>CM038111.1:31190509-31564407 GCA_001642375.2 Mentha longifolia | reverse complement strand
TTGCTCAAGGCATGAGCTCATAAATAGAATTCCACATTACATGATAAATCACGTTTCCAAATTGACAAAACAAGGTTCGGGAAAGGGAACGAACTACAGTTGGGAAACACATTGAACGGAAATCACAGGTTCTACTTATGAGTAATCCTGGAGGATGATAGCGTACCTAAGAAAGCTTAAACCAAAATATTAGTCCTCTCCTCAAGTTCTTCTGCTAGCTAAGCTCCGATCCTTCTGCTTACAATGCATAAAATATAGAAACTACTGTACACGAAGAAAACTCAAAAAAACTCCAACTAAAGACGTCTAAGCATGGCCAACTCTAGCTTATGGAGGGAGGTGATAGTGCTAATCTCAAGATTGAGGATGAAATCAGCAAAGGGCAACGCTCATTTTCGAAATTAAGATTTGCCCCAGATTGAGTAGCTCTTCAACTAACCATTGCAGCACGAGAACCTGCAAACAATACATACAAGAACATCACATTGTGAAGATGTCAGTTAAAGATCCAGTCAGAAACTTAAGATGAATCACGATTTGGTTCACAGATATTCTTGAACCACAAGACTTTAGCATGGCATGCTACAAATTCAGCGGAAACAAAAATATAAATTGCAAGCAAAACTTAAGAGACATAACTTGACAATTCATGCGAGCCATGTGCTTCTCTATGTGATCCTCGCCTAAATACAGAAGTGAACTAAATATTGCAAAATTCTAGTGTTCCTTATTATTTCATACAATGTATGATAAAGCAAGTTTGAGAAACATTGATCTGTCATACACACATGCATACCAAAACTGTCATAATACAGAATGGGAACAATACTGTACAAACAAATGAGATATATCACGCGAAAAGATTTGAAGGACACATCGTGTCAGAATACACACCCTCATCAGATATGAGACCTAATTCTCTGGAGACAATACCAAGCATTAAGCAATAAGTGATAGGCAGGGCAAGAAGGAGTGTCTGGTTTAATACAAGCAAGCAGATAGTGGCTAGATGGAAAGCATTACTAATTTCCAGCTAAACAAACTGACACGAGAAAGATGATAACCTAACGATAAAAAGACACGAGTAAAGTTCTTATCAAGGAGTTCATAAGAAGGCAAGCGGCATATACAGACTTACCTTTTCTTTTACTGCCATTGGAAGCATTGGCACTAGAAACAAGGTTAACACCGCCCAGTCCACAGTCAGGGAATTCCTCCGGTTCAGAATTTAGATTTCCTGAACATTGAAGATTGTCAAACCCGCAATCCGCAAGCCCCTGGCCACTTAATCCAGCTTCTGATCCAGGATGAACGCAGTAAAGCGGATCATTGCGTTGCACATTACACGCATTAATCACATATCTTCCATGAACATTAGGATTTGTATTGTTCTGATAAACATCTCCACTCTTGTGTGGTTTCTGGTAAGGAAACGAACCAATTTCTCCCTCGATCCTCCCTCTGATGTCGACAAGCAAGCACTTAAGCCTAGCAATCTCAGCCTCAATATAGCCTGACCTTGGAGCCTCTTCATTAGCTGCTGATTCAGAGACCTCAACCTTGTAACCTCATCCTCCAAATGCTGCCCTGGCTTTCTTCTTTTCCCTGTACTTACGCACAGCTTCACGGTTTCCCAAGGGCCTCTTTTTCGATTTCTTATCCACAGATTCAGCAGTATCATCACTGGGATCTTGACCTTCACTAGGAGAAGGCATAATTTGAGTATGGACATGAATACAAGTATGCGTATGGGATTTATCAGGGCCCGAAGGGTTACAAGCATGGGCATGGGTGCAGGCTTGGGTTCGACCAAGATCATCAGTGTAAGCCTCTGTTCGACCAAGAGCATCATTGCAGGACTGCGTTCGATCAAGATACTCTGCTATGTCGAAGGAGCAACTGCTCTGGGTATTAGTCATGTCTAAGCATGAAAGCATTTGCTCAGTTGGGAAATCAAGCTCCCCGTCATCCATTTCAGCAACAAAACCAGTACCCTAAATCTGATAGAAGGTATGAATCTGAGTGTGGAATACTCCTGAATTCCCACTCCTTGTAGCAAAATAAAAGTAAACCCTAGCAGAAGAAAATGGGGAAAAAACATGAAATTGACTAAATTAAAGAGAATTTTCCTCAATTAACGTGAATCAGATGAAATACGACAGGAATCGTAAAGCACACGAGCGAAACAAACTACGAGCGGTAGGCTACCATGCCAAGATTCAAACTTCAAACCGCGCACTTCAATTTCCAACAAAATCGAGCGAAAAAAAAAACCCGTACAAATTCAGCATATAAACGTCTAATTACGATCGGAAGCTACAATCACGAACAAAAACTAACACAATTCAGATAAAATACGAGAAGCAGCGAAGCAAATCGGTAAGAAAAATGACTTACAATCGAGTGATTAATTCCAGTAAGAATTGAAGCTAGCACCGCAGCAGCAACAAACGGCGAGACGCGGAGATTGGGGTGAGGACCGCAATTTATGAGGGAGAAAATAAACCTAGGAAAGGGTGAGAGGAGCTTGACGAAGAGATACAAATGGCGATAGGTGAATGGAGGAAAGAAAGGGGGAGATTTACAGCAGCCATTGATTCAGATTCCTCAAATTGCAAACAGCCAATTTTTCTCCTGCAATTATATATTTATAGCTAATCTTCAATCACCATGTTTTTTTGTTTTTTTGTTTTTTCTAATTTATTAAAAAATTAATAAAATCATAAAAATGAAACAAAAAAATATAATCCCTCCGTCCCCATATATGTGTGCATATTACCGATTTGGGACGTCCCCTATAATATATACATTCCATAAAAAATTTTCTTATCAAAATTATTTATCCACTCTCACTTTATTTCTATTTTTCTCACTTTTTACTTACATTTCTTTCTTTCTTTATATTTTATCTTACTTTTTCCACTTTACACCAACTTTGTCTTAATTTATGTGTCGTTTCTCTTTGCACTCATATGGGGATGTAGGGTGTAATAAAAAAAATCAATAATACTAAGCTATAATTTAGTACGATAATAATTTATATTGTGGTGGAGAGAGAGAGGGTGTGCACATAGATTCCTTTTCTCATTTTAATATTTGCTTATGAAATTGATTATGGTTGGTATTGAGGAATGCTTGTTGGCTAATCACAAATTTATTTTATTTTATTTTCCAAGTCCAAAGATGTTTTATCATGTTCTCTACTTGGAGAAATATTTTAATCTATAATTAATTATCCGTATATACTAAAGTAAACTTACTATTCCTTTCATATCTTCCTAAGTGACCCATTTCTTTCGGCACGGATTTTAAAGAGTAAATATTTAAGGTATAAAATTTATTGTGTTTAAGGAGAGATTGCGGTTTATATATTTAAGCATATCTCAAAATTAGAGCATCATAGATGTATAAAAATATATTGATGTAGATTTTTAATTTTATATAAAAATCATAAAAAATTGAGATCAAACGAACAAATTATGATAATTTAAACTTTTGAAATTTAAAGTATATTAGGATACGTGATGAGAGATGAGTGAGTGATGCTATTTAATTATGGAATGTTAAGTGTAATGAGAGATTCACTAATTATACTTTTATGTGGCTAATTATTTCCTTATATGAAAATGAGTTACATATGGTGAGACGGCTCAAAATACAATGAAGTCGTTTAGGAAGAGACGGAGAGAGTATAATCTTATCAATATTAAGTAGACTTGCGTAAGTCTCCTACATGGATTGAAAGCTAATTAAACTAACATATGCTAATTTTGAACCACATGTGTGGACAATAAAATTGATATTTTTAAAATTGTTAAATTTCGATGATCATATACTACCTTCATCTCATGTAATTAGTTCCATTTATGTTGGGCACAGAAACCAAGAAAGGAAATGATATATATCTATAATCAATTCTAAAGAAAGAAGGTTAATTATAGCTATAATTTTTTTTGTCATTTTAAAAAATGAGACTAATAAGTGAGACATACGAAAATGACAAATGAGAATAATAGAATGATATTGAGGTAGTATTTTGGTTAAATGTGGTTTTATTTCTCTAAAAAGGCGACAAATATGTCAAAAGTCTTTTCAAAGTACTCCCTCCGTCCTATTAAAATAAACATATTTTATTATTTTATACTTTATCTTACATATATTCAAAAAACATGTATATTTTAATAGGACAGATGGAGTAATAATCATGTAGAGAAAACAATTGTATCACATCATCGAATCAACAACTATTAGGCTCTATTTTTTTGTTTCCATCTTCTTAATTATTTATAGCCTAAGCCCAAAATATCTAGTAATGGCCCAATAATATAAGACCGTGGGGCCCATGTTAATGAGGCCTAGTAATCAAATCCTCAAGGCCCAATCGTGGAAGAATTCTTTTTGCACTTCTATTTTAATTTTACAAATATTTGATTGCTAAAAAAAAAAAAAAAAAATAATGATCAAATATTGGTCTACTTCAAAAGTTATACTCCCTCCCTCCCCTCCCCTCCCCTCAGTCTCATATAAATAGTCTTATAGAGCCGGACACAGATGTTAAAAAACGAAGTATTTATAATCAATTTAAAAAAGAAAAATGACCTTTCAGAGTATAAAAGTGAAATTAGACGTAGAAAATAAATTATGGATAAAGTGTAATTAATTTTGGTGAGTAATAACTTATACTAATAGCAAATTATGCAATTGACAATAGTTGAGGGTGTTTTGCACTTGATGAAATAAATATGTCACAATAGGCTCTTTTTATTATTATTGAATCACAATCCTTTTCCACACCCTACAATTCAGGGATCCTTTTCTTCTCACCAACAAACTATCACTCAAAGAGAAAAGAAAAAATTAAAAAAAAATATAGAAAATGATGTTGAGTGCATCTCCAAACCAAACCACCTCATTATTTTTGGGTGCATGCCTCCTCATTTTGCTCAATTCTAATAAAAATATAAAGAAAAAAAGAAACCACAAATATCTGAAAAAAATAAAAAATAAATAAAACTAATCCATACTTGATGATCTACTCCATCTCTTCTTCAAATACTCTTCCACAGAAAGAGGGCTGCTCTGATCAATGCTGCTGAATGAAGTTGAGTTCTCATTTATATCAAGAAATGCAAGGCTTAGATGTGATTCTGCTCTCGAATCCGGATAAACTTCGTCGTCGTTTTCATCCTCATTTTCTTGATCCTCCCCACATCTTGCCCTTGCATAGTCCTCACCTCTCAGTATACTAAGTATCTTTATCATAAACAAAAGCTGCATTAGTCCATACTGAAAAAGAAAAGGGATTTTTTTTTTATGAAGAGTTCATCGGGTTCGGTTCTTCTTTACCTGGTGCATTTTGGGACGAAGGCGAGCTGATTGAGTTAGGCATAGAGCTGCAGCTAGAGCCATCCTCTGCATTTGAGCATCATCGATGTTTTCCAAATTCGGATCCAATATACTCTTCAAGTCCTTGCTCTCTAGCCTAGGTTTTGCCTTGAGGCATGAATCGAATTTCATTAGTTTTTCGAATGATCACAACAAAACCACAACGAAAAAAAGAGTTTTAGTTTCAAATTCTTACCCACATGATCAAGCTGTCTCGGCTCTTTGCTGTCTCCAAGCCGATAGGTTTCCCTCCCGGAAAGCAGTTCTAGCAGAACTACTCCGAATGCATACACATCGATCTTGTCACTGACTTTTCCGAACATAAAATATTCGGGAGCCAAATAGCCGAAGGTTCCCACTACATCACTATCCATCAGATAAGGTGCCGTTGTGGGACCCCAAATCGCCAAGCCAAAATCAGATAACTAAACGGGGAATGACAAGAAAATGAATCAGAAAGCATTTATCGATGATTTTAGCATTATTAGACCACTTTGAAGATGATGATGAACTACCTGTGGTTTTAAATCATCGGTTAGGAGAATATTCGAAGACTTGATGTCTCTATGTATGATAGGCCTCAAACATTCGTTGTGTAAGTAGTTTAATGCCTCGGCAATCCCAATAGTATCCGAAATCTCGATTCCCATGGCAAGACGGAGTTTTCTTTAACGTTACCTGCTTCAAGAATCAACTCAACATGAGATTTTATTTCATGAATTCGAGATACAAAAATTAGTGAAAATCCTCACCATGTAGATTATCTTCAAGGTTTCCTCTCGGCATCAAATCATAAACGGAGATCAAGGCATCGTCTTCCACGCAGATCCCAAGCAAAGGCGCGATTCTCGTGTGCTTCATCGTAGTCATTATGTCGACTTCATGGATAAAATCCTTCCATGCTTCTTTGGAAGATTCCATGATCTTCACAGCAACTTCCATTCCTTGAGGGAGAACACCCTTGAATACAGAATTGCACCCTCCTTTCCCGATAAGATTTCCTATTGCAAAACACACATTATATTTAGAGGGATCGAGAATCTTGACACGCCTAAAAGAAACGAAAAAAAAATCGTTCGAAGAGTTTTACCGGAGAGAAATCAGAAGTCGACAATTTCAGAAAATCAAGGCTGAAAACTCTGCATCCTACTGGATTTCTCACGAGTATGAGTTCCAAATCTTTAGGCAGCTCTAAGAGACTAGTTTCCTTCATTCTCTCTCCTTCGAGAGAGTCAAAGCTCAAAGGCGAGCCAGATTCGGACGAGACCTCAGAAAGAGGCCGACGTGGCAAAGTCATCACCCATTGGACAACCGACATTTTTCTCGACTCCACTGCAAATTGAGTTTCTGAACTAGTTGTCTGAAGAAGAGGCCAACCAGGCCTCTGCTTCGTGAAATCTTCTGCAGGTAGAGAAATCGAGCTTAAAGAGCCACGTTTAAGCCTCTTAATAGGGCTGATCACAGCTTCGCTGTCTCTCGAGCTTATGTTTCCTTTCTGAAGGAGAGGCCAACCCTGTGTAAAATCCTCTTCAGGAAGAGAAATCGAGCTTAAAGAGCCGATCTTAAGCCTACAGATAGGGCTTGAGCTCATGTTCCCGTCTCTTGCATCGAAGCTAAATCTGCTTATCTCTGATACCTCAGACTCTCCAAACTCGGAATAGTTGTCCTTAAACGACATGCTATCGTTCCCATATAAACTCGGCTTCGGGTCTAAAAGCACACGATTAAAACAAGAACCTCAGTTATCTACTCATCTATGCAGAAATATGATCTAAAAACACAAACTCATACATTTCTCTGTTTTTTTTTCAGAAGAACACCACACCTTCTAATGAAATTTTCGAGCACCTACTGAAAACAACCTTGCCATTGTGAATCGCCATGACTTCGGTAGTGAGAGGGAGCTTCTCGCGCAATACTTAGCAATCGAAGCCCATCCCCTAAACACATATACTATCAATAACTTCAAGAAAACAGTATAATTTTCCATATATAGAGAAACTGAAGCAGATTAGTCTTACCCCAAGGCACTGTGTCTAGTTATCCCAACAATAACAGTTGATGCTCCACGAGTCTTTGCCTCTCTCACTATAATCTTTCGGCTCGATTTCCCTTTCAAGACTTCTGCACTAAGAGAAACCTGCACACCCCACCACAACCAATCACTCAAAACGAAACACGAAAAGAGGAAAGACGCAATAAAATCTACAAATCGATGCTCTGCCATTCATGATTCACCACTATCACCATTAGTCCTACTGCAATAATCACTCAACCATGGCAATTCACACACACACACATACACACACTACCACCACCACCACCACCACAACCAATCACCAAAAAAAACATGAAAGAGGAAATATAATAAAATCCACAAATCAATGCTCAGTCATTCATTCACCACTTTCACCATTAGTACTACTGCAAGAATCACTCAACCATGGCAATTCACACACACACACACACACAAACTAACCTGCTTTTTGTTGCATAGACCATCATAGTCTTCCAAGTAACCATCCAACAACAATTTCTCCTTCGGAATGCAACCTGCAACCAATAATCTCAGCTCATCATCACAAGCTAAAAACATTTTTTTTAAAAAATGAAAATCACATCAATTTTTTAAAATGTACCTGAATTTTTGCAAACATGAATGGCCAACACAGAATCACCTGGATTAGCCACTTTAACTACAGCCCAATCCAGCAATTCTTTGGCATAACCATCCAATTATACCAACTATCACTTTCTTCCTCCCTATATCCAACCTCTCAACTTTCATTTTCTTCTCCCACTTCAAATTACGATCAAACTTTTGCAAACATTTAAGCTAAACGATCGCGTGTTTCTGCAGAAATCTCCTCAAAATCCAAGCCACAAACATTGAACACTTAAAATCCCATCATTGAGTGCAAATTGCAGCTTCGGCCGCCATGGGAAATATATGCATTGCTTCGAAGAAAAGTGGGGGGCTACGAATTCTCAAATGCCGAAATTCCTCTTCGTTTATATTATAATTCCAATTCAGAAAAAACCAAACGCAAAATCCAAACCCTCAAGTTCAAAAGCACCCCTTCAACGAAAAATTCATAATATAGAAAATAATCAGCAAGAAATCCACGAGCCCTCCAAAAATTGCACGTTGAATTTTCCCGAAAAATTAAAAAAATTCAAGAAATACAATGCGACAACGGAAGCCTACCTACGCTTTTTTGAATAATTTTTTCTTCCGTTCAAAGGCATCAAACATTTAAAAAATCCGGGAAAATAACCTACTTTCAGCTAACAAACATTTTTTTTTTTTTTAATTCCGAGCTGGGGCTGCTAAAAAATGGGGCCGTTAACGAGAATTCACTGCAAAGAATTGGCTTTATTTGATTTTTTTTTTTTTTTTTTACTGTGAAATGATGAGAGAGAAAGGCTGCATGGAAGAATCGTCGGTCAGTGAACAGAGAGAGAAAATCCCGCTAAATTTAGAATTTTTTAATTTCATTCTCAGAGTTAACGCCCTGCCGTTATTGTTCCCACGTTTTTTGTATTTGTTCTGTTAAGAGCCGGTATGTTAGCGGCGGCAATAGTTCGCGGGAACCCATGATATCCGGTCACGGGATAACGGCCGACAGAAGGGGAGAGGAACTCTCCACCGGCTATTGCGGGTTGACGGTTGCTTCGACGGCACACTAACGGAGTTAGTGAAATGGGGATTTTTTTGTTCGCTGTGGTTGAAAAGACGGAATTGCCATTTATATAACTGTAGAAAGACTGTACAGTCCCTCGAGTCAACTTCCGGTGATTTACACTATTGGGCTGGGGCCCATTTCCCATAACATTAAACGTCGAAAAGTCCACCTACCAATATTAATGTGGGACACACTTGGGTCAGCCGGAGGCACCGTGCGGCCGGGCTAAAACAATGACACTTTTATTCATATAGATTGACACTTTTCTGTATAAAGATTGACACTTTTAAAAATTCTCATTTTATTCGTAAAATAATTATGTTAAAGATTGACACTTTTATTCATATAAATTGACACTTTTCTGTATAAAGATTGACACTTTGTGGCCCGGCCGCACGGTGCCTCCGGCTGACACAAGTTTTTGTCTATTAATGTTGTTTATCGACGTGGGCCCCGCTTTTTTGAAAGTTATTCATTGCAATTTAAGAGATAAAGAAAAGGACAATGAAATGAGTAAAACCAAAAAAAAAATAAAAATTAGACATTATATATTTATTTATATATTTATAAAATTTGAGTTTATCTTTTTATAGGTAATTGACGATTTAATTGTTAATTATTCAATTTTTTTTAATGATTGTGTTCCGATTGATATGAATAACAATTAAATGTTCAAACTGTTAGTAATATCTTTAAAATTGTGTACTAGACATTAATTTTCAGCGACAAAAGTCGCACTTGGAAAGCCAAAAACCTAATATATTTATTCACATCTCAGTTTTTCAGCTTGCCCACGAGTATATTTATTATTGAAAAATAAGGCACAAAATGCAATTATGAAATGTTAATAGTTTGGACATTGAATTGTTATTTCGTATAAATTAAAATATAATTATGAAAAGTTGAATTGATTGAAAATGAAATTGTAAATTATCCTTTTTTTAATTATGAATTACGTGTCCACCCACTTCACTAACTAGCTAGGTCGCCTTTTCTTTTTCCTTTTTATTCTTTTTTTTCCTCTCCTACTCGTAGACACTAAATGAGATTTTTAGAAAGAATTTGTTTTGCATATCTTCGTTAATTTATGATCTACGAAGGAAAATAATAAAACTTTAGTGGGAGTTGATGTACTATAATGAGTATACTATTTGAGATTCCCACTAATTTCACTTTACAAAATATTTTTGCTGATAAAGTTGAGATAATGGTTAGCAATTAGTTAACTTTACTTTTTTATTTTTTTAAATGAATGTACTTGAAGTGCATTTATTTAAAATGGGTTGGACATAATGATTCAAGTTTTTTTTTTCTTCTTCTTTTTAATTGGCTTAGAATTTTTGGAGTTTCAACATAAGAAGAAAAGGAAAAAGAAAAACTCTACTGCAATAATAAAGTGACGTGATGAAATCTCTATTTATAATATCATGCGATGATTATTTTTCGAGGGGATTTTTCGAGGAGTATTACATTAGTATTATTTTTGCATGTCATTAATATTAAATATTTGTGTAGCTTAACTTAACTGTTGTTGGTCAAAGTATTACCGAGTTTATTATAGTGGTAAATAAAATCCAACTGCATTATGTGTCACGTCTATCTATATCTTTAGACCTCAGCTTTGACTGGAAAAAAGTAAATAAAATAATTAAAAAAAAAAACTATCTTATCTTGGTCAAAAACATTAAGCAGTCACCACGTAAGGAAGTTTTGGTGGTAAGAAACTATTTAAATTGTGGGTTGCGTCTTTTTAATAATAAAAAACATGAGACCAGCCCGAAATGTAAGGGAAGATCTTAATCGAACTCGTATATATTTGTTCGTAAAAAAAAGAAAAAAAAAAAGAGGGCAAAATATTGAACCGACACAAACACAAGATTTAAATGAATAAATAACATATATAAGTGCAGTGGTTGAGACTTGTGATTGAATGATTTTGAGTTACTTAACCGTTTTTATATAAATCATTGAAAGATTTGATATGGATCAAAAACATTATCTTATTCTATTATATACATTGAAAAAATATTTTCCCAAATAAGGTGGCGACATGCATCGCTATCACTGCTTTATTCGGTAATGTGTCTTTCTCCTTCATAAATCAAACACGCAAATTCACCGACAATCTTTGAGCTTTGCCTTTAAACGTGGTTCCAATTATTTTCTTAACTTTACAAAAAAAATTAAACAAGTAATAAATTGTAAAAAAAATTAAAAAAAATAGCAAATTGTCGCAGGCCCATTTGTTGAATATATTTAGAGTATAAAATAATGAAATTGGTCGATTGAGACGGGACGGAGTGAGCAATATATATATATATATATTATTTTTGAATAATATGTATAGAATTGTCGATTCAAATAGCAACATTTGCTAAAAAATGGATTCCCCATTTTTAACGAGATTCATATGTATCAGATTCTAATATGTAGATGGAATCTAACAACTAAGCATTATTTAATATCTGATTTTTTTTAATTGACCCCAAATTCTTGTAGGTGGTTGGGATTTTGCGTCACCAAATATTTGAAATTGGTTCCTTCCAAAAAATATATCTATAAAATACATGAGAATATAAGGCTGTGTTCGGTAAGGGTGTTAGGATAACCCATGATTAATAAACCCATGATGAGTCATATGAATAGTAGGTTAATTAATCTATTTTGTGTTTGGTAGAATGAAACAAAAAGTAAAATAAGTTAAAATGTTGTTTGGTAGCAAACACATACCTTTGGATTAAAATACATAATGACAATATTAGCCTTCTCCAATTCACTTCAAATTCCCAATTCAATTAGCGCCTATTCATTTTCGAAAATGGTATGAAGTTGTCTTATGAATACAATCACTCTTTCTAGTTTTGATATAAATATCTTAGAATTAGTAAGTTGTGAAACTGATCTTATTGGGAGGTTCAATTTACGTTGTGATGCTGAACTTAAATAATATCTTGAACTCAAATGTAATAATTGTTTTACTTTGTTAAAGAGAGTATGAACAGAGATGTCCTGCAGAGAATTAGAAAAAAATAGTATAAAGTAGAAGAAACTGATTTTATGTATTGATAAGATTGAAACTAAACTAACTACAATTACATAGAATAATAAATATATACTAATGCTAATGATGCCAGCTAATCCAGCTCATTACACTGCCTGAACTCCTCTTTTACCTCACTCTGCCACCTCTTCATTTTAATACAAATATCTATTCATTTATATGCTTATCTTACTTCTATAACAGACTGAGAAAGATGCTGATAAGATTCGTGAAAAGAGTTGGCCAATGTATGATGATTGGAAGGAGATCTTTGGAAAGGACAGGGCTACTGGAGAGGCTGCGGAAGACATCCTTGAAGCAGTTAACGAGTTGGAGAGAGAATATTCCATCATGGATGAGAGTTACACCCCTGGTGATTATCGTGCCAACCTCAATGACATTTCTACTGCTGAAAATGGGGAACAATAGCGTCTGCCAGTCCCAGCCATCCACTGCAATCCCAAAAAATGTGGGCAAGAAGCGTAAAACAGCCACGACGACATTGAAGCAGTTTGTGCGCTTCTAAATGAGATTAGTCGTGAGACGAATGAACGGTTGGAGGCTTTGGCAACTCGCGTAGGATATGACCAAGAGCTGGGACAAGCAAGGATGGATGTCTACTCCATGCTGAATGTTTCCTTCTACGAATTAAGCAACATTCCATCACTATGTCCATTATCGATTTCAGTTTCGTAATAATTTTAAAGATAAAAATAAATCCAAGTCGGGATGAAATTAAGCTTCAGTTATATGCATATATACAAGAATATGGCAACTATTTATACAAGAATAGTAAACACAATATCAGTAGAAGCAGAAACAGAAACAGAAACAAGCAAGACAACATGAGCATTCAGATTTATGATAGAAAACAAAAGTACAGGGAATTTGAGAACAAACCAAGCAAAGGGTCAAGATCTCTATCACTTCCCCTCAATGTTTCAATACATTACTCCACAGTTATCACACAATATAGTGGAAAATTTCCACTAATAGGAAAAGTTAACGAGGTTACAATCTAGAATAGGATAGTTTGGATTGAAATACTGATGCAAGTTCTTCTCCTTATGTTTTCATACTTTTTCCTATATTTCAGTTAGCAATTTAGCATTCACCAGATAAAGTCAAGAACATCAAACTATGCCATTCATTTATCTCGAGCATAAGGAGAAGCATGCACTTGCACATATATTTACCAATATTGACTTCTGTCGAAGAAAATAGATAATATTGCTCCAACAGTTGATCATACTACCCAATAACATTACCACGAGGCTATTGCTTTGCATACGAGTTAATAAAGGGAGGCAAAAATTAAGCTTTAGTAATAAATCGACAAGCTTAATATATCCAGAATTTGCAAAAGGAAGGCGAAAATCAGGAGCCCTAGCAAGAATATGCAAATATTTTTTTTTCTTATCGAATTCTCACCTTGGATTTATGAAGAACACTTCCGATGGTAAACACGCCTTGCTTTGAGATCTGGAACAAGAACCTATTCCTGAACGAGCGATGGATTCTGAAGATCTAGAACTCAACCTCAAATCAACCTCAAACCCAGCCATCCACTGCGATCCCAAAAATTTGTCCAAAAATCAATTGAAAAATAGAAGCAATTGCCCTATGATAGCAACTCGTGGGATTCATGATGCTTCAAGAATCGTCAAATTCATATTCCGTAGAAAAAATTAGGAAGGAAAATCAAGCTTCGGAGGTGAGTAGTGAGATTGATTTTTCTATGCTGTGCCCGTTTTTGAGAGAGGGCAGAATGGAAAGAAAAAATATAAAATGGGTTACTGTTTTCTTCATCTCACTTCAAAGGTGAGTTTTATTAAACCAACGAAAATAGTGTTATAGCATCAGGCCTTCACTTTATTCAGGGCTTCTTGGTTTGGGATATTAGGGTACCAAACAGTCATATGAAGTAAGATAAATAATCCTATCCTACTTCATACCACCTACTGAACACTGCCTAAGACAATAACTACACTCTTCAAAGTTCAAACACAAGAAGAAAGGGTAAATGAAATTAAACCATAATGCAAAACAAACTATACAACAAATTCAACCATATCAAATCATTTCTTCAACCATATTAAATAGCAATCTTCACTCACTACAAGTCTGCAAAGAAAACTTTGTACACACAGAAGCTTACAACACAACTTGGATGATCTAAAGCTTAAAATCCAGAGGTTTTTCAGAATCAACAAACGTCTCAACTACATACATTTAAAACTAGGTCTTAGAGCGGTAGGAGCGCTCCCTAGTTCAGTCAGCGAAGATTACCCCCAAAACTTACCGAAACTTGATGGTGGAAAAGTGAATTCGAAGGCAAATAAGCACATGGCGAGCTAATCACGACTCTCTCTCTCTCTCTCTCTCTCTCGCTTGGAGTTTCTTAGACAATCAGAGTACGCTGCAGGCTTTTTGGCCCTTTCTCTTCTTCTTCTTCCTCTGCTTGGGTGGCTGCAGAACAACCTTAATAGCTGCATCGAAGACAGCCTTCACATTCTGCAAGATTTTTAAACAGACATAATATGAGAATAATCTCAAAAATGGAAGTTATGAAGGCCTTGCACTTGCAATGGCAGCCAAAGATAAAGGTGTAATTCCAAGTAGACAACTGATCACCTGTTGCGTCTTTGCACTGCATTCAATGTAAGCAGCTGCACCAATCATCTTCTTGAGCTCCTCTCCCTTCAAAGGATAATGGTAAATCAACTTTTCTCCGAGGGATGTGGACTCATTCTCGAATATATAGATTGGATCTCGGAAGACCTAATTAAACTAAAGAAACTGTACCTGTGCAGTTGAGATGGGAACTGCTCCAGGGTGGTCGACAAAGAATTGTTTATCCTCTCGAAGATCTGAAAGTAAATTAGATATCATCGTCTCTACTCAAGCACAAATGATTACACTAGTAAACCACATTATTTATTTGCTTAGAAGGAAAAATATGTGTAACATGTTTACCTAACATGACTAGTGCCTAATGCATTGCCATAATGTATCTTACGACTGCCATTGCTTGATATACAAAACCAAGCAGAAATCCACGCTTATTGAATCCATTTAACTATTTCTTCCTCTAATTATTGGCAGTTCCCTGCTGGCACACATCTACGAAAGGTATTCCAAGTTTTGAAGCAAATAGCATAAATATTCAAAAGTGGTTGGAGTAGATTTCAACCTAAGTGATAGCAATTTGCATCTGAGAATACTTCCCCGACATATATATTTATGCAGACTAGTTAATGGGAAAAGATAATATGAGTGACGCTGGCTTGATGCAATTACACAGAATAGTTAAATAGCAGCACGTAATAAGCAATGCAACATCACACATAGAACTGGCAACAAAAACGGTAGCAGAGCATTAAAGGGAAATAAGGTGAAAAGAGATCCTGACCAAGCTTTGTTCCGACAAGAATAATTGGAACTCCAGGAGCATAATGCCTCAATTCAGGAATCCACTGAGCAACAAAGGAAACTGTTATCAACAGGGGAACTTAAACACTTCCCATTACAATAAGTGAGCATACAACAACACGGTAGAAGATGAATGTGGTGGTATTAGACGCAGCATAGAAAAGGGAAGGGCTCACCTTCTTGGGGATATTCTCATAACTAGCCTTGCTAATAAGAGAGAATGCAAGTATGAAGACATCAGCTCCACGGTAGCTTAGTGGTCTTAATCTATTGTAATCCTCCTGGCCTGTTCAACAGAAATAAGCTTCTTCAGAAATTTGTCTACAAATGAATAAAATTAGGTCCTGGCTCGAGAACAAGTAATTTACCAGCAGTGTCCCACAGCCCGAGATTAACAGTGTTTCCATCCACCACAACATTAGCACTAAAATTGTCAAATACAGTTGGGACGTAATCCTACCCATGCCACAAGAGGAAAGGAATAATAAGAAGAGAACATTAGTTGAAATAGAATTGGAGGAAATAGAAGCTTCAACCTTTCAGATATTCAAACAGGGATTTAACTTTTGCACATTGCTTTTCATAAGCCAAACAAGGTAACAAAAGCAAAACAAAGCTTCATTCATACAACAGAAATGAACCAGGTAAGGAGAGAGAATTCATGATTTGAAAACTAAAGATAGATTACATGCCCATCTTATCCCCTTTTCTCGACTTTTTTGCGAATTAGTAATAGTACATATTTCCCTGTTCTTCAACACACACACACACACACACATAAATATTGCCTAAATAGTGACCTTTTAACACAAATTGATAAGCTAATTTACTAGCATTTCCATGAAGAGTAAATCAAATACTACTACTAAATTTCCTCAAGTACGAACAATTAAACCAAGAAAAAAATGTTCCACCTCAAGAATCGGCAGCATACCAACACAATACCCAGAATTAGAACATTGAAAACTTTGGATCCTTGAAACCAGATTCACCATATCATCAACGACGACATTCTCACTTTGATTATGCACATACATTTGAATTTCGAAGATTCAATTTCCCTCTACGAACTTGCTTCTTCAGTCACAAACGGGAGAGAGAAAGAAGCCTTACCGTAGGGAAGGTGTTGCTGGTGTAGGAAATGAGCAAGCACGTTTTCCCGACGGCTCCGTCGCCGACGGTGACGCATTTTATGAACCTGGAGGCGCTCATCTCGTCGCCGGCGACTAGTTCAGATTTGTTCCTCCGGATTTCAGCTCTGCGTAGACCGAATCAACAATCCTCGCGGAATCTAGTTGTTTATAAACAACAACAACAACAGCTACTCAACGACTAAAGAGGTAAACGGTAAAAAACTTCAAAAATACGGAATCAAAAAACCCTAACTTCAATAAATTAAGCCCCAAATTCGTGTTACCGATTGCGTATGCGTGAATAATCATGCATCAACTAACCCAACAGCTGTACTCATTGTGAGTTAAAATTCAGATGCAGAATGAGGTAAATCATATGCACCTTTTCTGTGGGAGTATCTATCAGTATGAATGGTTAGAGAGAGAGAGAGTGAAGACTGATGAGAGAGAGAGGGAGGGTCCCAGAAGAGTCAAGTTTCTTTACCTTCTCTTCATTTTCTGCTCGTTTTTCTATCTATTTTTGGTGTTTTAATTTTCTAAACTCGTATCAAAATTCGAAGGAAGCATACATTAATAATAATAATAATAATAATAACTCAAATTGAGCCCAATAAATTAATCTTGTGACAAATTTAGTCTCAACTTCAAATGTGTAATAATTTTTGCCTTACAAATAAAATACAGTATGTGACAATTTTAGCTATAATGAATTTTGACAAAAAAAACTAGTTGGCATCCGTCGTCGTTCTCAATAGAAACTGTATTTTACTTCTGAAGACAACATAAAACTTCAAAGAATCATTTTTTTGCTTTAGGGGCCTTCCTTATCGGCTAGATTTTCCAATGCAAATTCATTATAATTGTCTCACGTTTGTTTTATAAAACTAAATTTGTCACACATTTAAGTTCATGCTAAATCTATTACAAGCTAAATTTATCGGGTAAATTTGTGAATATTATTATTATTATTATTATTATGTTAAAAAACAATTTATATTTATTGAATAATGATTTTTAAATTTATGGTAAATTTGGTTTAACAAATAATTTAAAACAGATCATTGTCTTGATAATTCGTTTTTAAAATAAAATAAATTCTTTATAAACTAAGAAAAAGGTAAAAAAAAAGTCGACAAATGATACTGTATTCTAGATTCGGACAAGAGCAGAAAACCAAAATAAGCAGACTAACTTTTATTCAAGTAGTTGTTATAGTGAAGACAATGAACTGGAAAGTTGCTTACATTACAATCAACCTAACCATAAATACTACTAATTATTGCCGATAATTTCTTTTCCCTTTTCTGGTTGATGTTTGGCGGAGGTAAGGTTGATCCTTTAACAGAAACAAATATTTTCATTTCATCAACAAAAGAAAAAAGTAATCCGTCCGTCCAAGAAATGCGTGTCTGAGTTTTTTCGGCACGTATGTTAATATGTCAAAAAATACATGTTAGGATAAAATTTAGGTCTCACTAGATATAATGTACTATACCCTACATAGAATAATACAATATAATATCTATTTTTTGACGCATCGAAATACATGACGAAAAAAATCAGACAAATATAATTGCAATCTACTTCTACGCTTCTACCAACTGAAACCTACATTCACGATAAATGATCATACTATAAACAAACTTCACTTTAAGATGTATGTCTCACGTAATAAAGTTTCACTTTACACTATAAGTGGGTAAGTTCACTTTAAAGTCCATTCATAACAAAATATTAAAACCCATGCACGGAAAGTGATGCTCGTTTATCGAAGAAAGTAATTCCAGAAATTGTGAGTTCTCAAATCCAAATAAAATCAAATGTTGACAAATTTATAAATATGCCAAGTTTCTATAATTTAGACAAATTTGACATGAGTTGTGTGCAATAGATTTACAAAATTTGGAGAGAATTAGATGATTGGGAAGTCAGTGTTCTTCGTCGGAGCTAAAACATCTAACTCAATCATCTTAATACCAACCTCTTTGGCGTTATTTTCTTGGGCCTTTGCCTTTTAGGATCTGTTTTGAATCTCTTGGCGTCTGGTTCTTGACCTTTTCTTACACTGACCAACCAAATACAAGAAAATCTTCAGCAAAAGAAAAGGAAAAAAGATTTGATAATACAAAAAATTATGATAATACACAAAATTTCTCTACCTGTTATTGTCTGCTCTACTCGTTTGCTGACGTGGAAGACTAGCAGCTTTATTTGTCACTTTAGGCTCCATTTTTACTGTAATTCAAGTACATTCACCAGTTAGATATGAACACAGAATGGTTTGTATTTTGATTCAACAGAATACAAAAAAGTTTAGCAAATCAAGTTCAATTCAATCGGTATTCAAATCGATATTCTAAAAGCATATTCAATTCAAATAACCAAATTAGTCCATACCTGTCATGTGATTGAGAAACCTTAATCCTTGAGAATGTATATTTGTTGTCACTTTATCCGCCTTGCTGCAAGAACATAAGATAAGGCTAAGAGTCAGTACCTGCAAAGTGAAATGTATAGCATATACAAGCTAAAACCATTTGGGATTTTCCTATAGAATATATTGTTGGAGACGAAGAGTGGGATGCTTCGAATTTCGGAGAAAGAAATACTACTATAAAGGAGCAGACATTCTTGATTTCCCAACAAAGTAGGAAGACAATGCCACATCAACATTGCAAGTGAAAAATGAAGAAGTTGAAACAGACCTCAATGCCTTCTTTAGTTGTTCCACGGACAACAACTTCACGGGTTTATTGGAATTTGTCGAGTTTTTTCTGTCTTCAGTAGGTTTTACGGCATAGATCCCTTCAGACTTGAGATAGTCTCTGAAGCCTGTCCTTAAATTGCTGGAAAATGAAATACAATATAATGGTTATTGGTTATGTAATGAGAACTGGAAGAACAGTTGGTATTGTTCCTCGCGCAGTGAATATGATCACCTACCCTCCTTTGAGCTCTGTCCTTGTAGTAGATGTGTATTTCTTCGAAGAATTCTTATAAGAGAAAGTGAACAAATGATGAGTTAGCATTACTGAGTGAATTCATTTGAAAGTAAGGCAGATTGATAGACATGTTTCTGCAGTACCTGTGAATGGTAGTTGCAGTATTTTCCGCGTCGTCTGCAGATGGAGAAAAATGAATTAGTAAGATTCTGCAAGGCGTAAACGAGGATATCACACAATAGCAAGGAAGCCAAGCTCAAGCTGTACAAAATTGTCATATTCTAAAGTTTACAGTATACTTCAGTTTGTAGAGAGCTGTGATTGAATGAACAAATTGTTTTTCCAATCAAAAAAGCAAATGAACTTAGAAAAAAGAGAATCCTTTTCTTGAATAGTCCGAGTAAAAGAGTTGAAACAAACAATTAGTAAAATTCTCCTCATTCCACATATGATTAACAAAATACCTGAGGAGGGCATGACTAGAAGAACAGTTTATGTAAAGTAGAGTAACAATGAGTAACTGAGGGAAATCTCCATCAAATTTTAACAATGAAAATTCAGAGAACAAATTCACAGAGGTACTAATGTACTTTGGCAGATATTAACTTGATCACATTATAGAAAAGATGCAAAAATGAAGCTCGATCGGTTAGGCATACTTGTCAATGACTGCTGTGCAAGATCCATCCTTTCCTTTGCCCTGACAAATCCCCATATCTGCTGAAGTTCCCAGCTTCAAAATATGCTTAGCAGAAAAGATACTCAACGAAAACGATCCCTGAAATAATTGTAAGAAAAAAACGTACAAAATCTTGAGAAACATAATAGGTTAACAACCACTATATCACAGAATGTCACATCACATACTGGTTTATCTTTGCGGACGCTGCAATTGAATAGAGCAAAGATGGTTCCGATTTTCTCCTCACAGCTCTTCTCATATGCATCCCCAAACAAGAAAAGAGAAATAGTCTCATCACCTAAGCATCCCATTTTCCAAATTGCAAAAGTCTTTCCTATAGAACTCTTCCTCGGTGCACCCTTTTCTACTAAAACTCCAATAGTGGCCCAACACCCAGAGAGAGTATCTCCTTTTATCAGATTCCTAAGGTAAAGAAGAATTATGCTGTCAATGGCTGCATTTTAGTAGCATCTAGAGCACAGAATCAATTTTGTTTTCAAGTGCTTACTTTATTGTTGGTAGCTGAACATATTTAATATCTGATAAATGGTTGCTCAACTCAACACGAGAGACCACCGGATTCCTGGACAAGGATACATACAAATTAATCAAGTAAATGTATATCATGAGAATAGAGCAAGTAAATCCACTTATTGAATTAAAGATTTCAACACAGGCAATATATATATGCAAGAAAATATATGCATACCAAATCCTTCTAATACCAATCCCCAACGTTTGATCATCATAGCACATCACCAAAGTCAAGATAGGGAACACAATTCAGAATCAAACATGTACTCGTCAAAAACTTTCAACAGAATCGTGAATATTCAAATAAAGCATTTAACTCCATATTCAACTAAAAAGCTCCCACCGCGTACTCGCTACAGCTACACACTGACATAGCTTGTATGATAATCGATGAATTTATTCATCAGAAAAATTTCAGCATCAACAACAATCAATATCAGAGTAGAATGGAAACCTACTGGATTCGTAGTCCTGAAAACTTCTCAACTTCGATCTCTTTCGAGCTCGAGCTCTTGCTCTTGCTCTTCTCATTGTTCTGAGCTCTCCTGGCATCGTTAGCATCGTAAACGAGGGAACCTTTCACTACGTCTCGAAAAGCAGACAAGTCTACAGGCCCAGTGTGCTTTGGCCTCCCATCATCTGATAAATACCCTACACCCAAATCAAAACAAATACACTATTTACCCAGTTTTCTCAACATACCATTATCAAATGCAGAAAGACAATATCTGCACAGAAAAACACACGCAACGCGAAACATGAATTCCAGAAAAATAACAACAACATCTGCTTCCGTCACAAACGATTTGAGCGAACAGTGATGTGTGCGGCGTTGATTGTGAGGTACCTGAAGGAGAAGCTGGCGACGTTTCGAGCACTCGATCCTCGAGCGAGAGGAGGAGATCGAGGTCGTCCTGGTCATTCGATTTCGACATTTTCTTCAGCAAATTTCTGAGTTGATCGAGCTTTACTGTTGTGTTTGTTCGGATTTGAGAAGAAAATCAAAAGCCGAATTGAAATTCATTTATTGGCGGGAGTTTTCGAAAATTTAGGAGGGAACGGAGAGTGGGAAGAGGGAGGGGAATTCAATTATCATTCGTTTTAGGGAATTCAATTAATTAATAATTTTATCTTCGCTAAGATTAAAAATTGGAATTTACTACCGGTTTGTACGAATTCCACACACCGAATCCTCGATTTATTTTGATTTTATTCTCTTTTTTCTTCAATATTTCAATATTATGATTCAATTTAACTTTTCACTAATGATTATATGCATCCATTCAATTGAGTTTATTAATTATTTTTATTATTTAATTTCAACTTTATTAGTAAAAAATGAAGAAAAAGGCTAAAAGAATGATAATTATATACCTGGATTAAATTAATGGACCATTGTTAATTAGTACTATTATAATATTTTATATTATATCGAAATTGAGAAAGATTCAAATAAAATCAACAAAATCGATTATGGTACACTATAATTGGGAGTGGGGACATAGGATCACATCCGACAAAATCGGTCATATTCTCAATATATCCTCGTTGCTTTTAAGAATTTTTTATTAACATAAATGGCATATTAACTTCATTTGGCTAGATATTGATGTACTATATCATAGTTTCAAATCGTCTATTGTATTTTTGATAGGATATGGCCCAATAAGGCCCAGATCAGCTCAGCCCATTTCTAATTCCCCCATCCCAATCAAGGATAAAGCCCAGTGGAAGTCAAGAAAGTCAACCAACTGCTCCCAACCACTCCACAGTGCAGACAGGAGCACCCACGACCCCCCAACCACTCCTGAAACGCCCGTGACCTCCATTCTCTATAAATAGAATCATTTGTAAAGAAAGAAGGGGGTTGTAAGTAGCGGCTAGAACACGAAAATATAAAACATTCTCTCCTTCGTGGACGTAGATCTAATCAAAGATCGAACCACGTAAAAACCTCTCGTGTTCTTCATTCTCTCTCTCGTATAATCACTCTAAAATCCACGATCGATCACTGGCGCCGTCTGTGGGAACGAAAGAATTTTGTGAAACCGATCAGCGTATTTCAAGTGAAAATACGATGGTAAGACCAACCCGCTCCGCCACCACCGCCGCCGCCGCCGCTGCTGCCAAGGCAAAACAGAAACGAGCTGACCTCTTTTCCAATCCGCCTTACACGCCGGCCAACGAGGAAGAAGGTGACGTTAGTCAAGCTCAGAAAACTGCTTCCCAGATCCAGCGTGACCAACAGCCCATCCGCCGAACTCCTGAAGGCCACCCGGAGGATGTCCCATCTGGGGGTTCAGCTAGCGACGATGGACCAGATCAAAGTGACAGCCGACGCGGGAATGCTGAACTCCAACCCGAGCTGGGAGACGCACTGAAAGCGTACCTGAGCCTCCATGAGCAGGATTTTCGCAGGTTTGCCGACCAACACCGACAACAAAGTCAAAGCAAGGAAGACGAAGTCGAACCGTCACAAAGGCCATCCCCAAGTCTTCGGATCGTTGGAGACAGGGAGGCCGAAGTTCCCGAAGGCGACAAAACAATCGCCGTGGGAACGGTCGCGCTTCACCTCGGCGCGGTTCAACGTCACCTCGTCAAAACGCCGTTCCTCATTGGCGTGACGAACGGAACGTCCATCAAAGAAGATTCGACGTTGAGGCCGAAGTTCCCCGAAGGCGACAGAGCAATCGCCGCGGGAACGATCACGTTTCACCTCAGCGCGATCCGACGCCACCTCGTCAAAACAGCCGTTCCACCTCGGCACGACGAGGAGAACACCTACCAAGGAAGATTCGCCGTCTACGGTCGAATCTCGACTCCCTTCACTAATAGGATACTCTATACTCCCCTCCCGTCGACGTATAGAGTACCTCCTATCCCACCTTACAACGGAACCCAAGATCCCAGCAACTTTTTATCCCGGTTCCAATACAACATGATGAACCAGGGGTTGGCCGAAGACGTTTACATGTGTAAAGTCTTCCCCGAGCTACTAGTAGACAACGCTAGAAGCTGGTTCGATAGCCTCCCTAATTGCAGCGTAGGGTCATATGCCGACCTACTGGACGCCTTTGAACGTCGTTTCTTCCAAAAAGCCGAGGCAAAGATCAGCCCAGCCCAGCTCCTCACCTTAAAGCAAGGGCGGGGAGAAACGATCAGTGATTTTCTGGCCCGTTTTTATAACGAGAGCCTAAAAGTCGATCGTCTCTCCGACGACGTGCTTATCTCGGCATTCCAAAATGGCATCCAGTCCGGAACTCTCTTCAGAGAGCTCGTAAAGGCACGTCCTACGACCTCCAAGCGGCTATGGAAGATCGCCGACACATTCGCCGAAGCGGACGAGGCCGATCGGAAGAAACGGGCTGCAGATCGGCCCGAAAACAACGATAAGAGAAAGAAAGAGGAGCGCACCGATCTTGGGCAAGGCCGCCGAAGTGCCCTCGAAAGGTTACAACGAGGACCCCTCGAGTCCCGATTAGGACCTCGATCCAACCAAGACCGAAGTCAGTATACACCACTGACAAAGTCAAGGGCCGAAATATACGAGCTTCATGCGAACTTGTTCGAGAAGCCGCCGCCCTTATCCGAGGTGGGTCGAAACGCCGATCCAAGAAGAAATACTGCAAACTCCATAATGACTACGGTCATGAAACTGAAGATTGCAGAGACCTCGCCTCGGACATAGAGCACATGATACGCGACGGTACCCTTAAACTGTACCAAAGTCGCAATCAGAAAGAGGCCCGACCTCAAGGGAAGGGCAAGAGAAAGAAAAATAAGGGAGGCTATAACTGCGCTCCCCAAAATGACAAAAGGCCAAGGCACGATGACGAGGATGAGGACGAAGATCAGCCTCAATATGACGCAGTCATCACGGCCATCACCGGACTGCCCGAAGGCACGACGAGGTCATCATTGAAAGCCGAAGCCCGAGTCAACAGCGAGAAGAACCCACTCAAAAAAGGTTCAGGAGAGACGAGGTCGTCACCTTTTCCGGTGATGACCCAGTTCCCCATGCGGTACCTCATCAAGATGCCACCATAATCGAGGCAGTGGTGGCCAACAAACTGGTCCACCGCGTATTTGTTGATAGTGGAGCATCGGTGAGTGTGCTCTTTAAAGACTGCTTCGATAAGCTAGATATCGAAGAAGCACGTCTAAAGCCAGCACCCATGCCATTAAAGAACTTCACGCAACAAGAGACGACGACGGAAGGCATAATTTCACTGCCCGTGACAGTTGGAAAGAGCCCGTTGTCTACTACGAAGATAATCCACTTCTTCGTCGTAAAAGCCAGCTCCCCCTATAACATCATCTTAGGAAGGGATTGGCTGATATCGACAAAGGCAATCTGCTCGGCCTACCACCTGACGATTAAAATTCCATCTAGAAACGGAGTGATCACGCTTCGGGGAAACCAGCAACAGGCTAAGGAGTGCATGCAGGTCGCACTCCGAGGTGATAGGAATCAACACCCCCAGGCATAGCAACTACAGAAACCCGAAGAGGTGGAGCCGACGTCGTCTCCATCCATCAAGCCGGTAGAGGACGTCGCATTATACGAAGATGACCCTGCCAAGGTCGTCAAAGTAGGGTTCGTCGGAGAAAACGAGCTCCGAAGTCAACTTATCCGGCTACTTCGGGAATATAGAGATGTCTTCGCCTGGTCGCCGCTTGACATGACCGGGGTGGCACCAAACATCATCACTCATCACCTCAACATCGACCCTGCAATAAAACCAGTTCGGCAGAAACAACGAGCATTCGCAGCCGAAAGGAGTCAAGTAATTCACGACGAGGTCCGGCAACTGCAAAAGGCCGATATTTTATTCGAAGTAAAGTATCCGACCTGGTTGGCCAACCCCGTGATGGTAAAAAAGCAGGGAGGTGGGTGGCGGATGTGTATTGACTACACGGACCTTAATAAGCACTGCCCAAAGGACTGCTACCCCCTCCCCAACATTGACAAGAAGGTCGAAGCTCTTGTTGGCCACAAGGTGTTCAGCTTCTTGGACCTATACAAGGGATACCACCAAGTCCTCATGAATGCCGAAGACGCGCCGAAGACCGCCTTCGTCACGGACTTCGGCATCTATGCATACAAAAAAATGCCCTTCGGACTGAAGAACGCCGGAGCCACATACCAGAGGATGGTCGATAAAATTTTTAAAGCCTACGTCGGTAGCATTGTCGAAGTATATGTAGACGATATAGTCGTAAAGAGCAAGGAGATCGCTACTTGTGTAAACGACCTTAAAGTTGTCTTTGGCCTACTTCGTAAAGTGAACCTAAAATTAAACCCAGAAAAGTGTACTTTTATGGTCCGATCTGGAAAATTTCTAGGGTGTTGGGTTTCACGCGAGGGGTTAAAAGCCAACCCTTCAAAGTCCGGGCTATCCAAGAAATGCAAGTGCCGAAGTCGATCCATGACGTGCACAAACTGACGGGCTGCCTAGCCGCCCTAAGTCGCTTTCTATCTAAGGCCGCCGAAAAACAACTCCCATTCTTCAAGATACTAAAGAAGGCTCCGAACTTTGAATGGAACGATGAGCACAGAGGAGCTTTCGATGGTTTGAAGAAGTATCTCGCAAATCTCCCGACATTATCTGCACCAAAGAAGGACGAGATCCTCTCTTTATACCTCGCCGCTTCGAACGAGGCAATCAGCGCAGTCCTGGTACGAGAAGAAAGACGTCATCAGCTACCCGTCTATTTCATAAGCCGAGCCCTAAAAGGGCCGGAGACGAGATATCAGCCTTTGGAAAAGGTCGCACTTGCGTTGGTGAATGCAGCGAGGAGACTTCGACCATACTTCCATGCACATCAGATACAAGTACTGACCGACCTACCACTTCGGCAAGTACTTACAAAGCCGGAAGCGTCTGGGCGAATCGCTAAATGGGCTGTAGAACTCGACGAGCACACAATTTCCTTTATACCTCGCCAAGCAATCAAAGGGCAAGCACTGGCCGATTTCCTGGTGGAAGCCAAGTTCACGGAAGCACAGCAATCCGTTGAACCTACTAAGGATAAACCAAAGGCCGAGGCACCTAATCCACAACCGCGAGACTGTTGGAAGGTCTACGTGGACGGGGCATCAGGTAACAAAGGAAGCGGAGCCGGGGTTTTACTCATCAGCCCGGAAGGAAAGGAGATCACCCACGCACTCCGGTTCAATTTTCCGACCACAAATAACGAAGTTGAGTACGAAGCTCTAATCGCTGGACTTCGCCTAGCCGAGGCTCTCCAGGTAAGGGCCATTCAAATTCACAGCGATTCCCAAATCATAGTGAATCATATACTGGGTAAATACGAGGCCAAAGGAGAACGAATGAAGAAGTACCTTCATAAGGCCAAGATCCTACAACAAGGCTTCTCGTACTTCGAGCTAGTGCGAATCCCAAGAGGGGATAACGGGCGAGCTGATGCACTAAGCAAGCTCGCGTTATCATCAACAATCTCTCCAGTGGAAGAAGTACAGCTCCGAAGTATCGATGAAGCCGAGGTTAATATAGTAACCGAAGACGGACCGAACTGGATGACTCCACTTCGCAGCTATCTAGAGATAGGCGAGCTCCCCACCGATAAGGTTGAGGCTAAAAAGCTCCTGGCCAAGTCCGCCAAGTATGTCTTTGAACAGGGAGTGTTGTATAGAAAATCCTACCTCCAACCTCTCCTAAGATGTGCGGGGCCCAACCAAGCAAACTACACACTGCGCGAAGTCCATGAAGGCTCCTGTGGCAGTCACATCGGAGCCCGCGCCCTCTCCAAAAAGGTCATGAGGTGTGGGTACTATTGGCCCACCATGTTCCAAGACGCTACCAACCTCGTCAAAAGTGTCCGAAGTGCCAAATCCATGCGACGGTTCCGAGGTTGCCACAGACCGAGCTGACCAGCATACAAAGCCCTTGGCCGTTCATGCAGTGGGGAATTGACATCGTCGGCCCATTTGAAAAAGCCCCCGGCCAATTACAATTCCTCATTGTAGCCATCGACTACTTTACGAAGTGGGTCGAAGCCGAACCATTAGCCCGGATCACAAGTAAAAACGCCCTGAACTTCGTTTGGAAGAACATAGTTTGTCGTTTCGGCATACCTCACGTCCTCGTATCAGATAATGGAACCCAGTTCACAGACAGGACATTCAGAGAATGGTGTGACGAACTCCACATCCAGCAAAAATTCACCTCGGTAGCCCATCCTCAAGCGAATGGCCAAACCGAGGTTACGAACCGAACGATAGTCAAAGGGTTAAAAACCCGGCTCGATAAGGCCAAAAGAGACTGGGCTGCAAACTTATCCCAAGTCCTATGGTCGTACCGAACCACCCCGAGGACATCACACGGCGAAACACCATATAGCTTGGTGTACGGAACCGAGGCGGTGATCCCGGTAGAGATCGGTCTGCCGAGCCCCCGAACGCTTAACTTCGCAGCCCAAGACAACGAAGATGGACTTCGAACTAACTTGGATTTGCTAGAAGAGAAACGGGAACAAGCCTACATACAAGAAGCTCGATACAAACAACAAGTAACTCGGTATTATAACAGCCGGGTGAAGCATCAGCAGCTCCAAATAGGCGACTTCGTACTCCGGAATAACGAGGTCAGTAAGGCGGAAAAGCTCGGCAAATTAGAAGCCACCTGGGAAGGACCATACCGAGTTCAAGAAGTCCTCGGAAAAGGGTCGTACAAGCTCGCCCACCTATCTGGTGAGCCCATACCCCGTACATGGCACATTACTCACTTGAAAAGGTACTTTGTATAAACAGAGAGCAGTGTCCGAGTCCATTTAGGTCCTAGGAGCCGGGTCGTCTTGGTAAATTCTGTCTTTTTTTTTAACTCCATTCAATTAAAGTTTTTTTTAGTTTTCACCTAAATAATTTGCATGCATTGTACACCTCTCTCGTTTTATACTAAGTATCTCGATTTTAAAATCCTGACGAGGATACAAATAAACTCCACGTCGGAGTAACACCTAAACGCGCGTAAGGGGACCACCCCTATCGATAAACTCGACAAATAAGGTACTTAAAAGCCTCAACTTCGTCTTCGGACGAAGTGGCTACTTGAAAGCCTAAACTTCGTCTTCGGATGAAGTGGCTACTTGAAAGCCTCAACTTCGTCTTCGGACGAAGTGGCTACTTAAAAGCCTCAACTTCGTCTTCGGACGAAGTGGCTACTTGAAAGCCTCAACTTCGTCTTCGGACGAAGTGGCTACTTAAAAGCCTCAACTTCGTCTTCGGACGAAGTGGCTACTTGAAAGCCTAAACATCGTCTTCGGACGAAGTGGCTACTTGAAAGCCTAAACTTCGTCTTCGGACGAAGTGGCTGGTTAAAAGCCTAAGCTTCGTCTTCGGACAAAGTGGCCACTTAAAAGCCTAAACTTCATCATCGGACGAAGTGGCTGGTTAAAAGCCTAAGCTTCGTCTTCGGACGAAGTGGCCACTTAAAAGCCTAAACTTCATCATCGGACGAAGGGGCTGGTTTAAAGCCTAAGCTTCGTCTTCGGACGAAGTGGCCACTTAAAAGCCTAAACTTCATCATCAGACGAGGTGGCGAACTAAAAGCACAATCTTCGTCACAAGACGAAGTGACTGAGAAAGTTGGTAAACGCAAATGCAAAAATTTCTGTTTTATTTGAATGGAAATAAATGTACATTGTTACATTAAGAAGGCGAGGAACCCGGAGGCTTTGGCTTACTAAAGCTAAGCCAATCTCTAGCAAAATCCCTGCCGGAGTTAAAGTTCAAACATCATCTATACTAAACCTGCCCCGACCGCGTCCAGAAGCCGAACTTCAGCCTCTACCTCGGACATTCTGGCTCGCCCGACCCCGACCCCGACCCCGACCCGTCCAGACGCCGATCGCCGCTCTTGACTATAAATTTCTTAAGAATGGCGTGTCACAATCTTCGGGTCCGGGTTAGCAGACCTCGAAGATTCACCTCCCAAAAATCCTCTAGAAGTACGATCGAGCAACTTCGGATCCGGATCGGAAGAAACTGAAGTCGCAGAACCAGCTTGTAAAGACAGACGCCGCTTCAACTTCGGAAAGCGATCAAGGACAGTCTCATAAATGCTCGCCACACGAACGAGCTCTTCAAACTCACCTCTAACCTGCCAGGATTCACTCCCATATTCCTCCCTGTAACTTCGGCATCGGGCCTGGAGCTCCTTGACCTTATCGTAAGTCTCGGAAATCGTGGATCCCCCAGCTCGGTGAATTATGGTCTCGTACTCCATATGCTCTTCAACGATCTCTTTGCAAGCCTTGATGTCATCCCAAGCTCGCTGGTACTGGTCTTCGAGCTCCATGTATCTGGCATGCATCTCATCGAGTTTTTCTAAAGAAGCCCGAAGTTTCACCTCGGCCTCGATCTCTATGTTATTAACCCGCTTCTTCCAGTTCGAAACATCGAGCTCGGCCACCTCTACAGCTCGGCGAAGCTCGGATATTTCTTGAACAAGGTGGGAGACATCATAAAACTCGGGAGCAGACTACAGAACAAATACAAGCAAGGTTCAAAAAGAAATCCTTTTATTTATAGCCGAAAACGGCGAAAGAAACGCCACCCTAACGGTGACGAAGTACAAAACTAATAAAAAAAAAAAAAAAAAAAGGGGAAGAGGGAAAGAAGCCAAAAATCGTGAAGTGTCAATTCACTACATCACGATTTTCTCCTTCTAGGCCGACCTCTGGTTCCTCGAGGTCGTCGCGAGCTGGTTCCTCGGCGGTCTGTGCAGCCGGGGTCTTCTCGAGGTCGGCAATGACCGTCTCCAGGAGTTCATACCTGTCGGCGGGACATCGCCGAATAGTCCCTTCAGTGAGTAGAACCCTCTGCGCGGCGAGCTGCTCGACCACCGGGATTGAAGAACCGTGCTCCAAAAGCACCCCGGCGAAGTCCTGCAGCGTTTCCTCCTCCGTCATGACACCATACCCGTACTTGGTTTTATCAAGCTCGGGGATGTCGGCGGCGATGTTGTCAAGCGCTGCAGAGACGATCGGGGTACTCAAGGCACTCGCCAACTGAACGGCCATGTGGGAGAAATGCCTCGACCGGAAGACACGTTCCACCACAGCTCGGAACACGTCCCCCTGTCCAGCCACCACCCCGGCAATCTCGTTCGTCAGCCGGTCCACTTCAGCCTCCAGCTCGGCGTTCCTCTTTTTCGCCTCTTCGGCGGCAGCCAAAGCCACCGCCTCCCTCTCCTGTGCTGCCTGTGCCGCGGCTTCGGCAGCATGGACCCTGGCCTTCAGCCGATCCTCAGTAGCCACAACTTCGGCAGCCTGTGTTTGGAACTTGGCGACTCCACTCCTAATGAAGCTCGCCAAGCCCTGCAAAACCACCTCGGCTCCCTAAAACCCGAAAACAAAGGAGAGATTAAAAAGGATACAATCACTATATATATGTAATATTCAGTTTTACACTTACTTCAGGGAATCCTTGGCTCGAGGTCGTGCCGCTCTCGACGATCGTCACTTCGGCATCCAACGAAGTGACGGCTCCTCGAGGTCGTCGGCCGACCACCTGCAGTGGAGAGGAACCCCGGACAGGCGCGTCCAGCTGCGAGCTTACGGATACCGACCTTGGAAGGTCGGTCGTCCTCTCCGACGACGTCGCCGAAGTCGCCTTCTCCACCACGGAAACAGAAGGCTTCTGCCTCTTCCTCTTATTCTTGCCTTGTAAAGCGGCCTGGAAAGCTTGGGCATCCACTAAAAAAAAAAAAATTGTCAGCAAAAAACGAAAAAAATCACGAAACGCAAGTCAGCGAAGCAGAGCCTCACCCAAGTCCGCGTCAGACACGGAGTTATACGGGCTTAACCCATGATTCGCAAGCTCAGCCTCGGCATAATTCCTTTCGACGAGGCCGAGGTTCACCAAGCTCGTCTCAAGCTCACCGGTCGGTTTCCCAGTGTCTCGAGGAGCGAACTTACCCTTCATCCAAGGGTATAACGGGACACCTTCACACTGGCAAAAGAAGAACTTCTTTTGCCAGTTCGGCACCTTAGAAGGCGTCCCCAACTTGAACCTATTAATAGGGGAAAGGTAAGCCCACCCCGTCGGACCAAGCTTAGGCCTAAAAAACCTAAGGAACGACTCTACGGTAGGCGTACCACCACGTCGGCTGACCTCGAAGCAAAAGCCGATGATCTGCTTGACAGAGGGTGGCTGCAACTGACCTAACGCCAGTTCAAGCTCTTCTAAGAGCTCGACAAAAAAATGGTTCAAAGGGAACCGTAAACCGAAATGAAGGTAATCTTCATATACGGTAAAAAAACCCACGGGAGGCGAACTACCCCTATCAACATCGCGAGGTAAAAGGAGTTCGACTGACTCGGGAAATAAAAAACTGCGGGCCAAACCCTGCATATGAGATACAGACATGGTGGAGGCCACAGCCAGAGACGCGTCAGACCCGACCAACGACGGGAATTTAATTTCCCTAAACGCCGGCGGGACTAACGCGCGGGTATATACATTCAGCCAAACCTTCGCCGGAAAACCCTAACCGGCGAAGGCGAAACCCCTACGTTCTCACTATCACTATCTACTTGGGGAAAAGAAGAAGCATCCATTGTGAAGAAAATTACTTACTTGTCACAGATTTTCCGATCAAAAATCACCGGGAACTGGCTAAACGGCGGCGGTTGCAGAATTTTGGGGCTTAGGGTTTTCTCTTGCGCGATATTGAAAATCGATTGAGAAAAATGCTGTTTAGCGTACATAAGAAGCTTTTAAAAGGCAAGGGCACGCCTTTTCAAATCCCGCCTCTTCACCTGCCCCAACCAAAAAGCGACGCGTGTCCTACCTACGCTGACAACAGCAGTCGCACCTCACACCACGCCTATTCAAGCTCGACCTCGTCAAAACGAGGCGGTATACATTTCGACTTCGTCAAAATCTCATTTCCGACGAAGCAATGAAATTCAAGCTCGACCTCGTCAAAACGAGGCGGTATACATTTCGACTTCGTCAAAATCTCATTTCTGACGAAGCAATGAAATTCAAGCTCAACCTCGTCAAAACGAGGCGGTATACATTTCGGTCAAAACGAGGCGGTATACATTTCGACTTCGTCAAAATCTCATTTCCGACGAAGCAATGAAATTCAAGCTCGACCTCGTCAAAACGAGGCGGTATACATTTCAACTTCGTCAAAATCTCATTTCCGACGAAGCAATGAAATTCAAGCTCGACCTCGTCAAAACGAGGCGGTATACATTTCGACTTCGTCAAAATCTCATTTCCGACGAAGCAATGAAATTCAAGCTCGACCTCGTCAAAACGAGGCGGTATACATTTCGACTTCGTCAAAATCTCATCTTCGACGAAGCAAGTACAATTCGACCTCGACCTCGACCAGTTTACACCTCCCCACAATGACCTCGCTGCTCCGGTCTTTTGGGGGGGGATGTGATAGGATATGGCCCAATAGGCCCAGATCAGCTCGGCCCATTCCTAATTCCCCAGCCCAATCAAGGATAAAGCCCACTGGAAGTCAAGAAAGTCAACCAACTGCTCCCAACCACTCCACAGTGCAGACAGGAGCACCCACGACCCCCCAACCACTCCTGAAACGCCCGTGACCTCCATTCTCTATAAATAGAATCATTTTGTAAAGAAAGGGGCGGGTTGTAATAGCGGCTAGAACACGAAAATATAAAACATTCTCTCCTTCGTGGACGTAGATCTAATCAAAGATCGAACCACGTAAAAACCTCTCGTGTTCTTCATTCTCTCTCGTATAATCACTCTAAAATCCACGATCGATCAATAGGGTTAGCTGGAGCTTTGGACGTCAGTGGAGGAGTTGGCGCCGGTGCAATTGGATTAGACGATACTGGCGATCCAATCGGAGTCGGAGACCAAATCCAGCTCGATGTGATTCCGGCGGATGAGGTCGAGCTGGATGTGACTTCGGCGGATGAGGTCGAGGGGGAGGTGATGAAGGCGGAGGAAGTTGTGGTGGAGAAGATGATGTCGGAGGAGTTCGGCGGGGGGAAGTTGACGGCTGAGGACGTGACTGGAAGTGCGGCTGTCGTAGATGGAGGAAATGGAGCCGGTGCAACTGGATTAGGCAATACCGGCGATCCGGTCGGAGTTGGAGACCGAATCCAGCTGGATGTGACTCCGGCGGAGAAGGTCGAGCTGGATGTGACTTCGGCGGATGAGGTCGAGGGGAAGGCGATGAAGGCGGAGGAAGTTGTGGTGGAGAAGACGACGTCGGAGGAGTTCGGCGGGGAGAAGTTGACGGCTGAGGAGGTGACTGGAAGTGCGGCTGTCGTAGATGGAGGAAATGGAGCCGGTGCAACTGGATTAGGCGATACCGGCGACCCGATCGGAGTCGGAGACCAAATCCAGCTGGATGTGACTCCGGCGGAGGGGGTGACCGGACGTGCGATTGTCGATCGTTCCAATGAAACCGGATTAGGTGATGGTGGTGGTTCAGTCCAAATTGGAGACGAACTCCGGCTGAATGTGAATGTGACGCTGGAGGAAGGTGATGATGGGGAGGAGAATGTGAGTTCGGAGGATGTTACGGACGCCGGAAATGGCGTTGGTACCGTCGGAGTCGACGGAGCTGGTGATCGTAAGAGTTCGACGGACACAAAAGCAGTAGCACACGGAATATGCAACAACTTTTGCTTGATGATCGTTTTGTTTGTCGTTGGAGCCGTATGCTCTTTCATTTCTCCCTTCTTCCTCACCATGGATGCATTTTCGAGGTACTGTATGTCACTCAGCTAGCTCTTTGAATTAATTTCAATTCTTCTTCTTCTTTTTCTTGGATTTAATTTTTAATTATTTTATATTTTATGGAATTAGGTTACGCTATGGTGCATTGGCTGCAGTCTCGTTCTTAGTGGTGTCTATCATCGGCTATAGATTCCGGCGCAGCTACCTTCTTAGGACAACACCTAAGTTGTCGGTGCGGTTGATGTTCATCATCCTCAGCTCGATTCTCACCAACATAGTAGCATAGCAAACCTCATAGAGACGTCGGACCAATATTACTACGCCTTCACTTTCATTGGACTGGCAGTATTTTGTTTAGCCATTCCCCTCCATGGCCTCGCCTTTCATTGGTCCTACATTCCGGCTTGCGCTATACCATTGTTCTGCTTGCCAACTCAGTTATTCTTCATTGAGTATTTCGACGAGGACTATCAGAGTACTGATCCCCTTACGGCTCCATTGCTAGGTGGTGATCACATGGTTTGATGCATTACTCAAATTTGTCTATAGTGTAAATGAGAAAAAAGTTTTGTGTACCTGAAAAATCTAACCTAGTAAGTACGTAGTAGTCTTTTTGTTTCCAAAATCAAAAATGAATTCTTTTCAATTTGTAAGTTGTTACCCAAATATAGATTTTAATTCGAATCATAAATACAATATTCAATTCCCATGCATGCACCCTTCTTTCCTTCATAGCAACGTGCCTGTGAAATATAGGACTAACAAAATGTATTTTTATTATATATGGGTGCGTTTATTAGGATAAGGCAGGATAAAGTAGTTTAAATTTTTTTATACCATTTTATACCTTGTTTATTTTGAAGTCTAAAAAATCCGATCAGGTGGTCTTAAATCTCCGGCAGCTCGCTATCACTCGATATCCTTTACGATGGTATAATATAATTTTATACCACGATTATTATTATTATTATTATTATTGCATCCATTTTTTAAGTCGTAAAAGGTGGTATAAAATTATCACACATGTTTCTTAGATATAATATTATCCGATGGATTAATACAACGGCTGCCCGGATTTTTATACCGTCTGATTGGATTTTTTATACATCAAAGTAAACGCAGTATAAAGTGGTAATAACTTTTATACGGAGTACTTCCTTTTACATCATTATCGGAAAAGTAAACAAGGTTTTATATTATACTCCATCCATTTCGTTCAATAGGCTACATTTCATTTTGGCAATTTTGTCACGCTTTTCCACGCTTTTTGATGATAGGTTTTAAAATGGATTTTTGAAGATTTTTTTCTTTTATGGGATACTACGACTGTCAGAGTATCCCGTAAAATAAAAAAATCTTCAAAAATCCATTTTAAAACTCATCATCAAGAAGTGTGGAAAAGTGCGCCAGAATTGCCAAAATAAAATGTAGCTTATTGAACGAAATGGAGGGGGTATAACATTATACACACCTATTATTCCTTCATTTCCTACAAAGTAAATATCATATAAAAAATATGGGTCCTACCACTTTATACCACATTATATTATCCTTCTTTATCCTGTATAAAATGGTATAAAAAGTAAACGCACCCTACTAGTATTTAAATAATTTATGTAATATGCAAACTCATTGATTGTTTGAACCGACCTTGGGTAAATGAATATTCCTTAATTAATTATGTTTTTTCCCCCCTCTCAATTGCATGTTAATTAGACGTGTCTTACTTGAAAAGATGCAATCCTTTTGTTTTATTTTTATACATTCTAATAGGAATAAAATCAGAAAGAAATTAGTTAGAGTGAAAGATACACCAGGTGCACTTCAAGTAAAACTTAAAAGAAGAAATTAAAGAGGGGAGAGAGAAAGAGTTAAGGGCAGCTGACTATTCTCTGCACACATAATGTACAAATCAGTTCATATGTATTTAATTCTACTTTTAATTGTACATTTTATTCTCCCATTATATATTTTAAAGGCGAAAAAAAAGATAAAGAAAATATTATTTTGCAATTTTGGCATAGAATTTTAAAGGAGCTGAGCATATACATGTATTGTAGTTCATAGAAACCGAATCAAATTTCCATACCGTAAAAGTCCAAATTAAGGCTTAAGATCCTCGATCTCCAATTAGATGTCTCAATAGTGTCCCAAAACTCTATTTCTATTATTTCAAATTAGGTAACGGAAAGAGAATGAAATCAAATCAAGTAAGGAAATGGTAATAATAATGATTACTTTTATTAAGTGTTTGGTTCAATAGTAGAAATGAGTAATTTATGAGGGGATTCCCTTCTCATTCTCATTGTTTTCTCTCCTCCTTGAGAGGTAATAATTAGGGATTGGATAATAAAATCTATTACTTAAACCAAACAAAAAGTAATAAAATCAATATACTACAATAAAATCTGATTTTTAATGACACTGAAAATTGTCCCTAAAGGTGTCCTATAGCAACATCTTACCTATCTCCACACTCATTGTTTGTGTCGCTAGTCAAGGTGTAGCTATAGGTCGTTTTAGCTATAAAGCCACTAAAGAATGTCGCTTTAGGTTTTTGTATGAGTCACGTCTCTTGATTTATTGTGACATCCTATGACGCCTTTTTCTTATTTTTTACCGATACATTTTTTAATTAATAAATTTCCTATTTAATTTATTAAATTGGAATAAATTAAACAAACAATTTCCAAATTATAACTTATCCAATATAACTGCAATATTCTATTTATTTCAAATATAAAAAGTGACTTCTGATTACAAAATGATATCAAATGTTATATATAAAAAAAAACAATCTATACAATCTCTGCCCAAAATATATATAAAAAAAAAGAAAAGAATCTATATATAGAAGCTACATTATCATCCTACCAAAAGGAAAAAGGAGTAATTGAGTTCTTCCTCCATAAGGTGTGAGTAGCTACATTATCGGATGCCTTCTGCAAATCTCTTTTAGTTGAAAGAATTAAACAATCCATGTGGCGCAAGAATCTCCAAGCTCAGAGAATGTACTAACACCTTCAGATCTTTAAGTTGCGTCATATCCTCTGTGTGTGATACTCTGCACTTAACAACATATACTTTATATGACATAAATGTAATCACATATATCAATTTGATTTCCAAAAGTAAAGTAGTACTATATTGCATACCAGAGAAGCAAGTATCTCAAAGGCTTGTTGGAAGAAAAACTCATGAAGCGGCAATCTGTAAAATAAGGAAAAACTAGTTAAGTATTAAAAGAACACATCAACATTGAAAAATAATGAAAGAAGACAGCTGCAGTTTACTTTGAAAACAATTCTAAAATATTCATATATTTGCAGAAGATTATTTATAAGTTAATTCAAATTGCTAAGAATGTATTGATGTGAGTTTATTTTTTTTCGTATTAATCGTACAAAAGTTACAAAGAGTCAATTCCTAGATTTCATAGACTGAAAGTGTATACTTCAACAGTGAAGTCTTAGATTGAACAATGTCCAACAAGTGCAGTACTTCTAGAAGTCATTTCCTCAAAAATGGTAAAGGCAAAAAAAGGTAGAGCATCATATAAATGAATTAGATTGTATCCCATAACTCCCAAATGTATCTCTTCAATGGTAAAATAAAAAAATTATTATGCATGTTGAAGAACCATAGAAGAAAATAAAGATTTCACCTCGATAATCAATGGGTTTGTATGCTAGATAAATGTTATGAGACCCCATGACAGCTATCAAGATAGATGCAAATATATTAGTTAATTCACGCTTAAGACAAGCTAGCAAAATGAGACTGGAGTATTGATAATTGTATCCACGAGTAGAAGCAAATACGAGAGATCCACTGCTTAATAAAATTGTGAACACAATCTGAGCATCTTCGCCTAGAGACTAACTAAGTGTATCATCTCATATAATAAGAAAACTTGAAAATTCCTGATCTCCCAAATAAATTCAAAGAATAAGAAGAGATATTGTTTCTTAACTATGATATTAATATAAGCAAACTAGAAGCTTGACAACTGTAACAAGTAAATACGAAATTCAAGCATCCAAAGAGTAATATGGAGTATATAAAATATAAGAAATTGAGAATTTTTCATATAAGAAAACATGAGAAAATGTCTTACCTTGCAGTAAATATAAGAGCAGGAAAATCCAATCCATCTCTCTGTTCATTATAACATAGACAAATTGAGAACACATATAATAAATAAACCTATATCATAAGATTATTTGCAAGAAATCATCACCATAAGTTTGACAAAAGTAAAACAGAAACTAAGATCATAGCACAAATTGCCAGCAGCGAGTAGACACATAATTAACGATAGAGGAAGTAAAAAACATAATAGAACCGTCCAGATTGGCACAAATATATGAATAACAAATATACTACTCCGTTATAAGGATGATACTCATATAAATATATTAAACAATTCAGTTCTGCCCAGATTGGCACAAAAGAGTAATCAACGGCACCAGAAAATTTCATAGGGAGAATTCGTGCAAGCGGGATAAAGCTTCGAAGGGAAACGTTTATACCTCTACCGTCTCCTCGTATCTTAACCGAATCATCATCGTGCGCACACCTTAAACGATGCCCTCCGAACAGTCTATACCCCAAAACTGCTTCTGCACTGCGCTCTCTCACGAACCCTACTTCCTTTCACCAATTCATTGGGATGTCTGATGGGGAAGTTTCTGTATTTGTTGAATTGGGTAAAGGAATTGAACTATAAAGTAAAGATTTGGGGAAAAACTTCATCGTTGCTGGATTCGTAAAGTAATTGGAAAGAAAATTGGCTATCGGAAAACAGAGGTTGAGAGCAGTTTCTTTTTATTTTTAACTTTATTTTTTCGCGTTTTTTTCTTTTAACTTCCTACTACAAAAAGAACAAAAAAAATTGGGGGGATAATTTCGCGCTTAGGAGTTAGGAATATATTTAGGAATTAAAAATTCATTTTTATGACTTTTGTCTCTCACGTTCGGGAATTGGAAGACACATAGCCGTGTCATAATTGGTCAATATTAGGGCACAATTTTTTGTGTGTTGCTATAGCGTCAACCAAATGTCGAATTGGGCTATAGGAAAAATTTGATGTCACGACAGAGCCCTTATAATGACACATTTGTAATAGTGTCACGAAAAGGGTGTAGTTATATGTTTAATGAGCTAAATGCAATAAAGTAAGCAGCCAAGCTATATCATCAAGAGTCCATCAATTAATATTATCAAAAGACTGCATGCTTATCTCATGCAATTGTTTTATCCATTTTATGCATGTGTTCTCATGCTTGTTATAATACCAAATCATAAAATTTTAAATTGAGAATACTATATCTATAAATCTTTATATTCACATGCATTTTTATGTTTAATGTATTTATCAATTATATTTTTGATATTTAAAATATTTAAAATTGAATAATTTTTTTTTCATCATTTTCAAAAAAGTGGCTACTATTTATGTTTTTTTTATTTTATTTTACGAAAGTAACTATTTTCACTTTTTTCCCCTCAAAAACTAAACCCTAAATTATTATTAGCACTTTTATGTACTATTACTACCTCCTCTATTTACTGACCCTTTTTTTTGGCACGTGTTTCACGTTTTTCGTTGATAAATTTTAAAATGGATTTTTGAAGTATTTTTTCTTTTACGGGATACTACGGGTGTCGTAGTATCCCGTAAAAGAAAGAATACTGTAAAAGAAAGACTACTTCAAAAATTTATTTTAAAACTCATCAACAAGAAGCTGGAAACGCGTGCCGAAAAAAGAGGGTCAGTAAATAGAGGACAGAGGGAGAAGTATTCTTCTGGAAATTACGAATGAGTTTCGTGTTGTGTAATATTTAATGCTACTAGCAGTGATTACGTGCGTTGCACATATAATATTTCGTTTAGTGTACCTTTGTAATATTTTTAATTTTTCACTTCAAAAGAATATTTTCAAGCTTACATCCTTGAATAATAATTGAAAACTAATCTGATACGCAGTTATTTAATTAATTTATATACCTTTTGTAATGGTTAAATTAAAAAAATATTAAAAAATGAGTTTGACATGTGCATTGCATTATAAGTGCAAAATAAAATAAGTTCTTTAATGAAAATTAGACTAATAAGACTCATCATCAAACAATATATACGTATAACCAATAATAAAATTATTCATGTATTGTGGATTTTGATATACCAAAAGCAGAATTTGTGTATTTCAATGAGTATACAATTGTTAACCTGAAATTTGAAGTTAAAACAGACTTAAAAAAATATATCTGATAGGATATGGCCCAGCTCCTAGGCCCAAAGCATTAGGCCCAATATAATTAGGCCCGGATAAGCTAGGCCCACGAAGCTCGGCCTAATTGAAGACTATCACCGAGACAACCAAGACTCTGACATTGACTACAACTGAAGCTCAAAAGGAGATATAAAAGCTCGATGTTTATCCATGAAGGATGAGATCAAGCCAAAGAGTCCAAATAGGAGAAGGATTCGTATTATAGTCGAACTCTATGTATTTGTATATAAATAGGGGTTTAGAATAGATTGAGGAGGGGGAACAATCTTTGTAAGCTACACATACTTACTAGCAATAACATCAATACCCTATTTTGTTCCGTGGACGTAGATCTATTCCGGTAGATCGAACCACGTAAATCCCTCGTGTCTCTTTACTTTCGTGTTCATTAATTTCTTGTCTACGTGCATTAATCATCCTTGAAAAACAAGATCGATCACTGGCGCCGTTTGTGGGAAGCGAGAATTTGTGAATTCCGATCAAGAATTTTCAAGGTAAAGTAAATCACGATGACAGGTAGACCTACACGATCTGCTGCCGCTGCTGCCAAGGAAAAAAAAACCCAGCAAACCAGGCAAGATCCGGCAACCAATCCACCGATCAACGAGGCTGAAACAAGTCAAGCGCAGGATAAGGATCCCGCTGTGAACAAACGCCCAGGGAAGGAGCATGTGAAAGACAAAACCTCAGATGGACATGTCAATCATATTCCGGTCGACAAATTCGGCCGTGAAAGAGAAGGTCTCGGCAGCAGCAAGGAGGATGACCTATCAAATTTTCAGCATGAATTTGATGATGTTGTTACAGCGTATCTGGCAAAAAATCGGGGAGATTTCCTGAAGTTCGCTAAGTAGCAAAGAGAACGCAATTGTGGAGACTTTCCTTCGCACAACAACGATCGAGAGCACGAGGATACATCCGGATCGAGACACCGGAAAAAGTCCCCAAGCGTCAAAATCCTTGGCGCACGCGACACCAGAATTCCTCCTAGGCGATTTGCTGATGATCGTCAGGGACACCCTAACCACGATTCACCTCGGCACGACGCCATCCCACCTCGCTGCTATGCTGATTCACCTCGGCGCGACGCAATTTCACCTCACCGCCGTGGCGATTCACCTGGGCGTGACGAGGATAATTACCAAGGAGGAAGGTTTGGCGTATATGGGAGAATCTCTATGCCTTTCACCAATCGAATCCTCTACACGCCCCTCCCGACTTCGTATAAAGTTCCGCCGGTGAAGCCATACAACGGATCGTGTGACCCAAGGAATTTCTTGTCTCAATTTTAATAAAATATGGTCAACCAGGGGCTCAGTGATGATATTTACATGTGCAAGGTCTTCCCGAAATTATTGGTGGATAACGCACGAACGTGTTTCGATAGCCTACCACCTCGTAGTATTGGGTCATATGATGAGCTGATGGATGCCTTCGAACGGAGGTTCTTCCAGAAGGCCGAAGTCAAGACCACTGCGGCACATCTACTTACTATGAGGCAAAGGCGAGGCGAGTCTATCAGTGACTTTATGACCAGGTTCAATGAAGCAAGCCTGAAGGTCGAGCACCTGACGGACGAAGTCCTTATCTCGGCTTTCCAAAATGCTATCCAGTCGAGTGCCCTATTTAGAGAGCTCGTAAGAAACGAGCCTCGTACTGCGAGGCAACTATAGAGCATAGCTGATCAGTTCGCCAAAGCTGACGAAGCCGACAGGCGCAAGCGCGAAACTGACAGGGCCGAGCCGTCAGATCGGAAGAAGGAAGATCGTAGTGACCGAGGCCAAGGTCGGCGAAGTGCTCTCGACAGACTCCAGCGGGCACCAATTGAGTCTAGGCTCGGACCCCGGCAAAATCCAGAAAAAAATTAGTTCACACAACTATCGAAGCCGAGGACAGAAATCTACGAGCTCCACACTAATCTGTTCGAGAAGCCTGCACCTATGACTAGAGGAAGATCGAAATGCCGATCCAAGGATAAGTATTGCCGTTTCCACGAGGACTACGGCCACGACACGGAGGACTGCTAGAACTTGGCGGCAGATATCGAACACTTGGTGCGCGACGGTACACTTAAAAAGTACCAAAGTCGCGGCCAAAATGAGGCCCGACCTAAGAGCAACAGAAAAAGAAAGCCGAACAGAGGGGGGAACAACTGTGCCCCCCACGACAAAAGACCAAAGCATGAAGATGATGACGAGGATGAAGAACAACCTCAGTTCGACAGAGTTGTCACAGCCATCACCGGGCTCCCACAAGGCACCACGAAGTCGTCACTCAAGGCCGAAGCCCGAAGTCCCCAGACCGATGAACCTTCACAGAAAAGGTTCAAGAAGGACGGGGCCATCACATTCTCTGAAAAAGATCCCGTTCCATCAATTATGCCTCACCAAGACGCCATTGTGATCGAAGCCGTGGTGGCCAATAAGCTTGTTCAATGAGTGTTCATCGATAGTGGGGCCTCGGTGAGCGTACTCTTCAAGGATTGCTTCGACTGGTTAAGGATAGAAGAGGCACGTCTCACACCAGCGACGATCCCCCTAAAGAGCTTTGTCCAGCAAGACACGCAAATAGAGGGGATCATTTAACTTGCTGTTACGGTGGGGAAACATCCGTTGTCATCCACTAAAATGATAAACTTCTTCGTCATGAAGGCCAACTCTCCCTACACTAGGAAGAGATTGGTTGGTGGCGGTGAAGGCAATCTGCTCGGCATACCACTTAACAATCAAAACCCCATCAAGGGGTGGAGTGATCGTAATTCGGGGGGATCAAAAGCGAGCTAAAAAATGCATGCAGATTGCCCTACGAGGTGTTAGAACACCTCAACATCCGCAGAGACCCGAGGAGTTGGAGTTGGAGCTCGGGAAGACACCTGCATTCAATGAGCCAGTGGAAGACGTGGCACTATATGAAAATGACCTGTCTAAGGTCGTCAGAGTAGGCTTCGCTGGTGGGACCGAACTCCGTAAACAAATCGTCCAACTTCTTCAGGAATATAGAGATGTCTTCGCTTGGTCACCCCTTGACATGACTGGGGTGGCACCAAGCATCATCACACATCGGCTGAATATAGATCCACAGATAAAACCAGTTCGGCAAAAACAACAAGTGTTCGCAGCAGAACGAAACCAGGTCATCCATGACGAGGTGCATCAACTCTTGAAAGCGCAAATCCTTTTCGAGGTCAAATACCCAACATGGATCGCAAACCCGGTGATGGAGAAAAAGCAAGGAGGAGGGTGGCGGATGTGTATTGATTACACTGATCTCAACAAGCACTGCCCTAAGGATTGCTACCCCCTCCCTAATATCGACAAGAAGGTCGAAGCTCTCGTCGGCCATACAGTCTTCAGCTTCCTAAATCTATACAAAGGGTACCATCAAGTCTTAATGAGCGATGAGGACACGCCGAAAATAGCTTTCATTACAGACTTCGGTGTTTATGCGTACAAGAAGATGCCCTTCGGACTCAAGTATGCGGGAGCAACCTACCAAAGGATGGTCGACAAAATATTCGAACCTCACATCGGCAAGATCGTAGAGGTATATGTGGATGACATCGTCGTCAAAAGTAAAGAGCCGACCACTTGTGTCGACGATCTAAAGGTCGTCTTCGGTCTCCTTAGCGAGGTAAACCTCAAGCTCAACCCCGAGAAGTGTACTTTTATGGTCCGATCTGGAAAATTTCTAGGGTGCTAGGTTTCTCAAGAGGGACTGAAATCCAATCCATCCAAAGTCCGAGTTGTCCAAGAAATGAAGGTGCCGAAAACCATTCATGATGTGCACAAGTTAACGGGTTGCTTGGCCGCACTGAGTCATTTTTTATCAAGAGCCGCTGAAAAGCAACTCCCTTTCTTCAAGATCTTGAAAAAAGCACCGGACTTCGAGTGGAAAGACGAACACATATCGGCATTTGAAGAGCTCAAAAGGTACATAGCCAGTCTCCCGACCCTATCTGTCCCAAGGGAAGGGAAAGTTCTCTCCTTATACCTCGCGGCTTCAGACGAGGCCATAAGCGCGGTATTAGTTCGGGAAGAAGAACGTCGTCAGTTGCCCGTCTACTTCATTAGCCGAGCCCTCAAAGGGCCGGAGACGAGGTACCAACCACTAGAGAAGGTTGCACTGGCGCTAGTAAACGCAGCAAGGAGGTTGCGACCTTATTTTCACGCACATACCATACAAGTCCTGACCGACCTTCCACTTCGCCAAGTACTGACGAAGCCTGAAGCATCGTGGAGAATTGCTAAATGGGCAGTTGAGCTCGGAGAGCATACAATCAGCTTTTGTCCTTGTCAGGCCATTAAGGGTCAAGCCCTAGCCAATTTCCTAGTAGAGGCCAAATTCACGGAGGTGACGAGGCAGCCTGAACACCCCCTAGCTAAAGCTGAGGCCGAAGCGCCAAAAGAACCACCTAAAGATTGCTGGAAAGTCTATGTGGATGGAGCTTCAGGACACGCGGGAAGCGGTGCCGGTGTCATACTACTCAGCCCAGATGGCATAGAGATGACATACGCACTTCGGTTCACCTTCCCAACGACAAATAATGAAGTGGAGTATGAAGCCTAGATCGCCGGACTTCATCTAGCTCAGACTCTTCAAGTACGAGCTGTACAAGTTCACAATGACTCCCAAGTCATAGTGAGCCATATGCTCAGCAGGTACGAGGCAAAAGGTGACAGGATGAAGAAATACCTCCACAAGGATGAAGAAATACCTCCACAAGCCATATGCTCGGCAGGTACGAGGCAAGAAGGCTTCGCCTACTTCGAACTACTTCGAATTTCGAGGGGAGAAAATAATCGAGCTGATGCCTTAAGCAAGTTAGTGTCGTCATCTACGAGTTCTCCAGTGGAAGAGGTCAAGTGCCAAAGTATAGATGAAGCCGAGGTCTACCAAGTACATAAAGATAAGCCGAACTGGATGACTCCCCTTCGAACTTATTTGGAGAAAGGCGAACTACCGAGTGATAAGCTCGAAGCTAGAAAGATCTTGAGCAAATCTCCAAAGTACACTCTAGAGCAAGGAGTGTTGTACAGGAGATCATATCTTCGGCCTCTCCTAAGATGCGTAGGGCCGAACCAAACGGACTACGCATTGCGAGAAGTGCATGAAGGATCGTGCGGAAGTCACATCGGAGCACGAATGTTGTCAAATAAGGTGATGAGGTGGGGATACTACTGGCCGATGATGTTCCAAGATGCAATTGACCTCGTCAAGAAGTGCCCGAAGTGCCAGATCCATGCGACGGTGCCGAGGTTACCCCAGTCTGACCTCGTGAGCATGCAAAGCCCTTGGCCATTTGTGCAATGGGGGATAGATATCGTCCGGCCATTCGACAAAGCCCCAGGACAGCTCAAGTTCCTCATCGTAGCCATTGACTATTTCACCAAATGGGTCGAGGCCGAACCCTTGGCAAAGATTACGAGCAAGAACGCCCTCAACTTCGTATGGAAGAACCTGGTATGCCGTTTTAGTGTCCCTCACATCCTCGTCTCGGATAATGGAACACAATTCACAGATCGAACATTCAGAGAATGGTGTCAAGGGCTTCATATCCATCAAAAGTTCACTTCGGTAGCTCATCCTCAAGCGAATGGCCAAACCGAGGTTACGAACAGAACAATTGTTAAGGAACTAAAAACTCGCCTCGACAAAGCCAAAGAAGATTGAGCAGCAAATTTGCCCCAAGTACTATGGTCGTATCGAACAACTCCCCGGACCTCGAACGGTGAAACACCCTATAGTTTGGTGTATGGAACCGAAGCAGTGATCCCGATAAAGATCGGCTTGCCGAGCCCTCGCACACTCAACTTCTCCACCGAAGCCAATGAGGAAAGACTTCGAACCGATCTGGATCTGTTGGAAGAAAAGCGAGAGCTAACCTACATAAAGGAAGCTAAGTACAAGCAACAAGTAGCTCGGTATTACAACCAAAGAGTGAAGTATCAACAATTCCAAGTAGGCGACCTCGTACTTCGAAATAATGAGGTCAGTAAAGCATAAAAGCTCGGCAAGCTGGAAGCCATATGGGAAGGACCTTACCGAGTTGAAGAAGTCCTCGGCAAAGGATCATACAAGCTCGCCCATTTATCCGGTGAGCCAATACCCCGAACATGGCATATTTCTAATTTAAAGAGATACTTTGCATATGTGGATGGGAGTAGGGTTAGTCATTTAGTTCATATAGGTCATGAGTTAATTTAGGTTGTCCTGTTATTTTATTTCAGCTTTGGTTTTTATTTTATTAAAAAAGTTATTTTCTTTTATAATTGGTCTTGCATATTTCATTTTTCACATCTTCTTTCCACTAATGCAAATTATCTCGTTTCATTACTTAAAACCCTGACGAGGGTAATTAATATCCTTTTAAGGATAAAAATAAGCTCCAATCATGGAGTAACACCTAAACGCGCGTAAGGGGACCACCCCTATCGATAAATTCGACAAATAAGGAACTATGATACCTTAACCTCGTCTTGTGACGAGGACGGGTTATATTAAGGCCAAACTTCGTCTTTTGACGAAGTGAGCCAATTAAGGCCAAACCTCGTCTTTTGACGAAGTGAGCCAATCAAGGCCAAACTTCATCTTGTAACGAAGTAAGCCACTCAAGGCCAAAATTCGAAGAAGAAAATTAAAGCCGAACTTCGTTAGTAACAAAGAGAGCTGTATAAAGAAACTTCGTCTCGAATTTAAGAGCCACCGAAAGTAAACCTCGTCCTTAGACGAGGACGAATTATTTCAAGCTTACCTAGGGAGAACTACCCTATTCAAAAACAAGGATAAAAGGCTTGACAACAAGACTTACGTAAAAATCCCACTTTATTTCATGTAAGAGGGAAAATGTACAAGTATTGCATTATGAAGGCGATGAGCCCGGAGGCCAACTAAAACTAAGCCAATCTCTGGCAAAATCCCTACCAGAGTTGAAGTTTAAGATATCATCTATACTAAGCCGGCCTCAACCTCGTCCTTGAGCTAAGCTCCGACCTCTGGCTCGGCTAACCTGAGTACCTCGACCTCGGGTATTCTGGATCACTCGACCTCGACCTCGCCCTCGTCCGGGTGCCGGTCTTCGCTCTTGACTATAAAACTCTGAAGAGTGACGTTCGACAAACCTAGGAGCAGGATTAGCCGAACTTGAAGAATCACCCCTCCAAGAATTCCCTGGAAGTGCGGTCAAGAATCAAGTTAGATCCATGGGTTGCCGAAGTCGAATGCTCAGCCTCTAACAAGATACGACGTTTTAACTTCGGGCAGCGGTCCAGGACTGTCTCATAGATGCTTGCTACTCGCACGAGTTCCTTAAACTCATCCCGAAGCTGCCAAGAGTCGTCCCCATATTGATTACTGTAGCTTCGACATCGAGCTTTGAGGTCCTTGACCTTATCACAGGTCTCAGAAATTGTGGATCCTCCAGCTCGACGAATAATGGACTCATACTCTGCATGCTCCTCAATAATCAGCTCGGACTTTCGAATCTCATCCTCGGCAATTTCAAGCTTATCTTTAAGCTCAAGAAGCCGAGCTTGTAGCTCGTCATGCCTCTCTTGAGCAGCGACATGTCGCACTTCGGCTTCATCTTGCACATGACCAAGGACCCCCTTCAAGTACACAATCTCTTGATTTTTGGTCTCGAGGATTTGAGACAAGTTATTGATTTGATTGACATATAGAGTAGCATCAAAAAGGTGGGGAGACGAAGACTACAAGAAAGAAACATATTTAAATACAAATTGGAATCTTTATTAAGGCCACTTTGGCATAAAGGAACGACATCCTAATGATGCCGAAGTACATAAGGCCTACAAAAAAAAAAAAAAAAAAAAAAAAGAAAAAAAAAGAGGAGGATCAGCTACTGACCCCTCCAGAGGTCGTCTCCTCCTGCCCGGGCTTTTGGGGATCGGCCTCGACATTCTCAGATTCGTCAATCACCGGCTCCTTGCCTAAGTTGGCGATTGTCTCCTCAAGAACCTCGTCCTTGTCCACTGGGCAAGCCCGGATTGCTTCGGGCGTCAGTACAGACGACGACGAGGCAAGAGACTCCAAGACGGGAAAAGCTTTAAGGCCCTCCATCAAGGCCCTCGTGTAATCACGAAGCAGAGCCTCTTTGGTTATCACCTCGTACCCATACTTGGATTTATCCAAGTCTGGGTAGTCCACAGCAATCTCGTCGATCTTTTCTGACGCCACTGACGACGTCAGAATGGCAGCCAATTCGGTAGCCAGCTCGGAGAACTTCCCAGAGAGGAACAACCTCTCTGCAAAAACACGAAGCACCTGTCCCTGGGAGGACGCTACCTCAGCTATTATTGTGGCCGCCCTGGCCCTCTCCGAGGCCGCCTCGCCCTTCGCCTCTTCGGCAGCCTTCAGCGCGGCGGACTCCCTCTTTTCCGCGTCGCGGACCTTCAGCTCCGCTTCGGCTACTTTCTTCACAAGGTCGCCCTTCTCTTTCCAGAGTCCGGGCCACCTGATCCAGCTTATGGTAACGAGCAACCCCATTATTGAGGAAGTTTGTAAGCTCGGCCGCCATATACTCTGCCCCCTGTAATAACAAGTCACGTTAAAAGGCACCAAATAATAACCAAATAAATGTACAAGGAGGGAAGGCAAACCTCGGGAAATCCCTGTCGACGACCTGCTCCCTAGTCGGCGGACCGACCAAGGACGCCTTCCTCATCCTCGGAGGGTACGACGACTACATCGGCCTCCTTACTCTGAGGTTTCTTCGACCGGGGTGGCGGGCCCAATAACTGGGAGTCGACCACATCAGTAGTTCCCTCTGAAGAGGCTGCCAACGTCATCTTCTCTGGCTCGGCTGACCTCTGCCTCTTCCTCTTCATGTCGCCGAAGTTCACTACAAAGCAAAGCATGGATTAAAACAAAAATTCAAGCAGAAATACGCAACACAGAGTAGGGCCTCACCCTTCGTCGGATCCTCCATTGAAATAGGATCAAAAGGGCTCAGCCCCATCATGGTGAGCTCGGCCTCGCAATATTCTTCAAAGACGACGCCGAGCTCCCCTAAACTCCTTTCGAGGGCACCGAATTCCTCTTCGGTGCCTTGATTTCCTAAACTATCGGCTTTCCAAGAACACTGGGGGACCTCTTCAATCCGGCAGAAGAAAAATTTCCTCTGCCAGTTCGGGATTTTAGACTTCGTCTCTATCCTAAAGCCGCGCCTAGGGGATAGGTAAAACCACCCTGTGCTCGGCTTAAGCTGAAAAAACCTAAGGACCAATCCTAGTGTAAGAGGAGACCCGAGGCGACCGGCCTCGATACCAAGAGCAATCAATTGCTTAAAGGAGTTCGGCATAATCTTCCCTAGGGCGATGCCAAATTTCCTGTGTAAATCGGCAAAAATAGGAGAAAGAGGAAAATGAAGACCGCATTTTAAGCAGTCCTCGTACACGGTGAAAAAGCCCACCGGAGGCGCACAAGCCCTATCTTCCGGGCGGGGAGTAAGAAGAAGGGCGGATTTGGGAAATAAATACTTTTTTGCAATGTTTTGGATCATCGGTGCGTTCAAAATCGATGAAAATTCGCGATCTTTCCTAAAATCTTCACCCACGGAAGAAAAACATACCCTATGAACTCTAGGGACATGGGAATCGATAGTATAACATTCTACATCTACAAATGGCGACCGTCCCGACGCCGTCGCCGGAGAACCCGATGACGAACCAGACCCCTCATGGCTTCCGCCGTTGTCGGACTGACTAACACGAAAAGAAGAACCCATGACGGAATAACTTACTTGTGAAGGAAGTTGAGATTTCGACGGTGGTAAACGGTGGTGGTGATAACGGCGGTGCGGGATGCAGGCGGCGAAAGACAAGAGAGTTGTGGAAGAGATTTTTGAAATTTGGGAACGGTATTAGAAATGGCGTATCAAAGACGCTTTCTCTTCCTTATGTCCTTTCAGTTTCCCCCACTTCCAATCCAGCCCAACTTTATCGGGAACCCAACAGGCGCATTAATTAAAGTAACTGACATCCCGTGTTCGTCTTCGGCAGTTGTTTTTCGCCGACCTCGTCTTAACGAGACGGTACGAACTTCGTCGAATTTCTTTTTCGACGGGGCAAGTATTTTTTGCCGACCTCGTCTTCACGAGGCGATACGTGATTGACTTCATCAACTCTACATTTTGATAGGGCCACACACTTCACACCTACCTCCGCTATTACCCCTAAATCACATCCTCGCTTCTACATCTTTTTGGGGGGAGGGGATGTGATAGGATATGACCTAGCTCCTAGGCCCAAAGCATTAGGCCCAATATAATTGGGCCCAGATAAGCTCGGCCTAATTGAAGACTATCACCGAGGCAACCAAGACTCCGACATCGACTACAACTCAAGCTCAAAAGGAGATATAGAAGCTCGATGTTTATCCATGAAGGAGGAGATCAAGCCAAAGAGTCTAAATAGGAGAATGATTCGTATTATAGTCGAACTCTATGTATTTGTATATAAATAGGGGTTTAGAATAGATTGAGGAGGGGGAACAATCTTTGTAAGCTACACATACTTACTAGCAATAACATCAATACCCTCTTTTGCTCCGTGGACGTAGATCTATTCCGGTAGATCGAACCACGTAAATCCCTCGTGTCTCTTTACTTTCGTGTTCATTAATTTCTTGTCTACGTGCATTAATCATCCTTGAAAAACAAGATCGATCAATATCCAATACACAATTACGGTGGAGAACAATAATACAATACCTGAAACTAACAGACACGAAACAAAAGATCAACTAAGATGTAAATTATGTAAATTATTCATATAAGTTGCTTCAACATAAAGTTCCTCATATTCTCTCCAAGGTAAATTTTTGTGAATCTCTTGCTTATGAAGGTCATCCTCTGTTTCTCCCTATATCAGTTATTTCGTGTTTAATATATAGTTAATCTTATCATGTTAGGAAATTATCTCAATAATAAAAGGTGTGTAGAATTTCTACATAATAAACCATACAATAATTAATAAGCACATGTGCCAATATTCATATAATGTTAGCAAAATCATGAGAATATAATCGATAACTAATTGAAAATTTGCAGAATAATTTTCACAACCTCTTCCGCCATAAATTCTTAATTCAATAATCTTTTTTTTTGTTGAGAACACAAGGGATTTCTTATGAATCCAATAAATTCGTACCTCTTATAACTTTGATCAACATGTTTAAATTTTATTAGTCATGCATGAAAAGATTTTGATAATATAAGTGACAATATTCTAGATGACGCAAAAATAATTACCGAATATGAATCCTCCACAACAATAAAGTGAATAAAATCTTCAAGATTCACAAAAACACTCAAAAGAAGTTAAAATGAATTCATAGAACAACTTCAAGGAATTACCTCATGCTCAACCTTTATTTTTTGCTATTGGTTTCTTCTTTTCTTTTCTCGTCGATGATAGTGGACGGAATAAGAAATCTCTACCTTGCAAATAACATTCAAGTAATCCCAACAATTAATAAAGTATCAAGGACAATCAAATACATAATTCTTTAAGTTAATTTTATTTTTATTTTTCTGTAATTATCAATTTCGTTATTTTAATCCTTGTTACTTGTAATTATTGATCGTGATATTTGATAAATATTTTAATATATATAATGGATCATCACATTTCTTGCAAATATAATAATACTATATTATATCTCTTAAATCATTACAATATTAATACATATCTAATGATTATATATTAATGTATTTATAATTAAATTATAGTATTACCATCTTATATTATTTTCCTTTATATAGGTATTTGAATTAAATAAGAATTAGTTATACTATTTAATGCATATATACTTAATAATAATATTAATATATTAATTATAACACTAAGGGTAAAATAGGAAAAACAAAATTTTATAAACAAGACACTTAGGCTGTGTTTGGTACTAAAGATAAAGGCGGATAACACCATTTATCCAACCTTAAATGTCTGTTTGCTAGCCAAAACTCATAGTCATAGGAGCCCGGGATTATGTCAAGGCCCTTCTCTAAATCACTGTTCTCTTTAGTTAAATAAACTCACCTCACCCCTAAGATTAATTGACCGCATACTAACAGTACATTGGATAAAATAATTATTGCCATCAATAGCCCTCGTTCTCTTCTTTGTTTTGGTTTACCATCTTTGTTTTGGTTTCTACTCTTTCTTTTTCTTTTTTATTAATTCTTTTTTGTTACTTTAATAATATATGAACAAAAAATTAATTAGACTACAAAATATTTTAAAATAGATTACAAAATAAAAATATATGTAAGTAGTTTACAAACTAAAAATATATAAATAACAAAAATAGATTACAAAAAAATAAGGAAATGTTAGATTTTATATTTTAGAGGGATTTTTCTTCTTTAGATACATAAAACAAATTAAAAAATATATGGTTATTTTTGTACATTTCCAATCTAATCTTGAGTTTTGTCATGATACCAAACACCTATTTAACTTATCTTATTTTTTTAATTTTGTCTGCCAAACACTAATATAAATAATTTATCTCACTTTCTATTCATACAAATAATCTCATATTTATGAATCCTGACGAATCATAACTTTCTACCAAACGGAGCCTTATAATAGTATAGATGTACTATAAAATTGTCATTTATCTTTGTAAGAGATAAATATTAACTACAAACTTAAAAATATATAAATTCTAATCATTTTTGGCTTGACTGGACAAAAATATACTTAATGAGCCCGTTCACACTCAATAGAATAAGGCTTGATCAAGCTCAAGAGGCTTGTTCGAACCCGAAAGGCTTGACCGAGAGCCCCATTCAAACCCGGCAAGCTGAGGCTCGAAGAGCCATTTGGGCTGGGATTGCTCGATCGAGCCATTCGAGCTCAGGAAGGCTCGATCGAGCCATTCAAGCCCCATTCAAGCTGTGAACAACCATTCGAGCATCTGTGTTCAATCCTACGACCATAGCTTTTAATTCTTTTCCTTCAGTCATTCGAGAGCGTGCGATGTAGGAGAAGACATGAATAGAGAGAAGGAAGGTAGGGGAAGTAGCAACGAAGGAGGCACGAACAGGGCACGAGTGACTACGGCTCGTATGGGCTCAACCAGATCTGTTCGAGCCATGAATAGTATCATTCGAGCCTCTTACTTCAAGCCAACAATGGGGCTGCACTTTGTTCTTCTCTTTCCGGCATTTTTCTCGAACATTCTGTGTCGTTTAAATTAAACCCATGGTTCATTTGACCCTCCTTCATTTGACCATGGCTCATTCGAGCAGGCACCAATCGAGCCTTGATCTCATTTGAGCCTCCTTCAATCGGCCATGCTTCCTTCTCCTTTATTTTTTCTCCAAAAATCTGCCATCTCATGTAGTAATGGTCGAGCTACCTCCTCACCATCATTAGGCTTGAATATAGTGGGATCGATGCAGCTCGATCGATCCATTTCCATCGAACAATGCACGATCGAGCGGCCTCTTTTGCATGGGCTCGATCGAGCCCATTTAGGCATGTTCAATCGAATGATTCCCATTCGGGATCGTTCGAGCCCAGGCTCGTTCGACCCCTAGCCTTCTGTAACCGCGACGATGGGGGGAAAGGGAAATCCTGGATGGTTGTGCAGCGGCGAAGGACTGTGGCGAGGAAAATGGCCGTAGAAGCAACGAGTGAGGAAAAAACTGCATGAAGATAAGGGTAAGGAGAAGACACAGAGACTGGTGGTGGTGGCGGAGTGGCTGTGGTGTTGGCAGAGGGAAGCTTGCTGGAAAAAATAATGTAAGTAAGAACCGTAGGGGAGAGAGAGAGAAGAGAAAGTCGGAAAGTTACGTGGGTGGGAAGAAAGATATGGGTGGGGGGATGCAGACGGTGGTGGCAGCGGGCCAGCGGCTGCCGTGTTGCAGTCACCGGCCGGACTGGGGGACGGAAGTTACGCAGAAGAAGGAAAGAAAGAAGAAAGAAAAACAAAAAGAAGAAGAAGAAGGCGTGCGCGAGGAGGAAGAAGAAAAAGAGGGTGGGGTGGTTGTTAGGTTTTTATTTATTTATTTATTTAATACAATATTTCATTAAGGGTATTTTTGACTCGTTACAATGAAAGTGGTTACAATTTTGTATGTTTTAATTTTGTTTTTAGAATTTGTTTTTGGTTAAATTAAGTTTCCAATGAGATCCCCTGTCCTAAATTTGGCGTCACAAGATCTTCCAAAATTAAATTTTGATTAGGTTTATATATTTTTTTTATAAAAATACAAAAATACTAGTACTATAATATAATTAATCATAATGGACATTTATATGTAAATTTTGAATTTACATACCCTAGTTTTAAATTTATCAACACTAACAATAACTAATAAAAGTGAAATTAAATGCTAAAAGATAATTATAAAACATAATTGGGATGCATAATTCTTGAAAATATTCTAAAATTAAATCAAATCATTATAAAATAAATTTATTAAAGAAATGTATAGAATTAAACAAAATTACAATTGGAACACGATAGAGACACTGAATTTGACACAGAAAATCTCATGTGAAATTAAGTGGCCATTTTGACATATTATCACTAATATATTTATATACACCTATTACTTAATTAATTTCTAGGCCGATGGGCTGACTCGAAAGCCGGATAGGGTCAACCCGGCTGCCCTATACTTGCGGGATGATATTATTATATTTATAACATTTATTTTTGCTATATTTTATATGAGTTACATCAAAACTCGAATCCCAAACCTAATCTAATCCCAAACCTATATCTTCAATCATCTCATCTCTTTCCCTTGTTCTGCGTTCAGTTTCTCCTCTCTCTCTCTCTACCCTAATATTGTAGTAGTTACGAATTAATGGAATGGAATCTCACGTGAAAGTAATGGAAAAGGTTCATTGCGAATTGTTGGTGGAGAACTATTCCTCGTGCAAAAATATGGGGGTGGGACAGTCGATCGAGAGCGAGGCAATCGAGGTGGGAGGTTATTCCTTCACGGTTCGCTTCTATCCTCAAGGAAAGGACGAAGCTGCACACATGAATAACAGATTGTCTTTGTCTATTAAGAACCAAAGCGCAGAAGCCGTTGAAGTGGTTTACGCTTTCGAGTTCATTCAACAGTATCTTATGCACGTGGAGAGCGTGTTGGGTAGGCACTCGCAGTTTCACGACAGAGGAATATTCAGGCACGTCACGACTCTCGAACCCGGCCTCGAGTGCAGAGATAGTCGCTTTTGGAGGGGCCTATTCGATTCGCCGATGACATATGTTAGAAGGGACAGTATAAGGATTAAGACGACCATCGGAGTTTTTGTCCCTACGCCTCTTTCCACCACGGTGTTGGACCGTACAATATTCTTTCGAGTTGGAGGTAATAAACGCTTCTTTGCGGAGGAGTCTGTGTTGAGGACACGCTGCCCCGCTCTCCTCCCCCGCAACCATACAGACAACGTCGTCGTTGTGGATGCCGAACCAGATTTGTTTGATGTACGTGTGTTTTTTAATTTTTTTTTTTTAAAAAAAAAAAGGTTTATTTTCATTACTATTATCTTCGACCTATATATATTATGTATGGTTTTGCAGGCTCTGCTTTGGTTTATATATAAAGGCAAGCTTGAGAGAAGGGACGGGGAAGCTATTGCTGCATCGCGACGCTGGTCGAGTGCCGATTCATATGCTGTGAAGATGCTCGCAGCAGCTGATGAGCTTGACTTGAAATATCTCAGAAAAATATGTGTATCAATCATGTTTCATCCCAATCTAGATCACTAGATGTGATCATCTCATATATATACTCTTATCTTATTACTTTAATCTCTCCTTTATACAATATTAGGATTATGCTAACTTTAACATTGTGCTTGCAGGGCCATTATTGTTGCTTCCCAATTAGATGTGCACTTGAGAGACTAGGGAGCATTATGCGTGATGGATTTACCAATGTAAGAAATGTGCTCTTGAGAAGTCATGGAGCATACATGTAACAATTTAGGGTGATTTAATTAGTAGTTCGACACAAAGGTGATGCTTTAACCATACATTTTTTTTTTCTTCTATATAATCTGAGTTGTTAGAAAAGCCTAATTATTATAGCGTTAAGCTATGTAAAATAGAGATTTTTCTTATGTTAGATACTTTAAATGGTTGAAAATTGATTTGTTGTTGTGGGCTTTTCTATGTTTAATATTTACTGCTTAACATGACGAGTTAGGACTCGATATGTTTGACTGAGATGTCTTATACGAATAAACTTGCACGGAGTATTCCCTCCCCTTAGGCTTCTTGATATATTTTCTTTTTGAGAAATAATTAACTATTTAAACATTCAGGCTAGAGCGGAGGGAGTACATCTCTACCTGAAATTAGGTTAGGTCAAGCATGGGTATTTAAATAGTAATTATTTCTCAAAAAGAAAATGTGTCAAAAAAGTGGGACTTCCCGAAATAAAAATGTGTCAAAAAGACTAGGAGAGAGAGTATTATGTAAGGTATGATCATATGTAATCCCACACGTCAATGTGTGTTATTCATAACAAACAAGAATTATGTGTCATAAGAAATTAATTCAATCCGTCTTTATTCAAAATCACTAAAATGATTTAATAATGTGGCATGTGCAAAAGAATTTCATCTTCTCCTTATCTACTCTTTGAAAGCTCATCCATTAATAGATGTGCCACGGATTTGAATCCTGACACACAAACACACATTAGAGAGTATCAATAGCACTGCTAAAATAAGTTCATGGAAGAAGAAGAAGAAGAAGAAGAAAAAACAAACACACAAGTAACATTTAACTATGGCGACTCCAGTAAGAGCATATTCCTCTATTCTTCAACCGCTTCATTTCAGAAATTACACATTCAAAGAACACCCAAACAAGAAAAATCTCTTGCAGAATCGCAACGGATAGTTAAATCTGAGGTCTTAGCTTATGGTTCGTATAAATTTGGAAAATCAGTTGCAACTACGCACGGTAGCACTATTTAGCTCCAGAAATACGGCTCCTTGCAATTCAATCCCCTTTTAATTTCAAGAACTCTAAGATGAAGTTCATTGCAATTTTCGCACCTCAACTATATCGAATAAGTACAAGATGAGTATGAGTTTAATGAACTCTCTAGCAACTTAAGCTAACTATTTTGGCAAAGCGAGGACGACCATCAAATAATTGCTAACGGCACATTATGCCATGATAACGTAACGGGCTCACACCCCATTGGTTCGGGGTTCTATGTATGGTATCTGAACCGACCTCAAGTGAACTCTTTTGACCTTGTCCCACCACGTGGGCTTGAAGCGTCTAGCAACTTGAGTTAATTATATTGGCAAAGCGAGAACAGACACCAAATAATTACCAACAGACCTTGTGCCACCGTGGTGTAACTAGCTCTCATCCTCGTAAGCTCGAAACGTTACAAATTCAATAGACAATTAAACACATATTGAATTATATATCACACATTCTAGTTGAATTATTTATCAATTTAAATATATTAGGATAAATAATCAAAAAAGACACTCTAGTGTTTTCTTTATTACTCTATTTAGGGTGTGTAATCTTTCGAAGAAAATGAGTGAATTTTTCTTTTACCATTTTTTCTCTTTTTCTCCTACATGTCTTTTTCTCACATTTTTATTATAAATCATGATATATTTCCTCACCTCTTTAGAGTGATAATATTTTTCCTTATGTTAATTTTTTTTTATCATTTTATAGAACATATGTTAAACTTTTCATCTTTTTTTTTTTTTTTTTATGTCTTATTTTCTCATTCCATCAATGAGGGGTGTCTTCTTCTTCTTCTTCTTCTTTAATGGAAAAGGAGAAAAAAGACAAAAAAAAAAAAAAAAAAAAGAAAAGAAAAAACCACTATTTCTTCATTAACTTTTTTTCCCGCCAATAAATCTCTCTCTCTCTCTAAGCGCCCCCCCCCCCCCCCCCCCCCGTTCAACTTGAAAAACAAAGCCTGCGAAGAGCCGAAGAACTGAAACGAAAAAAAAAAAAATGGAAACATTTGAAGCAAAATTGGATTACGAAAAACTCAGAGAAGCTCGCATTCTCGATAATCAGGTATCTTTCTCCGATTCCAGAAAATAATGTGTTTATTTGCTATCGTACTAATTTTCTCTCCGAATTTGCAGTCGCGCTTGTCTAATTTAGGGCTTCAAAAAACCTTGTTGGAGCTGAAGTCCCTAACCCCCAAAAGAAAGTGGTGCAAGGTCGACCGCAGCGCCACCGTTCTACGGCGGTCAGCTCGATTGAGTGGGGAATCGCTGATCAGATGTCGGTGCGTGTATACTACCGACTATCGTTGTCTGTATGAATTGGCTGATTTTAGTATGAATTCGATTTTTTTCCCTTTTGTGTGGGTGCAGAGAAATTGAGGCGGCGCTTCGAGAGTAAGAAGAGAGAGAAATCGTGCGATCATGTATATGGTATTAGTTGCCATTTCTGCAGGTTCTCAGCCCTAATCTATTTGTGCTATCGTGTTTTGAGTTCTTAACATGAGGTTTAGTGTATGGATATGGAGCATTTAGCTTGTGTATGAACTACTAAATTGAACCCATGTACTTGAATTTGTGATTCATGTACTTGGAGAAATAACTGCATGTATTTACATTTCATAGAGTTCTTTGCAGTATATCTTGTTTCTAAAGAAAAACCTTTTGTAGTTTATCTTTGAGTATTTCGGCGTTGCTCTTCGATTGTTTACTACATTTTGTGTGCACGCCTGCCTCCTTCCAACAAATAGTGCTCGACTGTGATGCTTGAAATCGTGAAAATTGTGATGATGATTTAGATTAGCATAGAAATCTTGGAAGTACGAAATGTACAATGTTGCAACTTGTAAAAATCTAGCCAGAAGTGTCTCTATTTCTCGGTTTTTGGAAATATCATGGCGCTTCATTTGGTTTCAGATGACAATCATTGCAGCATTTTGCCCCTGGTAGTTTGTCTATTGATTTTTCATGCCATACATGTAATATGCTCATGGAAACTACATGGTGGAGCTGTAGAGTAATATTTGATCCAATCTATCAGATTGGGTAAAATGCATGATAATTCTTTTTTATTCTAAAATTTTGTGAGTGAGAAAAGCCCTCTCATTTGGTATTTCCAAAAAATCTGTAACAGCGTGGCTTCTCCAATTTTTCCCATATATGGCTCACTGATTTGGTTACCAAGTACTAACAACTCATCCAAGATATGTTACCTACTGTAAGCTGCTGCCTTTTCTAATATAAAGAACTTTATGTGATAAAAAAGAAATTGATTTATAGTTAGATAAGTTTCTTTATGTTCATTTATGTTTTAACTTCTGTAATAGATTATTTGTACTAATCTTTAGAAAACGAGTTTGAGTTTGTTTAAATTTACTAAGATACATTCTATACAGCCAACATAAGCATGCTATATTCAGTATGATTAATAGATTTACTGTACAGGACAAGGAAACTCTGTGATGAAGCAGAATGTCGGCGGTGTCGTGATCGAGACTTAGACCAACCATGTATAGGTCAGTTTCTTCACCCTTACCGCAGTTAATATCATCAATTATTTCTGACAGTATCATGACATTTCTTTATCTCACCTGAAAGTCCTCTTACAGGGATAACAGATTGTTCGATCCTGTCTCAAGATCAGATATGGTGAAGGTTAGTCGAGGTTTCGGGCATAAGAAATGAAGATAAAGTTTTCTTGCTTACATTGTAATGGACATTTTATGATCAAATATATGCTAGAATTGGATGAAGTGAGAATGAATAAAGAATGGATGTGCCCTCATTGCATCGAAGAGAAAGGAACCAATCCATACTGGATATGCAACAGGTATCATGATTTCACCAAAACGAACCATAAGCTAAAACCTCGGATTCCATTATATTTTGTGATTCTGCAAGAGATTTTCTTGTTTGGATGTTCTTGAACACGAAATTTGGATTATGAAACAGCCTAATCTGTCTGAGGAAGAAGAAAATGGATTCTACTGGAAATGTCATACTGAAAGGTTTGTGCTTGTTTTTTTTCCTTCTCTTCCACGTACTTGTATTTTTGCAGTGCCATTGATACACTCTACTGTGTGTTTGTGTGTGTAGCTAGAGCGATGGGATTCAAATCTGTGGCACACTGGTTGATGGATAAGCTTTCAAATAGTAGATAAGAAGAAGATGACGATATTTTTGCACATGCCACATTAGTTGATCATTGTGGTGATTTCGAACCTATAATGATTGAATGAATTTCTAACAAATATGATTAATGGTATAATATAATTTGACAACTCTAGCCCTCACTCTCCCTTCTTCGAATTAGCTTCGTCCCTGTTAACTTCTTGTTATGCCCGTCGCGTTCTTCGACCATGGTGAAATTTGAAGGGGTAGTTTTGGGTTAAGAAGCAAAGTGGCCACTCTTGAGACAAGATGTTTATAATTGGACCTCCAAGGCCCGATATGTTTTCTAAAGAGCAACAATGCTTTTAATCTCGACTCGTATTATAATCACGGGTCGTCCGGATTACTATATCGCCTATTAAACATTCTTTATCTTGCTTAATCCGGCCTTCAAACATGCCCTAAAACATCTTTTTGTTTTTTTTCGGTTTCTATGCTTTGGTACGTACGTGTGTTTCTTTTCCAATATGTGCATTTTTAATCATTTTCCAATATTGGCGTTTGTCGTGATCGTGGGATAAAATTTTGAAGATAGCACAATTAAAATTGAATTCGAACGTGTAATTAGTTTGGAGGCTATGGGGATAAAATAGTGGTTTTGCTAATATTTTTTTTAATTATATTTTAAATAAGTGGCTTTAGTTGAGAAAAAAGGAGGCTATGAATAAAATCATACTTATCCTCTTTTTTCATTGGTTTATTTGGGCTGATCCGTCGATACTTGTGGGACAATAATGTGATTATTCTTATTTTGCTATTTTTTTATAATTAATACGTTCTTATTTTTGCTAGTGTTACATTGAAACTCAACTCCCAACCCTATTATTAGATTGAAATAATAATAATAATTATATCCTCAATCATCACATCTCTTTCCCTTCTTCTGAATTTCTCTCTCTCTATCAAACCTAATAGCAATTACAAATTGATGGAATCTCACGTGAAAGTAATGGAAAAGGTTCATTGCCAACTGTCGTTGGAGAACTATTCCGCGTGCATGAATGTAGGGGTGGGACAGTCGATCGAGAGCGAGGCAATCGATGTGGGAGGCTACTCCTTCACAGTTCGCTTCTATCCTCAAGGAAAGGACGAAGCTGCACACATGAATAATAGATTGTCTCTGTTTATTAAGAATCAAAGTGCAGAGGTCGTGGAAGTGGTTTACGCTTTCGAGTTCATTCAACAGTATCTTATGCACGTCGAGAGGGAGTCGGGTAGGTGCTCCCAGTTTCACGACAGAGGAGTATTCAGGCGCGTCACCACTCTCGAACCCGGCCTCGAGTGCGGAACTAGTTTCTTTAGGAGAAACCTACTTGATATGCCGATGAAATATGTTAGAAGGGATAGTATAAGGATTAAGACGACCATCGGAGTTTTTGTCCGTAGACCTCTTTCCACGGTGTCTGATCGTACAATACTCTTTCGAGTTGGAGATACACGCTTCTTTGCAGAGGAGTCTGTATTAAGGACACGCTGCCCTGCTCTCCTCCCCCCTAACCTTACGGACAACTTCGTTCTGGGACCAGATTTTGTTTGATGTATATATATATATATATATGTGTGTGTGTTTTTTACTTCTTTTGTTTTAAAAAAATAAAAAAATAAAAAATTATCTTCATTACTATTAGTATCATCTAGCTATATATATTATGTATGGTTTTGCAGGCTCTGCTTTGGTTTATATATAACGGCAAGCTTGAGAGAAGGGACGAGGAAGCTATTGCTGCATCGCGACGCTGGTCGAGTGCCGATTCATATGCTGTGAAGATGCTCGCAGCAGCTGATGAGCTTCACTTGAAATATCTCAGAAGAATATGTGTATCAATCATGTCTCATCCCAATCTAGATGTGATCATCTCATGCATATACTCTTATCTTATCATTTTTCTTCTTTATACAATATTAGGATTATGCTAACTTTAACATTGTGCTTGCAGGGGCATTATTGTTGCTTCCCAATTGAATGTGCACTTGAGAGACTAGGGAACATTATACGGGACGGATTTACCTATGTAAGAAATGTGCTCTTGAGAAGTCATGGAGCACATACGTAACAGTTTAAGGTGATTTAATTAGTAGTTTGACATGTACAAAGGAGATGTTTTAACCATCTTTTCTTTTTTCTTCTATACAATCTGAGTTGTTAGAGAAGCTTATTTATTATAGTGTTTTTTTTTTTTTTTTTTTTTTGATCGGGCAAAGTTAGTAATTAGCGGTTAGTAGTTAGTACATCTCCCAGACTTCCAGAATTACTTCTCCTAGAATTCGTTCCCTCCAGGAATCGAACCCGGGACCTCCTGCTTTGCAGGCAAATCCCGTGGCCATTGGGCTAAACAAGAGATTTTCTTTAAAGAGATTTTTTTTATTATAGTGTTAGCAATGTAAAAAAGAGATTTTCTTATGTTACATGATTCTTTAAATGGTTGAAAATTGATGTGTTGTTGTGTGCATTTCTATGTTTAATATTTACTGCTTAACATGACGAGATAGGACTCGATTACGTTTGATTGAGATGTCTTATACGGAATAAGCTTGTACAGAGTACTTCCTCCGCCCCAAGTTTCTCGACACATTTTCTTTTTGGGAAATAATTAACCATTTAAACACACCTAACCTAATTTCTAGTAGAAAGGTACTCCTTCTGCCCAGCCTAAGTGTTTAAATAATTAATTATTTCTCGAAAAGAAAATGTGTCAAAAAAGGTGGAACTTCCAAAAATGAAATTGTGTCAAGAAGACTGGGGGAGGAAGTATTATGAAAGGTATATTATATGTAATCCCACACGTCAATGTTATTCATAACAAACAAGAATTATGTGTCATAAAAAATTAATTCAATCAGTTTATGTTCAAAATTACCAAAATAATTTAATAATGTGGGCCATGTGGCATGTGTCACGGATTTGAATCCTGTCTCTATAGCTACACACACAAACACACAGTAGAGAATATCAATAGCACTGCAAAAAACAAATTCATGGAAGAAGAAGAAGAAAACACAAACACGCAAGCAACCTTTAAATATGGCGACTCCAGTAAGAGCCATATACTTATTCTTCAGCCGCTTCATTTTCAGAAATTACGCATTCAAGAACATCCAAACAAGAAAAATCTCTTGCAGAATCGCAACAGATAGTTAAATTTGAGGTTTTAGCTTATGGTTCGTATAAATTTAGAAAAATCAGTTGCAACTACGCACGGTAGCACTATTTAGCTCCAGAAACACGGCTCTTTGCAATTCAATCCCCTTTAATTTCAAGAACTCTAAAGATGAAGTTCATTGCAATTTTCGCAACTCTAAGACATCAAGAAAAGCTGATGCATGAACTCAGAAGCACTTCAACTATATCGAATAAGTACGAGATGTCAAAATGTATGTGTATGGGTTCAATGAACTCTCTAACAACTTAAACTAACTATTTTGGCAAAACGAGGACAACCTTCAAATAATTGCTAGGTGCACATTGTGCCATGATAACGTAACGGGCTCACACCCCATTGGTTCGGGGTGTTATGTATGGTTTCAGAACCGACCTCGAGTGAGCTCTTTTTGCCCTGTCCCACCCCGTGGGCTTGAAGCGTCTAGCAACTTGAATTAATTATATTGGCAAAGCGAGAATGAACACCAAATAATTACTAATAGACCTTGTGCCTCCGTGGCGTAATAGACTCGCATCCTCATAAGCTCGAAACGTTACAGATTCAATAAACAATTAAACACATATTGCAATATATATCACACACTCTAGTTGAATTATTTATCAATTCAAATATATTATGATAAATAATCAGAAAAGACACTCTAGTGTTTTCTTTATTACTTTATTTAGGGTGTGTACTCTTTAAGGGAAAATGAGGGATTTTTTTTTTTTTTTTTTTTTCTTGTTCGAATAATTTTACTACATGTCTATTTCTCACATTTTTATTATAAATCATGATAATATATTCTCACCTATTTAGAGTGATAATATTTCCCATATGCTAATTTTCTTTTCCATCTTATAAAACATATGATAAAATAAGTGTGGGACTATATATATTATAAATTTTTTCATCTTTTTCTTTATCTCTTATTTTCTCATTCCATCAAAGAGTGTCTTCTTTTTTCTATTTTTTTATATATATGTCACTATTTCTTCATTTTTCATTTCAACTTTTTTCCCGCCTATTTAGTTTTTAGCATGACAAATCTCTCTCTCTCTTTCTTTCTTTTTTCTTTTTTTTCCCCTTTTTGTTTTGCTTACGTATTTTCTTGTGCTCTATTTCCGTTTTCCATAGCCTTATTTGAAAACAATAGCCGTTCAACTTGAAAAACATAGCCTGCGGAGAACTGAAGAAATGGAAACATTTAAAGCAAAATCGGATTACGACGAACTCAGAGAAGCTCGCATTCTCGAGAATCAGGTATCTTTCTCTGATTCCAGAAAATAATGTGATTATTTGCAATCGTACTAATTTTCCCTCCTAAATTGCAGTCGCGCTCGTCTAATTTAGGGCTTAAAAAACCTTTGTTGGAGCTAAATTCCCCAACCCACAAAAGAAAGCACTGCAAGGTCGACCGCAGCGCCACCCTTCTACGGCGGTCAGCTCGATTGAGTGGGGAACCGCCGCCATCAGAAGGCGGTGCGTGGATACTACCGACTATCGTTCTCTGTATGAATTGGCTGATTTTATTATGAATTCGTTTTTTTCCCCTTTTTGTGTGGTTGTGTGGGTGCAGAGAAATTGAGGCGGTGCTTCGAGAGAAAGAGGAGAGAGGAATCGTGCGATCATGTATATGGTATCAGCTGCAATTTCTGCAGGTTCTCTACCCTAAACTGTTTGTGCTATCGTGTTTGAGTTCTTAACATGAGGTTTAGTGTATGGATATGGAGCATTTAGCTTGAGTATGAACAACTAAATTGAACCTATGTACTTGAATTTGTAAATAACTGCATGTGTTTACATTTCATAGAGTTCTTTGCAGTATATCTTGTTTCTAAAGAAAAAACTTTTGTAGTTATCTTTGAGTATTTTGGTGTTGCCCTTCGATTGTTCTACAACATTTTGTGTGCACGCCTACCTCCTCCCAACAAATAGTGCTCGACTGTGATGCTTGAAATCGTGAAAATTGTGATGATGATCTAGAATAGCATAGAGATCTTGGAAGTACGAAATGTACAACGTTGCAATTTGTAAAAATATAGCCAGAAGCGTCTCTATTTCTTGGTTTTGGGAAATATCATGGCGCTTCATTTGGTTTCGAATGACAATCATTGCTGCATTTTGCCCCTGGTAGTTTCTCTATTGATTTTCATGTCACACATGTAATATACTCATGGAAACTACATGGTTGAGTAATAGTTAATCCTACCTATTGAATTTGGGTAAAATGCATGATAATTCTTTTTTATAGTAAAATGTTATGAGAAAAGCCCTCATTTTGTATTTCCAGAAAATCTGTAACAGCGTTGCTTCTCTAATTTTTTCTGTTATATTGGGCTCACTCATTTAGTTACCTAGTACTAACAACTCATCCAAGATATGTTACTTACAGTAAGCTGCTGCCTTTTCTAATATAAAGAACTTTAGTGATGAAAAAGAAATTGATCTATAGTTAGCAAAGCTTCTTTATGTGAATTTATGTTTTAACTTCTGTAATAGATTCTTTGTACTGATCTTTAGAATACGAGTTTGAGTTTGTTTAAATTTACTAAGATAATACATTTTATACAGCCAACATAAGCATGCTATGTTCAATATGATTTTGGTTATTTACGATTGGTAAAAAAAATACTATACAGGCAAAGGAAACTCTGTAATGAAGCAGAATGTCGGTGGTGTGGTGATCGAGACTTAGACCAACCATGTATAGGTCAGTTTCAAATCCAACCTTACCAAATCATGATAATATATTCTCACCATTTTAGAGTGATAATATTTTCCCTCTCTTTTCCATCTTAGAAGACAAATTATGAGAAAATAAGTGAGGGACTACATATATTAAAATATATATATATATTTTTTAATCTCTTATTTCCTATTCCATCAAAGACGGGTGCCTTCTTTTTTATGAAAAGGAGAAAAAAGAAAGAAAAAAAAAAATTGCCATTTTCTTCATTTTCCTTTGCACTCTAAGCAGTTTTTTATTTTTATTTATTTATTTATTTTATTTAATTTTCTTAATGTTCCATTTCCCTTTTCAACACACCCTTATTTGAAAACAATAGCCGTTCAACTCGAAAAACAAAGCCTACTGAGAACTGAAATGGAAAAAATGGAAACATTCAAAGCAAAATCTGATTACGAAAAACTCAGAGAAGCTCGCATTCTCGAGAATCAGGTATCTTTTCTCCGTTCCAAAAAATGTGTGTGTTTTTCTTTTTGTGGTGTTGTCTACTCGCAAGCTTACTAATTTTCTCTGTTGAAATTGCAGTCGCGGTTGTCTACTTTAGGGCTTCAAAAAATCTTGTTGGAGCTGAAGTCCCTAACCCCCAAAAGAAAGTGGTGCAAGGTCGACCGACTGTTCTACGGCGGTCAGCTCGATTGAGTGGGGAATCGCTGCCATCAGAAGGCGGTGCGTAGATACCACCGACTATAGATGTTTGTGTATGAATTGGCTGATTTTATTATGAATTCGTTTTTTCCCATTTTGTGTGGGTGCAGCGGAATTGCGCTTCGAGATTAAGAAGAGAGAGGACTCGTGCGATCATGTATATGGTATTAGCTGCCATTACTGCAGGTTCTCTGCCCTAATCTGTTTCTGCTATCGTGTTGTGAGTTCTTAACATGAGGTTTAGTGTATAGATACGGAGCATTTAGCTTGAGTTTATGGACTAGTAAATTGAACTCTTATGTACTTGAATTTATGATTCATGTACTTGGAAAAATGACTGCATGTATTTACATTTCATAGAGTTGAAATTAACTAAAATTGAAATAGTACATGTAGTACTTAACTTTGCTGTATATCTTGTTTCTAAAGGAAAATTTGTAGTATATCTTTGAGTATTTCGGTGTTGCTCTTCGATTGTTTACTACATTTTTTGTGCACGCCTGCCTCCTTCCAACAAATAGTGCTTGACTGTGATGCTTGAAATCTTGAAAATTGTGATGATGATTTAGAATAGTATAAAAGTCTTGGAAGTACGAAATGTACAACATTGCAACTTGTAAAAATCTAGCCAGAAGTGTCCCTATTTCTTGGTTTTGGGAAATATCGTGGCGCTTCATTTGGTTTCAGATGACGATCATTGCAACATTTTGCCCCTGATAGTTTGTCTATTGATTTTTCATGTCATACATGTAATATACTCATGGAAACTACATGGTGGAGCCGTAGAGCAATACTTGATCCTTATATATCGAATTCGGTAAAATGCATGATAATTCTTTTTTATTCTAAAATGTTGTGAGAAAAGCCCTCTCATTTTGTATTTCCAAAAAATCTGTAACGACATCGCTTCTCCAATTTTGGATACCTGGTACTAACAACTCATCCATGATATGTTGCCTACAGTAAGCTGCTGCCTTTTCTAATATAAAGAACTTTATGTGATGAAAAAGAAATTGATTTATAGTTAGCAAAGTTACTTTATGTGGATTTATGTTTTAACTTCTGTAATAGATTCTCTTACTAATCTTTAGAAAACGAGTTTGAGTTTGTTTAAAATTACTAAGATACATTCTATACAGCCAACATAAGCATGCTATATTCAGTATGATTTTGGTTATTTATGATAGGTAAAAAATTTACTATACAGGCTAAGGAAACTCTGTGATGAAGCAGAATGCCGGCGGTGTCGTGATCGAGACTTAGACCAACCATGTATAGGTCAGTTTCAAATCCAACCTTTCCACAGTTAATATCATCAGTTATTTCTGACATTATCATGACATTTCCTTATCTTACCTGAAAGTCTTCTTATAGGGAAAACAGATTGTTCGGTGTGCCACTCAAGCAATGGTATCTTTTGTCGATCCTGTCTCAAGATCAGATATGGTGAAGGTTAGTCGAGGTTTTGGGCATAACAAATGAAGATAAAGTTTTCTTGCTTACATCGTGATGGACATTTTATGATCAAATATATGCTAGAATTGGATGAAGTGAGAATGAATAAAGAATGGATGTGCCCTCATTGCATTGAGGAGAAAGGAACCAACCCATACTGGATATGCAACAGGTACCATTATTTCACCAAAACGAACCATAAGCTAAAACCTCGGATTCCATTATCTTCTGTGATTTCTGCAAGAGATTTTCTTGTTTGAATGTTCTTGAACTCGAAATTTTGAATATGAAACAGCCTAATCTGTCTGAGGAAGAAGAAAATGGCTGCTACTGGAAATGTCATATTGAAAGGTTTGTGCTTGTTTTTTTCCTTTTCTTCCACGTACTTGATTTTTGCAGTGCCATTGATACACTCTACTGTGTGTTTGTGTGTGTAGCTAGAGCGATGGGATTCAAATCTGTGGCAGACTGGTTGATGGATAAGCTTTCAAAAGAGTAGATAAGAAGAAGATGAGGATATTTTTGCACATGCCACATACCAAATCATTTTGGTGGTTTCGAACCTAGACTGATTGAATGAGTTTCTAACAAATATGATAATGGTATATAATTTGACAACTCTAGACTAAAGGCGTGAGTTTTATTTAACAAATATGATAATGGCATGTAAATTTATTTTTTTTCGATGTTTTGACCACGACCAAGTTGCCCACAATTCACAAAAATATCTCATCATACTTAATTAATCACTTTTTTTTTTTTTTTGTTTTAATTCGAATAGCGTGTTTCCAAAATATTGATGAGATATTTAGTAATGCTTTTTAAAAGTTGATAATATTATACAAAAACTGGAAAAAAGAAAGATATTTCAGATTAAAATATTATCTCGAAAAAGGATTAAAGAAGTAATATAGTGTAAGACGAAGAGATATGTCAATGCTTTAGGACATCACAAATGAAGATAAAAATTTCTTAGATTTTGATGGACATTTTGTGATCAAACGTAGTTCATAATGTGCGTGATATATTGTCTACTTATGTGCTAGAAATGGAGGAAGTGAGGATGAATTAAGAATGGATGTGCCCTCATTGCACAAAAGAGAAAGGAACCAACCCTTACTGGATATGCAACAGGTACCATGTTTTTACCGAACCTCGGATTTCAGCTAGTGTTTGCGATTTCGTAAGAAATTTTATTGTTTGGATGTTCTTGAATGCGTAATTTCTGAAAATGAAATTCTGTCTGAAGAAGAGGAAGATGGCTCCTACTGGAATTGCCATATTTGGAGGTTTATGCTTGTTAAAGTTTTTCTTCCATGAATTTGTTTTTCGCGGTGTCATTTAATTAATACGGTGTGTTTGTGTGTGTAGCTAGAGAGCCGGGATACTATCTGTGGCACATCTGTTGATGAGTGAGCTTTCAAAGAGATGTTAGAAGAATATGAAGATGGACCGATTCTGAATGAGTTCCTAACGCTGGTTAGTTTGAATAGCTAATATCCTAGGATTTTTATGTTCAACTCTAGACTTTAATCGTGATTTAATTAGTTGATGTATATAAGCTACATATGTATATGTTTCTTTTTTTTTCTTTTCTTTTTTTTTCTTTTTCTTAAGTACAACACATCACACTAACTCACATTTGAGATTTGAGATGATTCGAATCCTCGGCACTTTATTGTTAGTTATGTTCGTGTTTTTGGGCGTCAGCGAATGATCCTATTATTTAGCACTTTAGTATTCTTGTGGAAATTACGAATGCGTTTCATGGTTGTGTAATAATATTTAATTAAATGGCACCGCAAAAAACACAAATTAATGGAGTACTTATTTTTACACTAAAACACGAATCCTAAACCTAACCTAATTAGAAAAACGTATATATTTGAAGGTGGTCAAGCTAGCTGTTTCACAGTTATGAAATGGTGATAAAATAATATATTTGAAAAATGGCTATGGAATGGAGTTGTTCAATTTGCGAAAAGAGAGATATACAGAGTCGTAAGAAATATAGTTTGAGAAGAAGCGTGTGGTGCGGTGACCGTGAAAGAAAAATAAAAAAGAAAAAGGAAAAGAAAACAAAATGTTGTCGCTCACAGTCGCTCATATAGAAACGCTCAGCATAACAAAACTCTCTCTATATATATATATATATAGTAATGCTCCCCTACCCAACGTGGACATGTTTAATATACCCACGAATGAGGTGGCAACATTATATATAAGGAAAAAATTAATTAGTATACCTTATAATAATAAACCCTACAAAAAAAAACTAAACTCTAACAAAAAAAACTAAACCCCAAAAGGAAAAATCATTGATGTGGCACTGCCACGTCAACCGTGAGCACATTAAACGTGCCCACGGTGGGTAGAGGATCATTTCTCTATATATATATATATCCTCAATCATCTCATCTCTTGCTCTTGTTCTGCTTCAATATTCTCCTTACAATTGTCTTGACCCTTGTGTTCCAATGGAATCTCACGTGAAAGTAATGGAAAAGGTTTATTGCGAATTGTTGGTGGAGAACTATTCCTCCTGCATAAATATGGAGAGTGGGACAATCGATTGAGAGCTAGACAATTGAGGTGGGAGGTTACGCGTTCACGGTTCGCTTCTATCCTCAAGGAAAGGACGAAGCTACGCACATTGCTAAGAGAATGTCTTTGTCTATTTAGAATCAAAGTACAGAAGCCGTGGAAGCGATTTACACGTGCGAGTTCATGCAACAGTTTATTATGCACGCCGAGAGTGAGTTGGGGAGGCGCTCACAATTTCACGACAGAGGAATATATTGGCATGTCACCACTCTCGAACCCGGAAGTAGTCTCTTTTGGAGAGACCTACTTGATATGCCGATCAGTGTTTTAAAAACTGGACCGAACCGGACGGTTGAACCGTGAACTAGACATGTTCCGGTTTGCGGTTTTATCCTGTTTTGGCCAGTTCAATCACGGTTGAACCATAAAAACTGGAAACTAGAGGTCTCACCGGTTCGACCTCCGATTTGGTTTTTAAAACATTGATGCCGATGATATATGTTAGAAGGGACAATATAAGGATTAAGACCCGTCGGAGTTTTAGTCCGTACGCCTCTTTCCACGGTGTTTGATAGTACAATATTCTTTCGAGTTAGGGGTACATGCTTCTTTGCAGAGGAGTCTGTATTTAGGACACGCTCCCACTCTTCTCCCCCACAACCATAAAACAGACAACGTCGTTGTGGATGCCAAACCAGATTTGTTTGGTGTATATATGTGTTTTTTACTTATTTTTTTTAAAATTTATTTTCGTTACTAATATATATATATATATATATATATATAGAGAGATTGGATGATCATATAAGAACCCTCTTTAAACTTGAGAACTAGGAACCAATCTCATCCATTTATCTAAACAAATCTAACGGCTACCATTTATTAGTGGATTAGTTGATTTACGGTTAATATAATTAAGGAAGGGTTAATATAGTAATATTAATTAAATATCAATCTTCTCTCTTCCTATAACTAAGGGATTAGAACCGTTTCATATGCATAATGAATTTATTTTGTTATCTTCAAACTTATCGTAATTCTCAAGTGAAGTTTTATTTATTAGAAGTTTTATTTATTATTATTTTTACACCAATGAAGTTTTATCTTTTATTTACATAAGGTAGTATCTTTTTTATACTCCCTCCGGTCTTTTGAAGTTGTCACGCTTTCCTTTTTTGTCCGGTATTTTCAAGTTGCCACATTTCCTTATTTGACAATAATTAGGGAATAAAGCACACACTTAGTGACAGATTAGGCTAAACTAATTAGGCCCTTATTTTTTTTAATAACACCCCTAACCCAACAATCATTACTCCATATATATCTCTCTTAGAACTGATCTCTCAGTCTCTCTCTCTCTCTATCTCTCTGTTGTTCATGGATTCTCTTCTCCGGTGGCAAGGCACCAGATGCAGACGGCAACGCGCTGCCGAATAGGGATGGCCGCGCGGAGCATCGTTGATGTAGTTGGTGACGGCGGAGGAGTCGAGCTCGTCACAGATCAAGTCCAATGTGGCTATGCTCCCACCACGCCTTCGACCAGAGACAGCGCTGCGCCGCCGCTGTTCACCGCGCCGCTCAATTCCTCTGACATGGATGTGGCGCCGCTCGATTTCAGTACCTAACGAAGAGAGGAACCCTAAAATCCCTAAATTTCAAAACTCCTTAATTCACACCCGACGCGCTCTGATTTTGTGAATAGATCTTCTGATTTTAATTATGTAGAGATTTGATTCATGTCTCTCTTTGTCTTTCTTGGTTTTCTATTTCTAATAAATTCTCGTTTTGGAGTTTCAGATGATAGGTGTTGCCTTAGAGTTTGAAATAGGCAAGAAGAAGGAATAGTTCATGGTGGAAGCTCTTTTTGTTTTTCTCCAATTTAGTTACAATAAGAGACTTATTCAGATTTATGCTTACAGTCGAGAACTCCAACTCCTGATTTTCCTGCTTATTTCGCTGTTCTTTATGGCTTTAAGAGCATCTCCAGCGCGGGGGTCTCCGGCGGCTCGCGGCGACTTGCGAGTCGCTGGCCCGCTGGCGAGTCGGCTGAGGCTCGCGCCCAGCTCGCATCCCCGACCCCGGCGCGCACTCCCCCTTTCTGCTGTGCTGACGTCATTATGACGTCAGCCAGTCCTTTTTTTTTTATAAATTCGAAAATTCGGCCGAAAATTAAAAAAAAATAAATAAAAATTATATCCGTTGCATAATGCAACGGCTATCTCCCCCATTCCTCCCTATAAATACACACCCCTACAAATCATTTTCCACACCTCAAAATTCATCTACACTTCTTCAAAATCTTATATTTCTCTACAAAATAAAATAATTTTTTCATTTCTCAACCAATGCCGTAGATGGATAACGAGTCGTTTCTCGAAATGTTGCGCTCCCAAGGCCACGGTGGTTTCCCCTCTCAGCCCAACGATGATACCCCAGGCGACGATGATTCTCCGCCCTCGCCGCCGCGGCCTACCAACCTCGGATTTGCAGCCTACGCGAGTCCTCCTGCCAAGGGAGTGATGAGTTTTTCTCCTGCCGGTTATCAAGACGTCTCCCCACCTGTATTCGATCAATTCAGAACTCCGCCTGTCAGGGGAAGTCAAGGTGCGACGCAAGATCTGGAAGGGCTAAATCTATCGAGCTCGTTCGAGTCAGTTTCGAATGTTCGTCCGGCGGCCAAGAAGAAAGCAAGCGCATCAATGGCTGCTGCCCCAAATCCGGAGTCAACCGAGCGGGCGAAATCTGTACCGTACAGTCCGGAAGAGTCGGCTCATCTCATCAAGGTGTGGTCTAGCATTTCCGAAGACCCCGGAGTTGGCGATCGACAAAAGGAGCATATTTTCTGGGGCAAGGTCGTAGCAAGGTACAATGCTACGATTGAAGCTATCGGTTACAAGCATAGAAACAAGTCGATGCTGAAGGGGCATTATCAGCGGATGTTGCCGAAATGCAACAAATTCCATGGCTACTACGCTCAAGCTGTGAGGGAGTGGAAGAGCGGAGAAGACTCAAACGACGTCTTCAACAAAACTTGTGAGATGTATCAAGCTGAGATGAAACAAGCTTTCCAATATGGGAAGGCCTATCAAGAGCTACTGAGATTGCCCAAGTATTCTCTTTTTGTTGGTAATAAAAAGCAAAAGGGCATAGACGGGTCGTCCAACTCTAGCAATCCCGACGCAGAAGCTGTGGAAGAGGATGACTATTTTCCGGAACACCCCCGCCCGATGGGGAACAAAAAAGCAGTCGCCCAAAGAAAAAATAAAGGAAAAGGCAAACAAGCTGAGGAGCCGATTAATTTGGAGGACGTTCCGGAGGGAGGCGAACATGAGTTTTGGCAATCAAGTGCCGAAGTTAATCAGACGTACTTATCGATTGCAAAGAAGAAAGAGGACGTCTTGGAGAAGAAGAAGCAAGCCTATACGGGCAAGCTCATGACTGCATACAACAAGTTGCTCGCCATTGATACCTCACAAATGTCACCTGAGGATTTGGAGCAACATTTTCTTATGAGGACTCGGTTGTGGAGCATGATCGAAAAATAAACTTGTTTTATTGTATTTTTATTTTTTTTAAGTGGTGTATTTCGTTTCAATTTAATAAAAAAAAATCCAAAAATTTCATTTTTTTAATTAAAAATAAAATTAATTAAACAAATAAAATCGAATGAAAAACAACATGAAAAAATGAATAAAAAAATATATCGAAAATCGTAAATAAAATGAATTAAAATAAGAGAGAGTCAGGGGGAGGGGCTTGCGGCTGGAGATGAAATTTGAGGAGAGCCCCTCCCCACCGGAATAGTGCCGCAAGCCCCTAAAACGGGCTTGCGGCTGGAGATGCTCTAAGATGTGCGATGCTCTTACCGAAGCACGATATGGATGCTCTTACCGAAGCACGATATGGTCAAGGGAAGGAGCTTATCTCTCCCTCTAAATCTCAAAATTTGGAAGATGAATTGAGTTAGTTTTTGTTGTGTTGAGTTAGTTTCTTTGCTGAGACATATCAGAATTCTGATGATGAAGTTTTGATATTTGGATCATTTATGATGAGAAGACACCCAGAAAAAAAACACTCAATCAAGATGAAGAAAAAAAAAAGGAATTTATTTTTAATTAATTAAATATAATCTGAAAATTGAAAAAATAATTTTATTAATATTTCATTTTTTTTTATTTTAATAAATACTCCCTCCGGTCTTTTGAAGTTGTCACACTTCTTTTCGGCACGGGATTTAAGACGGGAGTATTTAGTGTTTTAAGTGGGTTTGGTAATTGATGGAATATTGAATTAGGTTTATAGTTATTTTGTTAGTTAATTAATAAAAATAATCTGGAAATTTAATTATTTTTTTTTAATTAATTTTTAATTAACTGATTAATTAATTATTTTTTATGGTTATTTTTTTAATTAACTGATTAATTAATATTTTGTTAGTTAATTTTTAATTAACTGATTAATTTTTTTTATTAGTTTATGATTTTTTCGAATTAATTTTTAATTAACTGATTAATTATTATTATTTAGTTAATTATTTAATTAACTGATTAATTTTTTTTGTTAGTTTATGATTTTTTTTTCGAATTAGTTTTTTAATTAACTGATTAATTAAATAATTTATTAGTATTCCACTAATAATCAGCTAATAGTGTGCTTTATTCCCTAATTATTACCAAATAAGGAAACGTGGCACTTGAAAAGACCGGACGAAAAAGGAAAGCGTGGCAACTTCAAAAGACCGGAGAGAGTAAAATATTAATTATAAACGTAATTCAATATTCTCCTCAATTACCAAACCCACTTAAAACACTAACACTCTCGCGTTAAATCCCGTGCCGAAAAAAAGTGTGACAACTTCAAAAGACCGGAGGGAGTATGACGTAAGCTATACATTAATTCTTACAACCACTATAATGATAAAATATTGAATTTTTTTTAATACCCAAATAAGCATGATTTGTAACACATAATAAACATAATTCTTAAAAGCATAATTTCATACGTAAATAATAAGAAAGAAAAGAAAATTAAGTAAAATAAAATAACATTAAATTTAAAATGCGTAATTTGTTTTTCCTATATGCTTGAACTATAATTCTTTCATGCCTTTTTATATATATAATTATGCTTTTTTTTGTCAGTCATGCTTATTTAGACATGAAATTATGCTTTCACTAATAAGCATATTTTTGAGTGAAGAAATAAACTACCTATTAGAGGATAAAAAACTCAAATTTTAACACCCATATAACTTTGTACAAAATATACCCATATTTTGTACAAAGAGACAAAAATACCCCCAAAATCCAACTTCCCTCCCATTTCCCTCCCCAAACCGATTTGCTTGAAACAAAAAAAAAATCCCACTGAAAACTCTCCCCCCGCCATTCTCTCTCCCTCTTTCTGTAACCATTCCACTCCCCCCCGCCACCGACCGTACACTTCGCCGACGAAGTTGGAGGAGCCGTCCGACCCCGGGAAAGGTAACGACACCAGCGCCGCCACAGACATGGCACCGCGAAGATCGAAGAGGAAACGCTGAGATTCAACAGGCAAGGCTGTCGAAGAGGCCGAACAACATCAAGAACCACCGCCGTCGCCGGAGTTGCAGGAACCGGGCAGAATTCAGGGCGGCGGGCAGCCATTTACCGATTTGGAGGTATAATTTTTTGGGATTTTTTTATTTAGATACAACTTCAATTTTTTTAGGGTTTTGTGGGTGATTTGAGGATGCATGTTTGATTTGGGAACAAAATCATGAATGTTTTGGGATTATTATGCAAGATTTTAGGATTATAAGAGAAAATTTGTAGAAAAAAAAATGGGTAATGAGAAATATGAAATGATTTAGGGAAGAAGTGTTTGAACGCTTGTAAAATCATGAATGTTTGGAATTATTATGCAAGATTTTATGATTATAAGAGAAAATTTGTAGGAAAAAAAAAATGGGTAATGAGAAATATGAAATGATTTAGGGCAAGAAGTGTTTAGACAATATCTTGCCAAAGAGTTACAAATCCATTGATTGAAATTGTAATATATTATGAGGGATATGGAAAAGATTTTGGTGCTTTTAATCAAAATGGTGCAATTTAATTGGCTATATATTGTGAAACGCTTTGCAGTAATGAAATAGTAGGCAAGATATGACAGAAACTTGCTAGAAAATTGGCAAGATTCTTTGACTGATATTGATCAATTCTTTGGTTTGTTCTTGTGTGTTTGGGGTTAATATGCAAGTTTTAGGATTATAATTCACAAAAAATAGTAAGAGAAAAAACATTAATGACAAATATGATGCTTATTCGGCAGGAAGTTTGTGTTACCTTTCAAATCATGTTTTTGCAGCAAGTGTTTGTTAACTGTCATGATTGACATTGTATTATGTTTGGTAATATTTTGCTGAGACTATCATATATTGCCATTACTTGGCTACATTAGGCAAAAACTTGGCAAGTAGACAATAAGTTGGCAAGTTATGACAATACTTGCCAAATTTGTGGCAAGAACATGCAGTTATTGATCAAATCTTGCTTTGTTATTGTGTGTTAGACAACCCTTTTCATACAAAATATTATACCATTCTTGATGCGCTAGGTAACATGGGAATACGAGAGAATCAAGCTGTTACATCGAGATAAAAAGATGGTGATGACATGTTATGAGACAATGGCTGGGGAGATAAATGTCGTGCTGAAGACACTCGCCAATAAATCTACCACCAAGCGAGTTACTAAATCTGCTTTGGGTTGCTACTTGGGCCTCCCGGATTACAACACAAGAAGTGGCAGCATGATCCATTATATTGTCTGCCACTAGGTGGTTCCCACCCCAAATTTTGACGAAACAGCCTTGTTCTTCAAGATTGGGGACATAATCATCCGGTTTTCAAGGGTCGAGTATGCGCTCGTGAGTGGTCTCAAGTTTGGGAAAGCAAGTTTCAATCCGTATGCAAGACACGAGCTGCCCCAGAGCTCCATCTATGAAAGACTGTTTGGGGAGAATGAAGAGACAACAACATCGGATGTCAAGACCGCCTTCATCAACAAGCAATTTACCGTGAAGAAGGAGGAGGTGAAGGCATCGGATGACGACTATGTCAAACTTGCAAAGCTGCTGATAGCTTGTGCATTCATTCTGGGATTCACAGCAAGGAAGAAGATCCCCAAGTGGTTGTGGGTTTTGATTGAAGATGATCAAGCATGGGAAGATTTCCCATGGGGAAGCATATCTTACCAAATCCTGTTGGAGACTGTAAACGGAGTTACGAAACTAGAAAGGGGTTCAAAGCAGATAACATATCAATTCAAGGGGAACACCATAGCCTTCTCGGTGCGTATAATTCTTTTTGGATTACAATTTGAATTTATGATGAGATTTGAGATTAATATTATTTTTCTTTTAGGCTTGGATATTTGAAGCTGTCCCAAGCTTTGGAAGTGTTGTTGGCAGAAGGAAGACCAAAAGAGCAAGGCCGTGATTCATGCGATACCTCTATGTGAAAGAAAGGGGATACCCAACTGAAGAGCAGATACTCGAGGTAATTTTTTGAAAACTTCTTGCTTCCTGTACTCAGTTTAGGAAAGAAATTGATAACATCTTGCATATGCGCTTGGTAATAAGTTGTTGTGAACTTGCTTACTTGTTTTGGTTTGAAAAATAAGTTACTAACCTTATTAAAACATACATTTTATTTGGGAAGATTTTGATGAGATATTGTCTTGTGCTCTTGAGTTGGTAATAACTTAATCAGATCTTGCTTACTTATGTTGGTTTGTAAAAATTTAAATGAACATTTTTCAATTTGATATGCGCTTGGTAATAAGTTGTTGTGATCTTGCTTACTTGTGTTGGTTTGTAATATAACTTACTAACCAACACATACATTTTATTTGGGAAGATTTTGCTGAGATCTTGCCTTGTGCTCTTGAGTTGGTAATAACTTAATCAGATCTTGCTTACTTGTGTTGGTTTGTAAAAATTTAAATGAACATTTTTCAATTTGATACGCGCTTGGTAATAAGTTGTTGTGATCTTGCTTGTGTTGGTTTTGTAATATAACTTACTAACCAACACAAATTTTATTTGGCAAGATTTGGATGAGATCTTGCCTTGTGCTCTTGAGTTGGTAATAACTTTATCAGCTCTTGCCTAAGTTTATAATTTTCTTAATGATTCATATAAAGGTACCTACTTAGAAATATCTGAGTGACAAGTGTTTAGTTAATATCTTGCCTGCTGCTGAATAATCTTGATTACCTTGTGCACAAAAAACTTTCTAACCCATTCCTACTTTTGTAGAATGTCGTGCCTTTACTAAAGCCACACCTAAAAGAGCTCGATAAGATTTACTGGCTATCACTAGAGGAAGAGCCTGGGGTGCGCCATTTGCCCTGCAATACGATGCAAATGAAAGCAAGAAAAAGAGACCCAGGGACGAAGAAGCCGACAAAGAAGATAACGAAGTGCATGGCCAAGACGGGATAAATACAACTGCAGCCCCATCATTGAAGGAGATTGAAAAGTTGCTGGCCAAATACCACAGCAAATTGGTTGATGATGTTGCCAATAAAGTAGTAAGTCTCATCTTGGAAAAGGCACCTGATGCCATGCAGGCCGTAGGTGACGACCTTCAGCTGTCTACGCATGATGACCAATTGGCCGGTGATGATGAGCATCCGCAGCCCCCTATACATGATGAACATGGCATCAATGGTGCATTTGAAGAACAAGTGGGAGATGAAACTGTGGTGGGCGCATCTGCAGAGACGGCTGTGGCACAGGTGTCGGAAGCAACGCGAGAGACTGAAGAGCCGGCTGTGGTAGATGAGACAGGAGCTGAAGTAGAGACGGCTGAGGACGGGGCAACGAAAGCAGCTGAGGTGGTGTCGGCATGGGCTACAGCACCGGAGGAATTGCAACCGGGACCAACAACAGGGGCAGCAACGGAGGCAATAGTAGCACACGATGAAGCGGGGGGACAGGTATAATGGGCATTCGACCGTCGCATTACAAAAATAATTATTGTTTGGGTGTGTTAAAAGACAGTTTTAGTTTAGAACTATTTTTCAATTTGAATTTGTGATGTAAGAAACCCTTTGTCTAGGGCTGAACTTTATATGTAATGTATAACTTGCCTTTATTTTAATGGAAGAACAAACATTGCATAACGGTTGCTTCGTACCCTGCGACATAGGCAAGAATTGGTAAAATCTTACCATTCTTGCCATCACGTCATATGATATGACTGTGGTCCGATCCGGTACGAAGTAATAATTGTATAAATGAATAAATTTTTTGTTGTTGCGGTAGGATGAAACCTTCACGGACACGCAGATTGATCGCGAGTTTGAAAAACTTGCCAACTCGGAGTACTTTACACCTGTGCAGCCGGTTAGGAGTGTGACGACGAACGTACTTGGGTTGCCGTTGTTGAACCCGCGGCCAATCAGGACAATATACCCATCGAAAGCTTGCCGTAGTCCATTCCTCGTAAACGACGTATGTTCAGGCCCGAAATTGTTTGAAGCTTTCTTGAGGACTGAAAATGAAGCGTAAGTTCTACTAATACAAAAGCTTGTATTTAATATTGAATGAAATTGATGTTTGCTGTGTAATGGCAAAACTTGCAAACTTTATCTAAAGTTGGTAAGAACTGACAATATATTGTGAGAAAAATCACAGGAGGAACGTGGGCTTGAATTGTCCGGTTACTAAGGATTTCTTTGAGGAAATCCTGAACAAAATACCGCACTCTCTGAGGAACATGTTGATGTTTATCTAGCGATACTAGCGTCGAACCCCACGTTCGCAGGGATTAGACAAACCTACAAGAAGATCGGGCTAACTTGTTGCAGTTTCATGGTATGTAATTTTATTAAAATCTTGGCAACTACTTGATAAAGTGATATAAGAATATTTCGAAGTTCACAAGAAGATAAAATTAGATCTTGTCAACTAGCTTGCAAGATCTTGCCTTTGTGCCAAAAATCTTGCCAAATCCTACTGATCTAATTGAATGATATTTGATGAATCCACAGACTCTGTCAATAAGAATATTAATTCTTCGCTTGACAATTGTTTATGTTTTTTCAGGATGAAGTAACCTACGTGTTTAATGACACGTTTTATATTCCGAGGGATTCAAAGGAAATTCAAAACTTCAATGAGTACGACCTAAGCATTCCAGATTGTTACCCTTCCGAACATGTTGCGAGGCTGATCATGTATGCTGATGGGACACTTCCAGAGTGGGGGGAATGCGTGAAGCCGTGGATTAAGTACGACAAGGTAATAATTTAAATGATTACCGTTTGGGAAGATTTGGTGATTTCTTACCATGTAATTCTTTTGTAGATCGTGGGTGTTTGCAAGTTTCATGGGATTGGGCAACTTTTGTTATCGATATGAAGAACCAAAAGCTGGAACTACATGACCCAAAGGCGTGGGATTTTCCACCACAGATGTGGGATATAAGGAGGGGGATGTTCATACCTATGGCTCGATTGATACCACGTCTCATGAAAGAAATAGGTTATTTTGTTAAACACAAGATCCAAGCCCCGCAGTATGCACAATGGGAACTCCAGTTTGGACCAACTACCGAAATGGAGCAAAAAGTTTGTGACTCAGCTCTTTACTGTTTAAACAAGGTTGAAAAGATGATATCGAGGGCTGAAATTAAAAGGAGTTTGAGGGACCCGAAGGACATTGCAGCATACCGTCACCATGTAAGCTACTAGCATCTATGCTCATAGTACTCTTGCCTCGACGGTGGATGACATAATATCAAATATGAACTAGGTTTTAGTTCAAATATTTTGTTATGTGAAGGTAAATACCAAAACTTGTTTTTTTTTTTTTTGGTGGGGAAAACTGTTCGTTTGGTATTTTTTTGGATGAATTATCTATGGAACAAGCAATTCTTGGGGTAGTTTTTTGTATATGATTTGGAAAGATTTGGGTCAAATCAGACAATGTATTTTGTATGAATTCATGCATTTCTTGCATCTATGTTGATGATGGCAAGAAATTATTTTGGTATATGGAAAGTAACAAGTATTTAGGAATGTGCAAAAATCTTACTTTTCATGGCTAGTATTTGGTAACATGTTTGCGTAAACTTGCTACGTTCATGGCGTGTATTGCAAAAAAATGATTTATTCAATATGAAGTTTTGAGCCATTACATCTATATTAATTTTCAAAAATTATAGATAGTATATTACATATTGCCAATTAAATAACAGAAAAAAAACACAAATATAAGCACATGAAAAAAAAAAAACAAATGCAAAATACATGCCATTCCAGTTAAGGGTTGACAATATATTAGGAAATCTTAGAACGTTTAATATAGGTCATATTAGACAATGCATATCAATGTCAATACTTACCCCAATTGGCAAAAAAACAGGTAATATTTTGACATTGCTTGCAAAAAAATAGGTAATATTTGACATTGCTTGCAAAAAAACAGGTAATATTTGACATTGCTTGCAAAAATGTTTAATGAAACCTACGAGGATCTTGGCATCTTCTGCGGGTGTGGCCACGAAGTCCGCATATACCACATGTTTTGGGTTTTCGACGACGCTTCACACCGGATTGGCTTGGGCCATCTTCTCCTGTCGACTCAACGGGATCGACGCATTGCACCGAGTTGAGTAATGTCCAGTTTGGTGGCATCTGGAACACAACCGACCACCCTTTGCCGACTTGCCTGCTTGTAACCTCTTGCCCTTAGGCCGCCCTGCTTGCTTAGGTTTTTTGGCATCCCCACAACCCTAGCTTCAACATCGATTGGTGTGCGCCAATCACTAATGTCGGGGACAAGCATAACGTCCGATGCATATATCTCACGCCATGTATTGGTAGAATAATATGCATGAACAGTAGGACACCGGGGCCTGCTTTACGAATCTGCATAACGAGAATAAGATTACTGACTATGGTAAGATTTGATTCATTAAAAGTTGAAAGTTGACAAGATATTACAATATCTTTCCATGTGCTTTCATACCTTATGGCAGCTACCGCATGCGAACAGGGTATGAGGTCCAGCTGAAAGACTTGACATGTGCACTCCCTACCAGCTATGTCCACGACATAACTATTCAAACTTGAAATAATGTTGAACTTGGAATTAGATATAGGCGCGACGCGCATAAAACTGCCTTTGGCAACAACACATTCAAGCCTTTTCTCAGCATATACCGTAAGCTAATGGATCCTATTTGTAGCTTCATTCCTCCGCTTATAGAACCATGCTTGCACCAAGTTGCGAGCATACTCCAATAAGGAAGTCACCGGCAATTTCCGTCCCCATTTTAGCCGAGCATTTAACACCTCAACAGCATTGGATGTTCCATACTCAAAACTGCCGAACCGGGCATTTGCAATTAGCCCATCTAGATGGGTCCATATCCATTAGCTTTGCATACGCCGCGGGCTCATGCGCTTCCAAATTTTCCATGTACGTTAAAAAATCAGATTCCCTATATGCACCAGCAGCAGCTTGGAAGAACTCAATAGCCTCTACACCCCAACTCTTGATGTTTCCCTGAATATGGTATGTACAGAGTCCATGGGGGATACCTACTAGAAAGGAAGATATTGTAATCAATATGAAAATGCTTGTCAAGAAGAGGGAAGCAGTTACACAAATCTTACCAGGGTATACAAGTTCCAAAGCGTTCTTTATACTTGCATGTTGATCGGACACAATCAACAAATTGTCCGGGCAACCAAATGACTGCCTAACATGTTGAAAAAACCATGTCCATGATGAGTCATTTTCTTTGTCGCCTATGGCAAAAGCCAAAGTCACGATCTGTTCGTTCTCATCCTTAGTTGATACAACAAACAAGACTCCCTTGTATTTACCCTTCAAGTGTGTGGCGTCAGCAACAATCACAGGTCGGCACGCACGAAATGCTCTAGATGATGCAGCAAGGGAGAAGTAGCAATACTGGAATACACTGTCATCGCATGTCTGTAAATCCACTAAGGACCCAGGATTCATATGGTTAAGCATGTATAAATACTTGGCAAGCATCTGCAAAAGGAGGATGGAAAGCATTCAACAAAAACTTGTAAATAGTTGGTCGACTATTGCCAAATCTTACAAATAGGTTGGAAAGAATTTGTTAATGCTTACCTGGAAAGATTTATCCTCATCTCCGTATATGAACTTCATAGCTCGATTCCTACCAGCTAGGGCATTCCGGTACTTCAGATCAATACCGAAATCACGCCTTAACTGACCCTGAATATCGCGCGGTGTCACCACATGCCCGTCCTCCATCATACTAGGAGCAACATACTCGGAAATTGATCTTGAAGACACTTTGGCTTTAGGGCCCATTCTGAGATCTCTTTCACAATTGTGAGCGACCAATTCATATATTTTCCAAGCAGACCCAAATGATTTACCTCGTATCGAGAACAGGCATAATAATTCAAACTTGCAAAGGGCGTGGTATCTCTTTGAATCCGAAACCTTAGTTTGAAACTCATATAAATTTTTCAAATGGTAAGCATGTATAGACGATTACATACTATCCTTACTCTTAAAGAATGACCCACATAAAAGTTCCCCAGAAGGGATATCTTCGAATTGCAAGCTTGTTTGATGGTGATCAATAGCAACTTGTTGGGACGCACCCGGTATCAGCCATTGACTAACTGCACCATCATGTGATGAGGTAGAACTTTCACTGAAATTAATTAGAGGAGCAACAGACAAGATATCAGAAACATCATCCCTGTAGTTGGTAAGATTTGACGGGGATGGCATGCTTTTTGGACGAGAGATCACATAGATAGTAGGGGGCTCAATCATTTCCATCAAACAAGACCACTCAAACTCGTCCGTGATCATCATTCTCACTGTTTCCCCTGCGGCTGATTTGACCAATGCATGTAGATCAAACGTGACCGTAGACATATCCAACGTCAAACGAGCCTCAATCTTCTCCAACAACTCTCGGAAGTTTAAACCAATCAAGGGGATGGGGATATAATCTTTAAATCCACCCTCATATAAATTGTTCTTCCAAACTCCACCGTGCACAACAATTACTGAAGCTGTCATTTGGCTGCGTTAGAACAAGTAAAAAAAGGTTAAAAGAGTAACCTATAAAAGGTAAGATATGATAAACAAATTAACATCTTACCATAAAATAAGCAAGATTTGATTAATTACTTTCGCATTTATCAAATTCAAGAGTCTGAAAGTCATTTCATAATTGTTCAAAGCCTTGGCTACATAAGGTATGACAAAATTGAATAAAAATTACCAAGATATGATTAAAAGCTTACCAATTACAAGGCAAGATTTTGTTAAAATGCTTACCAATTACAAGATATGGTTAGATGCTTGCCAATTAGCAATACAAATTGTTCAAAAGACCTGGCAAGATATGGTTAAATGGTTACCACTTAAAAGGCAAGATATGATTAACTTATTACCATAACTAAGGGAAGATTTGATTAATTTCCTCGTAATTTGTACATGATTCGTTTTGCAGCAGTGGGCCTTGAATTGTTTTATCTAAATAACTGATTCCCAATCATTATTTGCTCGAAATAAATGCAACCTTAAAACTAAAAATTGAAAGCTCCCGTACGAAAACATGCAAACAACGAAAAGCTATACTCCAAAACCGAAAAACGTCAACAACAATCTTTAAAAAAATTGAGTATACCTTGAAGATAAGAAAAACGAAAAGAACAAAACCAGTTAAAACCCTAGCAAAAGTGGAGCACCGATATAACTTCGGAGCTCAAAAATTCGGATTTCAATAGTTTTTTTTTTGTGTAGCCGTCGCTAAGATGATAGCCGACGTCGACGACATTGCCGGCGTCGTCACCTAATCTGAAGCATGAGGAACGCCCAAAAACTGTACTTCACCTGGGAAAAGTCGCGACACATGAAGAACCACGACAGGATTCTTCCCCAAAGAATGAAGCCGCGCCGTCGTCGAAACCTAGACCCAGCCGCGTCGGACAAGCCTGAGAGGGGAGCTACCGCCGTCGACAAGGCTATGCCGGAGAAAATCGCCGGATTCTGCAGCTTGGAATTATTCAAAAATTGAAAGAATAGAGAGGAAGAATGGAGATGATTATAAGTATATATACACAAGGGCAATTTAGTCCCATTAGAGAAAATATGGGTAAATTTTGTCCATTCTTATGTGGGAGTTAAAATTTGATTTTATTAAGTGAGAATAGGTAAGTTGGGGTATTAAGTCCATATTTCTTATGCATTTTGTTTAATAATTAATTTTTTCCTACTAAATAAGCATGTCATTTGTTCTAAATAAGCATATTTTTTATGCATATATATACTGTCAATTACTTGTATTTTTTTCTTTCTTTTTTTCTACTAAATAAGCATGTCTTTTATTATAAATAAGCATGTTTTTTATGCATATTGTTTAATAGAGTTTGGTTCACATGTTAATAAATCTTGGCGTGTTAAATAGGAATTAATTTAGACCATTGATCTTAGTCAAGTCTATGACTATCATTGATTTAAGCATAATTTCAAAGTACAGTAAGCATGATTTTAGTTAAGCATCATTTTTGTACAATAACAAGCATAGTTCTATACATATTTAAGCATGATTCTGTATACTTTTAAGCATTTTTCTCATTTTAACACGTAAGGATTTTTTAATACACGAATCATTCCCTATATAATCGCATCTTTTTTTTCCTACTAAATAAGCATGTCATTTGTTTCAAATAAGCATGTTTTTATGCATATATGTTGTCTATTAATCATCTCTTATTTTTTATATTAAACAAGCATTTTTTTATTTTAAATAAGCAATTTTTTATGCAAAATTATGTGTAAAATTATTTTTTTTACAGTCGTGTTTATTGATATGAAATTATGCTTACATTGAGCATTTTAAGAGTTATGGAAAAAAAAATGTGAACATACATATATAATAAAATAAATTTGAAAATATAGACAAAACGCATGAAACACTAAAAGAAGAAGAAAAAATAAATAAATAAAAATGAAAGACTAAATATAAGCATTGCTAATTTAATAATCACAAATTAAAATTTGGTGCGGTTATATCACGAATTTGGAAAAATGAATTATTTTGAAATTTTGGGGAGGATGTGGAATGCGACCACATGAATAGGATGTTGTGCGGTTTCTTAAAATAAAATTGCCCAAAATTGCCCCTGAAAGCATTAAAATTTAAAAAGATAGCCTATAATATAGATTAGATCTCAACCACTAATCTCTATAAGATGAATGGTTAATATGGGTTCCTAGTTCTCAAGTTTGGAGGTGACACCCATAAGATCCATCCTCTATATATATATATAGGGATTGATTCGGGTGGAAACTAATACTAGATTAGAAATTAAAAACTTTTCTCCACCATAGATTAGGAAAAATTAAAGGTCAGGATTTATACATGTGCATGAGAGATGAATTGAATAATATACTTTTCAATTAATTTTTAATGAAAATAAGGGTAGAAATGGTAATCTAATGAGCCGTAGAAAACATGTGCCAAAATAATCTCCACAAAATCCGGAATTTCAATAACTAATTCTATAAATTTGATTTTATCTAAAAATTACTAGCATGTATTATTATAGCCTCCAAATGTAAAATATCCGGTCACATTCAAACTAGAATTTTATGAAATTAAAAAGAAAATCACCATGAATGCATTTAATTAGTTTTTTACTCTCGTTTAAACTTTATCCAGTATTTTGTGATGCATTTAGTTTGTAAATCGATGCACATATAGCTATTTTATAATGCATTAGTTTGGTGCATTTCCTTATTCTCCATGATGCATCATTATTTATTTGTAAATGCATTGTGCATATTTGACAATTAATCATTATTAATTGTCTATTGTTGTCGATCGCATTACTCCTTGGTTCATTTTGATTATTTACAGGAAAAAGGAGTCCAATTTCAGCAAATATGACAATGCCATGTCGAAGTTCGGATCGAAACAAGCATATAGGAAAAAAACGGAAGTCGATTCGGAGTTCGGACGAGTGAGAACGGGCTGAAACAAAATCGTTGCGCAGCGGGAGCCGGCACCCGGCGCGGGCGCGCGCCGAAGAAGGATTCCAAAGCTGCAGCGCGCGACCCATTGCGCGACCACTCGTGCGGGCGCTTCAGAGGGCACCCCCGGGCGCACGCCGCCCTTGTTCCGAGGGTCTTGACCGCGCGACCCATGGGCGCGGGCGCGCCGCCCGTTACTCCTTCCGGAAAATCCGATTTTGAGCTCCAAACTTCCATTTTATTATGTTTTAACCCCCATTTTTCACTTTTTCTAATTACAAATCAACTTCCATGCTACACCAACATATAAATAGCATTTTATGATTCATTTTTAGGGTAGATCTCTCACTTGGCCTCCATCTACACACACTACACACACTAAATCTCTACACCTCCATCTTCCACCTTCACCCACCTAGGCCAAGAGGAGAAAGCTTGTTTTGGGAGGATTGGAGAAGAAGACATCAAGGATTTCAAGATTGGAGCTCAAGATCAAGGATTTGTCTATGAATTCTTGTTATCTTGTTTCTTTGATCATGTTTATCTTTTATGTTGGGATTTTTGCTTCCATGGGCATGAGTAGCTAAGATCTCATATTCTAGGGATTTGACAATATGGATTTGTAATGGATTAGCTCTACTTATTCTAATTCTATGGTTTGGTTGCTTCATCTCCTTATGCTCTTGGTTTGTATGTATGTTTAAATGCTTGATCACCATTTATACATGTCTATTGTGTTGATTCAAAATTCGAGAGATGAGAATTGACACTTGAATAGGAACATGAGGCACAACGACTCAATAAACCGGGAGGTTGAGAGTTTTTGTGAGGGTTATTGATCCTAGGGGCTTTTAGGAGTTATAGGCTAGACTTTAGTTGGGGACGACAAAGCTAGCTTGTAATCAACGGTTTTAGTCGTCCGGGAGGGGGCTAAAGCGAACAAGAGATCGTCCTAGATAGTTGAATTCAAACCATAGGTTGACTAAGTAGAGTGAGTTCCAATTGCAAACCCATTGAGTCTACCCTAGAATATCTTCCTATCCATTCTCTCCATTATTTGCCCATTTTTTGTTTTGTTTATTTATTTGAAGTACTTTAGTTTTAGTTAATTCCTTGATAATTCGGAGTTTAAATAGATTAAAGCAACATAGTAGGTACTCATAGGTATTTCGAACTAGTCTCCGTGGATACGACCTTGCTCACCACTATCTACGATAGCCCCATACACTTGTGGGTGCTTAAATAGTTAGGCGATCAATTTTCCTTCTCTTTTTTTCTTTTTTCTTTTTTTCATTTTCGTTAAACATAACACAATATATATAATTGAATACATTTTGCATTGCATTTTTATTAGATTTTTATGCACTTTTATTATATTTGCTTTAATATATTATTATGTATTATTATTTTAATACATTATGCGATTTTTTTTTCATGCATTACCTAATATGGTAATGCATATGTTTCTATGTTATCATGCACTATTTTAATAGTTATGTAATGTTTAGTCATAATATATTTTTAGATCATATGTAAATTATAAATAAAATAGATTTTTCTTTACTACAACCATATGCATGCATTGTGCTCACAATTTTTGACTAAGAAGCACGGGGACGGGAACGAAATATGAATACTAATACGATACGATACGAAAATACGCTAATTTCTCAAATATCTAGATACGAATACATCAAAAATACGTTTATATTTATTAATAATAATTATATAGTAGTATATATTATCAATAATAATATTATGGAAATAAAAAAAAGACATAGATATCATTATTATTATCAAAATAGCCCATAAGCAATAGCCCAATAATTAGTAATCCATATCTTTGATACGCTCTCTCTCTCACACTCTGAACTATATCCTCATAATCCCCATCTTCTTCTACTTTTTTCTCCCTCTCTTTCTCTCTCTTGTCTCTGCTCTCTCTTCCTCTCTCTAAACCCCTCCTCTCTAGTCTCCACCATGGCCCCCCGACACTGCTTCAAACACCGAGGTCAACACTCAATAATTTCGGAACAGAGGGAGGACAGAGAAGGGAATGCGACGACAGTATGTTTAGATTTGAAGAGATTGGGTTTTTTTATTTCAGGTAGGGTTTGGGATGAAGAGATTGGGTATTTTAATGGTGAATACGTATTCAATCTTTAGCTGAAATGTATTTAATACATATTTTTCCCAAAAAAATAAATAAAAAAAAACCCTAAAAAATACATTTTAAATACGTATTTTGAGTGTATTTTTTTGTATTTGTATTTTGAGCGTATTAATACGGGTACGCCTGCCTCCTAGACGTCCCCGTGCTTCATAGATTTTTGATGCATTTCGTATTTAAAAGGTTTGTATACATATTATTATGAATAAAATGAGGTATTCATGCACTTCATTTACAAAAATGATGCATTTCATAAATAAGATGTTGCATATGTGTTATGCATATGTGTGTTTGTGTTTATGCATATTCCTGTAATTGATTATGCATGTACATAAATAAGATGTTGCATCGATTATTATTTTCTTTCAAGAGGAGTTATAAGTTTGCATTCGTATGTTATGCATATTTGTGTTTGTGTTTCTGCATATTTATATGATTGATTATGCATCGGCACAAATATAATTATGCATTGAAATCAACATTATTATGCATTTTGTCTTGTTAGAATTTTACATTTTCTTATTTATTATTTTGTTACCGTTGAAACTATAACCTAATCAATAAAAATTAAACCCTAGTTGTAGAAACTAAACCCTATTCGGTTTAGATTCTTGACTAGGGTTTAGGATTTAGAGGTTAGGATTTCATGCATTATTTAGGGGTTAGGATTTCATGAGAAGTTAGGTTTGCATTCACGTGTTATGCGTATTTGTATAATTAATTATGCATTTGCACAAATATGATTATGCATTGAAATCAAAATTATTATGCATTTTGTGTTGCTGGAATCTTATATTTTTTTTATTTATTATTTTGTAGCCGTTGAAACTATACCATAGTCAATAAAAACTAGACCATAGTTGTAGAAACTAAAGCCTAGTCGGGAAAACTAAACCTAGTTATTGTGCATATTTTACTTTAAGTTAATGCATAATGATTCTTCAAAATATGCAAAATATGTCATTTGTTCCATAATGATTTTTTCGCAATTTGTTATTACAACATTGCATTTACAAAAAAAATATGCATATCAATTTAACAAAAATGCATTGCAAATCATATATATGATATCTAATTTCTTTTTAGTTTCCATATGCATAAGTGAAGATTGAGTTGATATTATAATATTTAATGAATATCATCACAATTTTGATTTTATTAATTAATGTAACAATAATACCAAAAATGAAAAAATGAAACAACAACAAAAAAAAACAAAACTTTGATAGCATTAAACAATTAATTAGTTACCATATCATCATGTACACACGATTAATATTCCTTGAATTAAGGAGGCGTGCAGTTACAAATTAAGGATAATGACATAATTATCCTCCTTAAATCAACATATCTAATTAAATATATAAAAAATCCTACATGTTTATATCCGTTGATCTACTAAGATCAATGGTCTAAAAAAGTTTCTAGGTTTCACCATATATATATATATATATATAGGGAATGGTTCACATGCAAATAAATCCTAATGTGAGAAATGCGAATTATGTTTAAAGCTATACAAAATCATGCTTATAGCTATACAAAATTATGCTTATGGTACATAATTGTGCTTATTTTGTGCTTATAAGCACAAAATGTACTATAAGCACAAAATGTACCATAAGCATAATTTTGTACAACTTTAAACATGATTCTGTATAGCTATAAGCATAATTCGCACTTCTCACACTATGATTTAAATCTATATGAACCAAACTCTATATATATATATATATATATATATATGTCTGGTTTTGCAGGCTGTGCTTTGGTTTATACTTAATATATGACGGCAAGCTTGAGAGAAGAGACGTAGAAGCTATTGCTGCATCGCGACGCTGGTTGAGAGAAGAGACGTAGAATATGTGTTTCAATCATGTCTCATTTCAATCTATGATCATCTCCTGGCTATACTCTTTATCTTATCACTTCTTTCTTTTCTTCTTTTTTTCTTTATACAATATTAGCAATATTAGGGTTATGCTAACTTTAACAATGTGCTTGCAGATGCATTACTGTTGCTTCCCAATTAGATGTGCTCTTGAGAGACTACGGAACATTGTACGCGACGGATTTGCTTACCTATGTAAAAAATGTGTTTTTGAGAAATCATGTAGCAATTAGCATGTAACAATTTAAGGTGATTTTATTAGTCTAATAAGTATAAAAATAAACAACTATACTAACATTTGAGCACGCTTAGATGATAACTTTTTTTTTTTTTTTCCTTTTAATTTACGTGTTAACTTATACAATACTAATATTGCACCCGTGCAATGCACGAAAAATACTTTTTATTTCTAAATAAAAATAATTATAATATAAAGTGACATGTTTATAAGAACTTGTTAGCCATCTAAAATTTATGGACACCTCTAAATATTCTAAAAAATGAATAAAAATCAAACAAAGCAAAAGAAAAAATTGAAATTTTCTAGTATTCAAATTGAACTTACGTTTGAAAATTTTTCAATTTCTATCTGAATGAAATATTTATTTAGCCTAGTATAAAAGATTACACACACACACACTCAAAATATGGTGATGTGAATTGCTCACACGCCATACTTAATTTGCAAATGTTAATTTATTTTGTATCATATCGATAACATTTTTAGTGTATTATAATACACATGCTTACAATTTGTAACCAATAGCGTGATGAATATTTAGTGAAAAGATAACTAATTTTTATTTGAATTAATACTTCTTATTTTGTTTAATAAATCAACAAAATAAAAATCATTAGTAGATTCCTAGCTCATTTTCATAGATCTTTATTAAATTTTAAAATATGGATAAATTGTGTTATCATAATTTGATAAGATTTCTAACACTATCAATCGAGTTACCCGAGTGCATTCTAAATTATTATAATCATTCAATTATATATGCATTTGTGTAAAAAGAAAATAAAAATGCATAAAAGTATATTGCATACTAAAATATTTTAAAATTTGATAGTCAAAGACTCAAAGGAATAAAAAGATAAAACACATTTAAGAAACACAAACAATGAGAAAAATTAGTTAGTCATATTAACATTATTGCTTAAAATTTAATTAATACTATATAAAACTAATTAAATTTAATGAACAAAAACTATGACTTTTTTGAGAAATAAATGTATTAAAGTGCATAGAAAATGATAGTATTACATTTATAATATGAATAATTTAATTAAATAACAATAATAATAAGGCTTAAATATCTATGATTTTGGAGGGAAAGTACACTATTCTATTTTAGTATATTAACTAGAATTCTACACCCGCAATACAGGATTTGATCTATAAATAACATGATAAATATCTACTTTTTATTTTAATTAATAATTCCCACTTTATTTCATAAAAATGACAAAAGAAAAAAATTATTTCTATATACATGTGTACTCTCGTATATTGTGTTATATTTGATTATATATATATATACTGTAGGCCCCGATAAGTAGTCATTGGTGTGGGGGAGGGGGGTGGGGGGGGGAATACACCAATTAACCAACAGTTTTGATTTTTCAAAACAATTTGATCTTACTGAGTCATCACTTCAGTTTAGTTTTTCCAGCTCAATCAGTAAACTGCTGAGCTTGCAAAACTAACCTGCGTGCGGAAATTTGGTGGAAAGGTTGGCTAACCGTTTTCAATACAGTTTTCAAAAGATTTCAGTTCAGACAACTGCTCATGCAAGACAGGTTACAGTAGTGCAGGTTGTGAACATACAAACTGTGTAAATAAAGATGTAAAAGTAAATAGCAAGAGAGAGAAACACAAGGAGTTTTTATCGTGGTTCGGAGTAAACAGCTCCTACGTCCACGCCAGATTCTGTCGAATCTGTAATCCCTTAACTTGAGATATTCGCTCCTTTTAACACTGGTGGAGGTCCAGTCCAGATTCAAGTCTTTCTTTAGACTGAATCTAGCATGATTCTTGAGTCGTGTCTCTTCTTACTTTACATACAATCTTTCATACAATCTTACCAACGCTAAACAACTAGCGCTAATATCCAAACTAGAAAGCTGTGAATAGCTATCGCCGTTAGGAATACAACTCAATCAACTACACTAAATATCAACTGTGATGGTAGTGAGTGTTAGACAGTTTCCAGAGATATCAGAAATCTACAAAGATCAACACTTGGGAAAGCTCTAGTGATTTCGAGTGTTGATTGAATGATTTTTAGCTTGAGATTTCTGCAGCGTTTCGGCTTGTGTATTGAGTTTTCCCTTTTTTTTTTTCTTTCTGGAATGATTTGAGGTATTTATAGTGAAGCATTTGAAATAGAGCCGTTGGAAATGTGTCAGGATTTGCAGTACCGTACACTGACACAATTCTTGTCGTTGGGTAAGAACAGGTTTCTCAACCACAGCTCAGGTTGATCTTCACAGGTCGACCTTCCTATACCTTGAACTGTCTTCGGTCTTTTATAACCTTCATGTGGAATCTTCGAGTATGGTAGGAGCATGTTACATAGACAGATTACCTAATGGAACAGTATGACAGATTGAGTAGATTAGGTACAAGGTTGCACTAACAACCTTGACCTTTACATGAGCAACCTGTCCGAGTTAAGCTTGACTGATCCAAACATGGAGACCAGCCTGTTCCACTTAAAACCTATATCTAAGTGTGGTTTCTAATAGCATTATCAAAACTCAGTTTCAAGGGGTTCCCAACAATTTCCCCCTTTTTGATAATGCCAAAACCCACACTTTACATTTTGGCTTAGAATTTGAACCAAAAAAAAAAATCAAAGGTTTGATGATGCCCAGCCAACTGCATGAGAATAAATGTTAGAAATTTAAAGCATAACATGCAAAGGCTTGGACAAAGAGAGATTGTCATCAGGAACAAAAGATGATCATATTTCATTTATAGTATCAACTGAATTGATATGCACAGATTACAGAGGGTTGATACATGAAATAAATGAAAGCGATCAGGTTACTTCCTTAATGTCTTGAACCTTTCTTCAGCAGCCTTGTCTAAGCTTATAGTTCCCATCGCTGCATATATGCTTGTCGCGAATCGACCTGTACTCGTCACAGCTTGTGACCTTACAGCCATACAGAGCTGCGACACTCCTAATTAATGTATTGATTTTGTTGATGTCTGGAGTATTAGTGCCACAAATAATGGGAGGTTGGAAAGTCTCTTTCTTGGGCGGATTGAGCGTGATCTTGTCTTTTGCAGCTTTCACCCTGACTCTTTTGATGAATTCGCGATCTGGAAAAGTCTGCAGCCAGTTGTGTAAAGCTATTTTGGTATTACCAGTATAACGAGCATCGATTTGCAACCAGTAGTGGTGCAAGATGAATTGGTTGATGAACTCGTCCCAAATAAGCTGATCTTCCACTGGTAACCAATTCGACAATTCTCTTTTATTAACCTGTTCCTTGTAGCTTTTAAGTCCTTTGAAGCTTACCACGCGAGCTTTGTCCCTTGCCCTCTGTTTCTTCAAATCTTCCAGAAATAGTTTCTGCTTGCCTTCACTTGCGCAGTCTTCTGTGGTATATCCAGCTTCTGCCATAAGTCGGATGAGGTTGGATTCACCCTGTGCTTTTTCTTGAGCAGACAGCTTGGAAATAGCAGGATGAGGGGCGATTGTCACAGACGGAGCAGCTTCTGTTTGCATCACAGGTTGGTCAGTGCGACCTTTGCCTCTGCCTTGAGGCGGTTGTGTAACCTGTTTCTCCTTGCCTTTCCCTAATTTCGAAGCACCACGTTTTTCCTTGCCTTTCCCTTCTCCCTTTTCGGCATTATCATCAATCAAATTTTGAACAAGGGTGTTGAGGGAGGCCTGTTCATCAGAGATCAAGGACAGGTCTGTGCTGATCTTTTCCTTGAACTGCAGTAGGGAGTTGATGTTCCCTTGCATCTCCTCCTCTTTCTTCAGTGAGCTGGATGTAGTTTGAGTAAGCTTTGTAGAAAAGTCGTTTACAAGCTTGTTGAGTTGTTCAAACTCGTATTGCAAGCCCTCAATTGAAGATTTGTAGGCAACTTTCAATTCGGACAGCTGGATGGGAAGCAGCTTGTCCGTTTCTGCTTTGAGTTGTGTGGAGATGAAGGTTGCGAACTGGCTTGCCATTACTTCTTTAATAACTTGTGGCATTTCATCCCTTATGTTGGTCAGCATGGTGGATGCAGCTTTATCCATAGCTTCAATCTTGTCAGCAATCTTCTTGTGTTCTTCAACCTCTGTTGCCTTCACCTTGGAAACCTCCTCAATGATGAAGTTCTTCAAATTTTCTTGTACCGCAGTGAGAGGAGTTCCAGCGGTTGCAACATAATATATAGTTGCACGATCATGATCGGACTCTGTGTTTTCGCTGTTCCGGGTGGGAGAGGGAATAGGACTGAAGTCATCATCCTCCGGAAACCTAAAATTGTAGGAACTTTAATCATGAGTGTAAAAAGGTTTCAAATCAATATTGAGAGCCCTGGCCTCTCTCTTCATCCTAGAGAGAACAAAATTCTTGAAGTAATCGCGAGCTTCAGGAATTGAAGCATAGCCAAAATACTTCCCCAGGGTGGGCTCTTCAATTTCAAGCTGTTCGATGGGGTGTATCAGGAATATAGACTTCAAATCACTGTATGATTTGTCCTTCCCATCGAGCAAAGTACGCAGCCTGTACGCCATCTGCCTGGTCTCTGGTGTGAGATTGATTCCAGGAAAAGACTCCAAGACTGTCTTTTCAGCATTGATCTCGATTGAGTTGACCAGCATGATAGCTTGCAGTTTTCACGGGATCTTCTTGAACATCATCCGTCGGATGAGAGGATAAGATTGATGTCAATCTCTGGTGGAGAGCTGAGATGATGAGAGGCATCACCGGACTACTGGTGGACAACAAATGAAGTATCGATATTTTCTTCCTCGAAATCTGTCTCGTCCTCCGGTTGAGATTCAGTATGACTCTGGCCAGCTATCTCTAGAACTGGAGCCTTGAAGATATCATGAACAGAGGGAATATGAATTGAAACCTGTACTTTAGGATCTGTCTGTTCAGTGATGTCTTCGAGTAGAGCGAAGTTTGGACGAGCAGGCCGGTGCCTGCACTTCAATGTCAGCAAATTCCGTATGCAACCTGCGCGAGATGGGAGTTGGAGATTTGATTCTCACAGACTTGGGTGGTCTGTCAAGCTGTTTGCTGGGGGCATGCTGTCTCTTCCTTCTATTGTCTCGTTGTTCTGGGGGTACCCAGGCTGGGTTGGACCTACTCATTTCATACAGAAATGGTTTGACCATGTCGTCATTCTTGGCAAAAACGGTCATGTCGACTCCAATAATTAATTCAAGCTGTTTCTGGTCCTTGGGGACCTTTTCCTTGTTGAAAGGCGTCATTCCACTCCAATTGAGGTCGGGGTAGAGACATTGAATTAAAGAGCAGATCTTGGTGCTAGGCGCAGGTTCCTGACAACACGGAATTCGGTCAACTCTTCGCCTTCATAAGTGATCGAGAGCTGCTTGATTTCTTCGTTGATGAGTTCGAGTGATGAGCGGTAGAATGGGAATGGACGCGTCGGGCTCATCGGGTATCGGAGATAGAATTGGGCAGAGTCTACATCTTCTTGGCAAAAATAAGAGAGAATGAACATAGCAACTTGTTGAGGAAGCCAGAATTTTGGCTCATGAGAGATGATTTTGTAAAAACCATCCGCTGCTTTAATGGTGAAGTACATCTCGTTAGGCCGGCCGGCGTAGCCGTATGTAGAGAGATTTGCCGTGGGCTCCATGAGAATAAACTCCTGCATGTACTGGATCTTCTGTTCTGCAGTCGTTGGAAGATCTGGTTGTTTGCTTGTACCGGTTGTATGCTTGACGTTGTGAGAGGTGGATTCTCCTGCCATTTCGAGAAAGTATAAGTGAAGATAGAATTTTGAATTTTCAAAGAGAGGAGTTGCAGAGAAAAATGGCGGAAAAATGCAGAAATTGAATGAGAACGACGATGCACAGTTGGTGAGCACATATATAAGAGAGAATGAGTGGTTGTGATTGAAGTATTTCAACCGTTCAACGGATAGGATTAAATCCCTAGAAGTCCATGAGGTATTGGGCGCGTGGGGTGGTTGTAAAGCCCACTCGCACAACCCTTACACTCAATCATCGCCTCGCATTTAATGCGGATTTGACACTGTGCATACACTTTTTGACATACATGGAAAGTGAAGTGCGAATGTTATGTAATGTGTCAGAATATCCTTAACAATGATTTCAATAAATAACAAAACACATGCTTCAATAAATGAAAATGATTGATAAGGCATAAATTTATCAAGTGAAGCAAGAAATATTTCATTGAAATTTGAACATTAGAAATATTAAGGCATATCATTGACATATTTAAAACATAATTCAAAGACATGGAGACTGATACAGGTCGTCCATGACACTTCCCTATGCAAACTGTGACTTATCCACAGTTTCTGATCTCGCAGTTTCCACCTAGCTGTACTGTCGACATCTCCAGTTCCCCCTTAAAGGTTGGCCAGTAATTTTGACTTTCAACGCAGTTTGTGGCCTCACGCTGCGTGTCACCGAACTTCTTCTTTTGAGCTGCAGTTTCTAAGTCAGTCTTCTCTTGGCTGACCTGCTCTAGCGAACTGCTTTTATTTTCTGACTTAGGCTGTGTATCCATTCTGAGCATTCCAAGCTTTCCACACAACATTTTGAATCTCTCTTCCATGAGAGGTTTCGTTAGAATATCAGCTCTTTGGATGTCAGTATGGATTTTCTCAACTGTTATATCTTGTTTATCCACATGATCTCTAATGAAGTGATGCCTTATATCAATATGCTTGCATCTGGTGTGGTAGACAGGATTCACAGTAAGTGCTATAGCGCTTGTGCTGTCACAAAAGATAGGAACTTTTCGAACTGTGACTCCATAATCTTTGAGTTGTTGTTTCAACCAAAGAATCTGTGCACAACAGCTTCTTGTCGCCATATACTCAGCTTCTGTTGTTGACGTAGCAACTGAAGTTTGCTTCTTTGAAAACCAAGAGATCAACTTGCTTCCAAGAAACTGACAAGTCCCTAATGTGGACTTTCTATCCAGTTTGCATCCTCCATAATCTGCATCTGCATAGCCAGTTAGTTCAAAATTATCATCACAAGGGTACCATAAACCAAAGTTTGCAGTTCCCTTGACATATCTAAGAATTTTCTTGGCTGCTTCTAGATGAGATTCCTTTGGATTAGCTTGATACCGAGCACATATTCCAACTGCAAAAGAAATATCAGGTCGACTTGCAGTAAGATAAAGTAAAGAACCAATAATTCACCTATACAAAGTTATGCTGGCAGGTTTCCCTTTAGAATCTGGATTCATCTTTCCATTTGCAATCATTGGAATCTTCAGTGGTCTGCTATCTTGGACACCGAATTTGATTGCCAGCTCGTTAGCATATTTGGATTGACAAATGAAGATACCATCCGCAGATTGCTTGACCTGCAGACCGAGGAAGAAGTTCATCTCCCCCATCATGGACATTTTGTACTCATACTTCATGAGTTCTCCAAACCTGTCACATAGAAACTTTGACCTAGATCCAAAGATAATGTCATCAACATAAATTTGCACAAGAAGAATATCATCCTTGTACTTAAAAGTAAATAAAGTTATGTCGACCGATCCTCTTTTAAAACCAGAATGCAGTAGGAATGTAGACAATGTTTCATACCAAGCTCTGGGAGCTTGTTTCAAACCATATACTGCCTTGTGCAGTTTGTAAACTTTCTCTAGACCTGCTTCCTCGAAACCTGGTGGTTGTTCAACGTAAACTTCTTCTCCAAGGATTCCATTGAGGAAAGCACTCTTCATGTCATTGTACTTGAACCTCTGATGAGCTGCATATGCTAGAAACAACCTAATTGCTTCTAGTCTTGCCACTGGTGCGTAGGTCTCATCATAGTCTATCCCTTCTTGTTGACAGTAACCTTTGGCAACTAATCTTGTCTTGTTTCTGATTACTTCAGTATTTTCATCTCTCTTATTCCTAAACACCCATTTTACATCAATCACTCCTTGATGTGTAGGACGATCAACTAGTGACCATACTTCGTTTCTTTTAAACTCATTGAGTTCCTCTTGCATGGCTGTAACCCAGTCATGGTCGTTAAGAGCTTCCTCAACGGTTTTGAGTTCAGAGTAGGAGAGATAACAGCTTAGTAGACAACTTTCACCTATCTGTCTTCTTGTCTTCACACCCTCCTTTGGGTTCCCAACAATGAGATCTTCAGAATGAGCATCGACCTATCTCCTTCGACGAGAGATTTTTCTTTTGCAAGAATTGGTTTAGGGTCTGGTAAGGGATCTTCAAACTCAGGTAGAGGTTGAGGAGTGAAGGGGTCAAGCTGTTTAAATTGTTCAGCAAGCTGATCCACTGACAGTTCTGCATTGACTGCAGGTTCTTTTGGAGTTTCTGGATCAGTTGAAGAGGAGCTGGTTGGAGGAGCTTCAGTTCTCCCTTGGTTTGTTCCCCCTTGCTGAATGGGTGGATTTTGTGGATTGGAATCTTGTACAGGCTGACTTTCTTCTTCTTCCAAGTTGGTTGGACTCCATATTAGTATTTCATCTCGAAACTGTGTGTTGGAGCCTGCTTGATCTTGATTTGCACCTGTACTTTCTTCAGGTTGAGTCTCCCTGTACTCACAGATAGATTCATCAAAAACAACATGTGGTGTTACTTCCACAATCTGAGTCTTCTTGTTAAAAACTTTGAAGGCTTTGCTGATCTCTGAATATCCTACAAATATTCCTGGATCTGCTTTGCTATCAAATGTTTTTAATTGTGATTTCCCATTATTATGAATGTAACAAACGCAACCAAAAGATTTAAGATATTTGAATCGAGGTTTCTTATCTTTCCATAGCTCGTATGGAGTCTTTCCATGTCGTTTATGAATGACTGATCTGTTCTGAGTGTAGCAAGCTGTGTTGATTGCTTCCACCCAGAACTTCTTGGGAAGATTGGTTTCATTCAGCATTGTGCGAGCTGCTTCCTTTAGAGACCTGTTGCGTCGTTCAACAACACCATTCTGTTGAGGTGTGCGAGCTGCTGAAGTTTGATGTGTAATTCCATTTCTAGTACAGTAGGACTCAATCATATGATTAAGAAATTCTGTTCCACGATCGGATCTAATTGAGATCACACTTTTGTTTTCATGTTTGACAGTCTGGTGAGCAGCGCAGGTAGCTCTACTAGTGTCTCCTTCTTTTTATGTAAGAAAATAACCCAAGTATATCGTGAATAACGAGAGTATACTTTTTACCATTAATGCTTCTAGGAGTTACTGGACCAAATAAATCCAGGTGGAGTAATTCCAAGATTCTACTTGTGTTGTGAGCTGCAATGCTTGGAAATGATGATTTGGTCTGCTTTCCAGCTTGACAGGCTTCACAAACGTGATCTTTGTAGTAGACTTGATCTGGAAGGTCATCTGCGAGCTTCTTGCGAGCAAGCTTGTTGATGGCTTTGAAGTTTAAGTGACACAGTCTCTTATGGCATAGCCAGCTAACTTCAGGTGTAGATTTGGACCAGACAGGTTTCTTTCACATCTGACCATTGTACTATGTACAAGTTATCCTACATGATACCGGTAAGAAGAATTTCTTCTCCTTCCTTGTTCTTTATAGCACATATGTTAGCAGAAAATTCTACTCTTTTTCCAGTAGAGCAGAACTGGCTTACTGAAAAGAGATTATGATTTAAACCTTCAACATATGTGACATTAGATATTGTTGATTTACCAACAACTAGATTACCGTAACCTCTTGTTTTCCCTTTAGAGTCTCCTCCAAAAGTGACTAGAGGTCCATCACATTCAATGAAGTTTGTAATCATGCTTTTGTCGCAGGTCATGTGCGTTGTTCATCCACTGTCAATGATCCAGACCGTGCCGCGAGCTGCTCGCTTTCTCTTTGAGTTTTCCCATCCTTGTATTGAACAAGATCGAGATCTTTTCCCATGTAGCATTCCTCATATTCAAGTTCCTCGTCAGCTAAGCGACATTCCTCCTCATCCAATTCATCATTATTATCTTCGTCGGAGGAGGTTGAGTCTGATAATGTGGCAATTGCTTTGGCCTCTTCCTCAGCTGCAATCATGGCGTTGCGCTGCTCCTTAAGCTTTTGATCTCTTTTTGCGCGGAGCTCTTCGCGTTCAGCCTTTGATAAGTCTGGGCAGTCTGACTTATAGTGACCAGGTCTGCCACATTCAAAATAGCCACCCTCGGGAGTGTTAGAAGAATTGAATTTAGAGGGTTTTGATATACCTTCACCTTTCTTGTTGGAAGAAGAGGTGGTTTGATTTCTCTTGAAATCCTTGTGATATTTACGGAATTTGTTGAAATGTTTTTCAAACTTTTCATTTCTCCTAGCCATGAGTGCATAGTCTTTCAACAATTTCTCCATTTTGGAGCATAAATCCTTTGGGATTGCTCTTTCTTCTATAATTGATGCAGCTTTGAATGCAGCATCCTTTTCTTTCTTTTCGGGCTCGGTCTTCTTGCTTGAAGATGCTTTTTCTGACCCGTGAAGTCTGATCATTTCAAACTCATTCCCTATGAGTAGATCAAGCAGTTGCTCGGTTGACAGGTTGCTGATATCCGACCTACCACGGTGCATGGCACTGTACACATGCCAGCTTGCTGGGAGAGATTGAATAACTTTGAGGTTGAGTTCGCGCTGTGTGTATTTATCTTTCTTGAGAGCTGTGATCTCCAAAGTGATCATTGTGAATCTGTTCTTGAGCTGATCAATGGTCTCCATTGGCTGCATTTTGAATTCTTCAAATTTACTGCATGCCACTGACAGCTTGTTTTCCAGCATTTCTGTTGATCCAAGGCTTATGGCTTTTAAGGTGTCCCACATTTCCTTTGCAGTTCCAAGATTTCTTATCTTAGCCAGGTGGACTCCCTTAACTTTGCTAGAGATCAACCCTTTTGCGAAGCTGTCAAGTCCAGCTTCCTTTCTTTCTTCGGTTGTGTATTTTCTGGGATCTTTGATCTTTGGCACATACGTTGCTTCGGAAACTTTTTCTCCAGAAACATGAGTATCGTAGGGTTCGTAGATTAGTGTTAGACCATTCTCGATGACATCCCACATCAGCACATGATGAGCTTGGAGGCACATCTTTATCCGAAAGCTCCAGTCTTCATATCCCTGCACAGAGAAATCTTCGCAGACGCGGAGAAGTGAAGCTTCCATAGTGACAGCTTATGCATGTATGCACAAACACAATTCTAGAGATCTAGTTCAATTTGACACGAAAACACAAAAAGCTTCTAGTATGCAGAAGCAGTGGTCAAAAGAACCACCGCTCTGATACCACTTGTAGGCCCCGATAAGTAGTCATTGGTGTAGGGGGGGAATACACCAATTAGCCAACAGTTTTGATTTTTCAAAACAATTTGATCTTACTGAGTCGTCACTTCAGTTTATCAGAGCAACTTAGTTTTTCCAGCTCAATCAGTAAACTGCTGAGCTTGCAAAACTAACCTGCGTGCGGAAGTTTGGTGGAAAGGTTGGCTAACCATTTTCAACACAGTTTTCAAAAGATTTCAGTTCAGACAACTGCTCATGCAAGACAGGTTACAGTAGTGCAGGTTGTGAACATACAAACTGTGTAAATAAAGATGTAAAAGTAAATAGCAAGAGAGAGAAACACGAGGAGTTTTTATCGTGGTTCGGAGTAAACAGATCCTACGTCCACGCCATATTCCGTCGAATCTGTAATCCCTTAACTTGAGAGATTCGCTCCTTTTAACACTGGTGGAGGTCCAGTCTAGATTCAAGTCTTTCTTTAGACTGAATCTAGTGTGATTCTTGAGTCGTGTCTCTTCTTACTTTACATACAATCTTTCATACAATCTTACCAACGCTAAACAACTAGCCCTAATATCCAAACTAGAAAGCTGTGAATAGTTATCGCCGTTAGGAATACAACTCAATCAACTACACTAAATATCAACTGTAATGGTAGTGAGAGTGTGTGTTATGTGTTCTAGTAAGACAGTTTCCAGAGATATCAGAAATCTACAAAGATTAACACTTGGGAAAGCTCTAGTGATTTCGAGTGTTGATTGAATGATTTTTAGCTTGAGATTTCTGCAGCGTTTCGGCTTGTGTATTGAGTTTCCCCCTTTTTTTTTTCTTTCTGGAATGAGTTGATGTATTTATAGTGAAGCATTTGAAATAGAGCCGTTGGAAGTGTGTCAGGATTTGCAGTACCGTACACTGACACAATTCTTGTCGTTGGGTGAAAACAGGTTTCTCAACCACAGCTCAGGTTGATCTTCACAGGTCGACCTTCCTATACCTCGAACTGTCTTCGGTCTTTTTATAACCTTCGTGTGGAATCTTCGAGTATGGTAGGAGCATGTTACATAGACAAATTACCTAATAGAACAGTATGACAGATTGAGTAGATTAGGTACAAGGTTGCACTAACAACCTTGACCTTTACATGAGCAACCTGTCCGAGTTAAGCTTGACTGATCCAAACACGGAGACCAGCCTATTCCACTTAAAACCTATATCTAAGTGTGATCTCTAATAGCATTATCAAAACTCAGTTTCAAGGGGTTCCCAACATATACACACACATTTTATATGCATGTGTAAATCTATAGCTCATTTTCAGAGATTGTTTAATTAAACATTTATATGTGGATCAACTTCATAATTATAATTTTACAAGACTCTTGACATAATTAATTGAGTTATTTCCAAAACTAATAAATGATCTATAGTTATAATAGTAGTTATTATTAGAATAATTCTCCTTACGTACTGTTGCTGCGAATGCATGTATATATAAAGTAGATTATGGCATAATTTGGCGAAGAGGAAAATCAGTTGCAAATATTGTACGGTAGTAGACTAGTAGGGGATGTGATATCCTCTAGATCCTCAAAATGGTGTCTCAATAGTATTCAAGATTAAATTTCTATTAGTTTTATATTGTTATTTATTAAAATAAAAATATTATGATAATATAGTAAATCATAATAGACATTTATAAAAAAAAAATAGAATTTTTTTAAAATTATATACTCCCTCCGTCCTCCATTTAGTGACTCTCTTTTTTCAGCATGTGTGGCACGTATTTCCACGCTTATCGTTGATGAGTTTTAAAATGAATTTTCGAAGTATGTATCCCGTAAAAGAAAAAATACTTCAAAAATTCATTTTAAAACTCATCAACGATAACTGTGGAAATACGTGCCACACATGCTGAAAAAAGAGGGTCACTAAATGGAGGACGGTGGTAGTACTTTAGTTTGAATTTATGAACTCTAATATACTACTTAATAAAAGTGAAATTATATGATAAAAAAAAATAATTATAAACCCTAATGGGGATGAGTGAACCCTTGAAAATAATTTTAAAACTAAACTAAATCATTAGAAAATAAATTTATAGAAAAAAAATGCATAAAACTAGTATAAATTAAATGCTTTAACATGGTTGAGACATCGAATTGGGGACGGAGGATACTAAATCTACTCAGACTATTTAGCTCCACAAATATGGTTCCTTGCAATTCAATCCCCTTTCAAGAACTCTAAAGATGAAGTTCATTGCCATTTTCACAACTCTAAGAAATAAAAAAATTGATGCGTGAACTCAGAAGCATCTCAACTACATCGAATAAGTAATAAATGTCAATAAAGAATGAATATGGTTTAATAGACTCTCTAATAACTTAAATTACCATTTTGGCAAAGTTAGGACGACCGTCAAATACTTGCTAGCGGCACATTGTGTCATGATGATGTAAGGGGCTTCCATCCATGAGTTCGGGGCGTTATATATGGTATCAGAATTTAGAACCGACCTCGAGTGAGCTCTTTTTGGCCCTGTCCCTCCCTATGGGCCCGAGGAATCTAACAACTTGGACTAACTATATAGGCAAAATGAAAACGAATGCTAAGTAGTAATTGCTAGAAAACTTATTGTACCATCATGGCGTCGCGATCTCTCATCCCTGTAAGCCCGTGGCTTTATAGATTTAATAAACAATTAAACACATATTGCAGTATAATATCATCCATTCTAGTTGAATTGTTTATAAATTCAAATGTACATTATCATAAACAATAATGATATTTGATAAGACGTTTTAGTTTTTTCTTTATTAATCTATTTAGGATGTGTTTTCTTTATTGGAAAATGAGAGATTTTCTTAGACTGCCATTATCGGTGCAACCTTTTCCCCATGGTCGAACTGCCAAGTCAGTATTTAGTAATTAAAAAAAAGAAAAATTCAAGGTGGTCTCTATTTGTTGTTCGAACACCTTGTTCAAATGAACCATGGTGTTTGACATTGATGAAGATAATAGTTTTTTATTTCAACTAATGAGTTTGTGCCATTTGTCACTATTTAATTCGTCTGTCAAATTCTTATTTAGATTTTTAGATAAATAACCATATCTTTTATGTTTTCATTTAAAAAATAATTATAATTATGCCAAAATTTTATTTTTTCTTTCTCTATAAATAGAGACCAAACATGATATACTTTCACACACTTTCATATTCTCTCTAATTTATCTCTATACATGTAGTTTTCTTCATTTTCTTATGGATCCTGCTGTCTGCTGATCATTCTTTGTACAATTCTCAAAATTTTGATCCATCTCAAGATTACTATCTTAGTTTTGAGAATTATCCTACTTCGGATGGAATTCTAAATGCCGATTTCGATATGAATTCTCAATTTTCACAAAATTCTACGAATTCTCCCATTCTTGAACATCAACCATCTCCTCAAAATCTCCCCCAACAAACTTCAAATGCGCCATGTGGTTGGTCAGATGTAGAAGACGAAACACTAATGTCTGCTTATTGTTTTGTTAGTACGAATGCCATTGTTGGCACCGGCCAAAAGGAAGTTGTGTTATGAAAAAAAGTTCACGACCTATTTAAACAAAGTCTAGGAATTTCCGGCCCAAGGACCGTTGAAGCACTCAAGCAGCGTTAGAGACGACTTAACAAAAATGTAACTGCATGGGTAATTATATTTTTGTTATAATTACTTAATCTTATATTTCAAAATAATTAAATAAAAATATATAATAATATGGTGTTTGGGGTAGGGATGGTTGGGTTGATGTAAATGGAAAAGAGAGAAATTAATATTATATTGAAAAGGTTAGGTGTTTGGTGTGGGTGCTGATAATAGTAGTCTTAATACTCCAGTTCCCCTTTTCAGCACACCCTACCTTATTTGAAAACAATAGCCGTTCAACTTGAAGAACAAAGCCTGCCGAGAACTGAAACGAAAAAATGGAAACATTTAAAGCAAAATCGGATTACGAAAAACTCAGAGAAGCTCGCATTTTCGAGAATCAGGTATCTTTTCTCCGATCCAGAAAATAATTATGTGTTTATTTGCAATCGTACTAATTTTCTCTCCGAATTTGCAGTCGCGCTTGTCTACTTTAGGGATTCAAAAAACCTTGTCGGAGCTCAAATCCCTAACCCCCAAAAGAAAGCACTGCAATGTCGACCGCAGCGCCACCCTTCTACGGCGGTCAGCTTGATTGAGTGGGGAACCACCGCCATCAGAAGGCGGTGCCTGGATACTACCGACTATCGATGTCTGTATGAATTGGCTGATTTTATTATGAATTCATTTTTTCCCCTTTTCTATGGGTGCAGAGAAATTGAGGTGGCGCTTCACGCCTAAGAAGAGACTAGAATCGTGCGATCCTGTATACGGTATTAGCTGCCATTCCTGCAGGTTCTCGGCCCTAATCTGTTTCCGCAATCGTGTTTTGAGTTTTAACATAAGGTTTAGTGTATGGATATGGAGCATTTAGGTTGAGTATGAGTACTTGAATTTATGATTCATGTACTTGAAAAAATAACAAAAATAACTGCATGTATTTACATTTCATAGAGTTCTTTGCAGTATATCTTGTTTATAAAGAAAAAACTTTTGAAGTATGTCTTCGAATATTTCGGTGTTGCCCTTGGATTGTTCTACAACATTTCATGTGCACGCCTACCTCCTCCCAACAAATAGTGCTTGAAATCGTGAAAATTGTGAGAATAGCATAGAGATCTTGGAAGCACGAAATGTGCAACGTTGCAACTTGTAAAAATGTAGCCAGAAATGTCTCTATTTCTTGGTTTTGGGAAATATCGTGGCGCTTCATTTGGTTTCACACCAAAAAGTTTCACGTTCTACATAATATGCATTAATATTCGCTTGCTGATCACTTTGTTTATCTGTGCAGCCATGTGCTCCTTCATTTCCCCCATCTTTCTCACCACTGATACATTTTCTTGGTATGTCACTCTTTGAATTGTTTCAATTATACTTCTTTTTTCCTAGACTAGCAAACAACATGTGCATTCGTACATAAAATTAAATCATAACTTTATTTTGTTATTCATCTAAATTAAAAGTATATTTACATCATTATTTTTAGCAAACATATTATTTATTTATTTGAAGAGTAGAAATCTATCTACAAAAGATAGTATTATATATTGCTAAAAAATGAGGTCAAATACTCCTATTTATAATTTAAAACTATTCAAACAAGTGGTGAAGATTATTCGAGCATGCTTTTGATTTTATATTAATGATTAGTTTACTATAAAATTATAAAATTTATTTATTCATGTGTATTAGGCTGAGCTAATTTGCTTATGTGATCAAACTTGAATTTGAACAAATTACTTAAGTTGAAAATTTCAATTTCTCAAATGTAGAATTGTTAAAAAAAATATAGATTGACATAAGGCTGGAGAAAATACATCCATAGAAAAATGTACGTGTTTACATTGAATTAAAAAAATGTAACTCAAAGATCATGTCTAATTGGCTGCATCAATGTCTTAAAAAACTAAATCGGGAACCGAGGCGTTTTCCCATAGCATCATGAGGCGTAAGAATCGATTCGAACCGAAGCGTAAGAATCGAGGCGTAGGCCTTAAATTTAAAAATAAAAAATAGTTTCATAGCTAAATAGATTCAAAAGATACTAAATTCATAACATGATAACCAAGTCCAATCCCAGAAACTTAACACCAAATCAAGTCTTCAAAATGCAAGCTAAAATAATAAAAATCCACATATTTATAGAGGAGAGGAGAGAGCGGCAACTTGCAAAGCGTAAATGAAGCAGGTTACTTCCTCTTTTTTCCAAGATTAATGTGAATTAAGGTATAATCTTTGAAGCCCATTAGTAATTGGGTGTTAAATTATAAAGCCCAAATGAAATTGGGCTTAATTAAACAAAAACAAATTCAATTTTTACGCTGTCATCTAACTCTTACGCCTCGTCCGCATCAGAACGCTTTCGAACCAGTTCTTACGCCTCAATCAACAGAGGCGCACGTTCCAATTTCAGTCATTGAGGCGCCGCCTCTGATGCAGTTTTCTGCCGTTAGGGTTTGAGGCGAGCCTTAGTTCGTACGCCTCAACTGTTTTTTGAAACATTGGGCTGCATATTTTCTTGATAGATATAAATATATCTTACTACTATTCAAATCTTTTGTTCTAGAGCATTGTTACTATATAGTGATCTTCAGAATTTGGAATTTTTTTGTATAGAATGTGTGGTAATATTCATTGATTCTTACCGGCAAATGCAACAGAAACAACCATTCATGGCAGCAGATTGAGCTGCTGTCAGTGTGCAATAAGCGTCTGTTTGGGCTAAGGACTAAAAAAAAAGAGTAGAAGAGGCAAAGATTATTAGCAGGATACTTCTTCAATATAGAAGCTGCATATCAGTAGTTGAAGCTTGTTTATAAATTGTAGATGGAGAAAGTGATGAAATTTGACTCCATTCATATACACTTTGATGGATACTTTATTTTGCTGTTAAAAAGAAAGTTGGAATGTGTTCATGATGTAAGTGAGTATATGAATTTAATCCCTAGGGATCTGCTATTGTGATTAGCTATAAGGTGTGTTCTCTTTGATGGAAAGAAAAATAAGGGATAGGAAAAGGGTGAAAAATATCATCCCATAACGTGGCGCCTACTTTTTTACATCATGTTTTATATGATGGAAAATAAAGTTTACATTTGTATAGATTTAGAGTTATGAGGGAGGAAAAATGGATGTGCGGGAAATTTTTTCTTCCTTTTCCCACTTTTTCCCTCAAAGAGAACATACTCATATATTGATGCAACTGCTTGCTTCAAGTTTGGAATGAACTAGTCAAGTTACATATATGTGATGGATTTTGAGATGGAAAATGAATCATTAAAATGACTCTTTTCAAAAGAAAGAATGAAATAAGAGATACGTTACTTAGATTACATAGTATAAGTGCATAGCATAGGATACTAAACAGAAGACTTGCATTTCCATCAAAATATATAAAAAGAAATCATCAAATAATTTGACATTAAACAATAATGAGAGTCATAAGCATACACCAAAAATCTTAGAGTACCTCTATCTTGCACACATGTACAACAAATAAAAAAATGGTTAAATTTATTTCATTCCAACAACACCAAATTAATCTCATGAGTAATCAAATCATTACACTGTACAAATTATTTCCGAAGCAAACCATGTTGACAATCGATGCCATGTCATCAGGGGCGGTCTTGTACTCTGCCAGGCCCTAGGCGAAAGCAGAAAAATGGGCCCTTTAATAACGAAAAAATAATACAAAAAAACATAAGAAGATATAACAATAATTTGTTGTAATAGGGAAAGAACATCTTACCTTATCTCAACATAACACGCCTTGCAGTTTTAGATGCAAAAGTATTTATCAAATCTGTGTAATCTAACTCATCAACCATTTTTTTTTCAATTGATAACATAGCCAACCCATTCAACCTATCTTGCAGCATAGTTGATCGTAGATAGGTCTTAATCAACTTCAGCTTCGAGAAAGATCGTTCAGCTGATGCAACTGTAACCGGTATGGTTAACAAAATCTTGTAGGAAATATAAGTATTTGGGAAGCAATTTACCCTCTTCAAATAACGCAACACATCTATTGCTCTCGACTTTTTGCTTGAAAAATGCGGCTGCAAGCATAACAATTCTGTGCATAAATCATCTCCAATAATGTCTGCGTTACCATTGTGCTTCAAATATTGTTCAAGATTCATGCAAGACTTCAATAAACTCTCATATGACTCGGTCTTCAACTTTTCAACATTCAACAAAAAGCCAAAAATAAGTCCATATTCTTTAAATTTCTCAAACCGTTCTTGTAGCGAGGATCGTGCTTGATCGACTATGTAGAGAAAATAATCAACTCTGAAAGATTCCTCCGGTGATTGTTGGACCTCATCACTGCCAGTTTCACCATATTGCTTCTTTCTACGAATGATGCGACTTTCTGGAAATTTAGCTTCAACACCCAACTCACTAGCAATTACTTGTGCTTCATTCATGGCACGTTGAAATCCATGCTCTCTAAAGTCATCGAAAAATACAATGAGCCCTTGCAAAAGTGTAATAGCAGTTTCAATATCCACATCTTCAAATTGAAGAGTTTTGCTTACTTTGTTGATTGCTTGTAGCATCCTATACCAAATCACCATTCCAAGCAAAAACTCAAAATTATTGAGCTCATTAGTTGCTAAGGTTTCAGCATCACTTTGAGTTTTTGGATCTTCACTTGTCTCGGCTAAAAAGAGTAGAGCATCTCGAATTTGTACGGTTTGCTCTTTTATAGCTTTAACACTTTCAAGATGGCTTTCCCATCGAGTTTGTGACAATGGTTTAACTGTGAGTCCAACAACATGGTCTTTAAAGATTTTCCACCGCTTTGTAGAGGAAGAGAATACTGTGTAGACACGTTGTATCACTCCAAAGAAGCTTCTAGCCTTTCTGCAACTATTTGCCATATCACATAGTGTCAAGTTGAGACTATGACAACCACATGGAGTGTAAAAAGCTCTCGGGTTCAACTCAAGTAATCTTCTTTGTACTCCTTTATGTTTTCCACTCATGTTTGATCCGTTGTCATACCCTTGACCTCTTATATCATCCAAATCAAGATCTAGCTTTTCAAGTGTATTTATAAGCTCTGACGAAAGCCCGAGTCCGGAAGTATCATCCACCTTTAAAAATTGGATCCAAAATTCTTCTAATGTTGGTGAATCCGTAGAATCATCAACGCACCGTATAACCAACGACATTTGTTCCTCATGACTTGCATCTGGAGTACAATCAAGTATGATAGAATAATATTTTGAATGTTTTACCTTCTTTATGATTGCACTTCTGACTTCACCTGCCAAGAATTGGATAAACTCATTTTGAATCTTGGGACTAAGATATGTATATTGTATTTCACGTGTTTGAGCACGTCGAAGATGCTCCTCTAGTACTGGATCAACCTCTGCCATCATTTCTAGCATTTGCAAAAAGATGCCATTGTTATCGTCAAAGAGTTTCTCACTATGTCCTCGAAAAGGCAGACTGTTTTTAGCAAGTCGCTTCACAACTATAATTATTCTTCTCAACACCTTTTTCAGATGCTCTTTTTCCTTGTCAATTTGTAGTTGCACACTTTCATCTATTGTCGTTTTCTTCTCAAGTCGATCTTCCAATTCTTTCCAACTAGTCATACAGTGAATATGCTCCTTACTTTGCTCATGGCCCTTGAGTCGAGTGTGCATATTTTTCCAATCATATAATCCATCAGAAGCTAGAACCCCAATCTTATTCAATGTATGTTGATCGGTAACAAATAACTTGCAACAAAAACAAAAGATACGATCCAAATAAGCTGAATAAACTAGCCATCTCCTGTTATCTTTTTGTCCATTTGGCAAAATTCTTGTATATTGTGAAGAATCAAAGTGTCTACCTTTCTGGTTTGCAGGATATATTATTCCATCGATTCTTTGTGGGCCTCTCTCGATTAGATAATCTCTCATCTTCTGATCAATATTTTTCCAATTCCCAGGATCTTGTAAAAGAAAGTCTTCAATTACTATCTCTTCTTGAGTTGGTTGCAAATCAAGATCTTCAATGACTTCATCTTCTTGAGTAGGTTGCGAATCAAGATCTTCAATGACTTCCTCTTCTTGAGTTGGTTGTGAATCAATATTTTCAGTCACTCTCTGTTGTTCATCCTCTTCGATTCGTTGATCCATAGTTTCATCTTCACCTGATTCAATTTTACGGCCAAACTTAAAATATTTATCAATATTTCCCGCTTGACTAGCAATTAGTTGATTCTCTTTTTGTTTCCTCTTCCTCTTTTGAGCACCAGACTTATGTTTAGGAGGCATTTTTCTATAAGAAAAAATTTAATTTATTTATCAATTCAACTAGCACATACACTTAAAAATTCACAGGGATGTGATGACTAATTAAGGAGCACATAAGAGCTGCATATCTTAAGAGCGGCGTATCTAGTATCTATCATACATAATATTAATATATAGCAACTCAAAGTTGAATTGAATCCTATTGAATTCTAGCGCAAGCTCTGCATTTAATCTTTATACAATAAAATAATATTTTAAACCAAGGGGCACAGAGCCATTGTTCAGACTTCAGAGTATCGCTGATGTTGTGTTTAGCAATAATATAAAATATTAAAATCTATTCAACAAGAGTAATAAGAGCAAGAACTGAATTAGAATCACAAACATATATATTATTCACAAACAAAACCACACCAATCATGATTATCCCCAAGCACATTAAGCAACTCATCCAAAAAAACAAAATCATCAAGTAGTCAAGTAAAACTTGAATAAAATTATAAAAACTGAAATCGACCTGGGTGGAGACTGGAATCGGCGAGTGGAGTCGTCGCGGCGACGCCGCTGGAACTGGAGAAATTTTGGATTTGGGGCAACGATAATGGAGAATCGAGAAGCAGGATCCAAAATTTTTTTTAATGCATATCTCGTTTTTGTTTTTTTTTTTTTTTTTTGTAGCTTTCTGTAGAAGTTTACTACTATTGCGTGTGGAAATATGGAGTACTACTAATTAATTTTTTTTTTTTGTGGGCCCCCAAAAATGTTGGGCCCAAGGCATGGGCCTTGTAGGCCTTGACTCAGGACCGCCTCTGCATGTCATTAGTCATCTGCAATTTATTGTTGCCGTGATATTCAGCAAAGATTGTGATGGGGAAGTGATACAGGTCTAAACCCTAGCCTCCATATACTTCAAAGACCACTTGAGTTGTTGTTGTGATTTGCTACAAGGTTGTTCATCTTTTTTGCTAATCACAGTTGGAACATCTTTTGCACTTCCATTTAATACCTCCCTCCAAGTACGTACGTTTGTTTTCTTCATTGCATTGCAGCATTTCCCAACTTCATAAATTGTCGACGTGGAAATAATAATTGAAAATATTTCTGTTAAGCAGAAGACTATCTTACCCCTATAAAGTAAAAACACACTTCTCATGCTGCGACTCCATTTCTTCTCGCTCTCACCAGTTTCTTCATTCCGCTCTCGCTCTCCAGTCATTCATGGCATATTTACAGATATTTATCTCTCATATGCATTGTCGTGAAGTTCAGATTTTCAGTATCATTGACTCTATCGATGCTAAGCAGGGGCGGTCTTGTACTCTGCCAGGCCCTAGGCGAAAGCAGAAAAATGGGCCCTTTAATAACGAAAAAATAATACAAAAAAACATAAGAAGATATAACAATAATTTGTTGTAATAGGGAAAGAACATCTTACCTTATCTCAACATAACACGCCTTGCAGTTTTAGATGCAAAAGTATTTATCAAATCTGTGTAATCTAACTCATCAACCATTTTTTTTTCAATTGATAACATAGCCAACCCATTCAACCTATCTTGCAGCATAGTTGATCGTAGATAGGTCTTAATCAACTTCAGCTTCGAGAAAGATCGTTCAGCTGATGCAACTGTAACCGGTATGGTTAACAAAATCTTGTAGGAAATATAAGTATTTGGGAAGCAATTTACCCTCTTCAAATAACGCAACACATCTATTGCTCTCGACTTTTTGCTTGAAAAATGCGGCTGCAAGCATAACAATTCTGTGCATAAATCATCTCCAATAATGTCTGCGTTACCATTGTGCTTCAAATATTGTTCAAGATTCATGCAAGACTTCAATAAACTCTCATATGACTCGGTCTTCAACTTTTCAACATTCAACAAAAAGCCAAAAATAAGTCCATATTCTTTAAATTTCTCAAACCGTTCTTGTAGCGAGGATCGTGCTTGATCGACTATGTAGAGAAAATAATCAACTCTGAAAGATTCCTCCGGTGATTGTTGGACCTCATCACTGCCAGTTTCACCATATTGCTTCTTTCTACGAATGATGCGACTTTCTGGAAATTTAGCTTCAACACCCAACTCACTAGCAATTACTTGTGCTTCATTCATGGCACGTTGAAATCCATGCTCTCTAAAGTCATCGAAAAATACAATGAGCCCTTGCAAAAGTGTAATAGCAGTTTCAATATCCACATCTTCAAATTGAAGAGTTTTGCTTACTTTGTTGATTGCTTGTAGCATCCTATACCAAATCACCATTCCAAGCAAAAACTCAAAATTATTGAGCTCATTAGTTGCTAAGGTTTCAGCATCACTTTGAGTTTTTGGATCTTCACTTGTCTCGGCTAAAAAGAGTAGAGCATCTCGAATTTGTACGGTTTGCTCTTTTATAGCTTTAACACTTTCAAGATGGCTTTCCCATCGAGTTTGTGACAATGGTTTAACTGTGAGTCCAACAACATGGTCTTTAAAGATTTTCCACCGCTTTGTAGAGGAAGAGAATACTGTGTAGACACGTTGTATCACTCCAAAGAAGCTTCTAGCCTTTCTGCAACTATTTGCCATATCACATAGTGTCAAGTTGAGACTATGACAACCACATGGAGTGTAAAAAGCTCTCGGGTTCAACTCAAGTAATCTTCTTTGTACTCCTTTATGTTTTCCACTCATGTTTGATCCGTTGTCATACCCTTGACCTCTTATATCATCCAAATCAAGATCTAGCTTTTCAAGTGTATTTATAAGCTCTGACGAAAGCCCGAGTCCGGAAGTATCATCCACCTTTAAAAATTGGATCCAAAATTCTTCTAATGTTGGTGAATCCGTAGAATCATCAACGCACCGTATAACCAACGACATTTGTTCCTCATGACTTGCATCTGGAGTACAATCAAGTATGATAGAATAATATTTTGAATGTTTTACCTTCTTTATGATTGCACTTCTGACTTCACCTGCCAAGAATTGGATAAACTCATTTTGAATCTTGGGACTAAGATATGTATATTGTATTTCACGTGTTTGAGCACGTCGAAGATGCTCCTCTAGTACTGGATCAACCTCTGCCATCATTTCTAGCATTTGCAAAAAGATGCCATTGTTATCGTCAAAGAGCTTCTCACTATGTCCTCGAAAAGGCAGACTGTTTTTAGCAAGTCGCTTCACAACTATAATTATTCTTCTCAACACCTTTTTCAGATGCTCTTTTTCCTTGTCAATTTGTAGTTGCACACTTTCATCTATTGTCGTTTTCTTCTCAAGTCGATCTTCCAATTCTTTCCAACTAGTCATACAGTGAATATGCTCCTTACTTTGCTCATGGCCCTTGAGTCGAGTGTGCATATTTTTCCAGTCATATAATCCATCAGAAGCTAGAACCCCAATCTTATTCAATGTATGTTGATCGGTAACAAATAACTTGCAACAAAAACAAAAGATACGATCCAAATAAGCTGAATAAACTAGCCATCTCCTGTTATCTTTTTGTCCATTTGGCAAAATTCTTGTATATTGTGAAGAATCAAAGTGTCTACCTTTCTGGTTTGCAGGATATATTATTCCATCGATTCTTTGTGGGCCTCTCTCGATTAGATAATCTCTCATCTTCTGATCAATATTTTTCCAATTCCCAGGATCTTGTAAAAGAAAGTCTTCAATTACTTCCTCTTCTTGAGTTGGTTGCAAATCAAGATCTTCAATGACTTCATCTTCTTGAGTAGGTTGCGAATCAAGATCTTCAATGACTTCCTCTTCTTGAGTTGGTTGTGAATCAATATTTTCAGTCACTCTCTGTTGTTCATCCTCTTCGATTCGTTGATCCATAGTTTCATCTTCACCTGATTCAATTTTACGGCCAAACTTAAAATATTTATCAATATTTCCCGCTTGACTAGCAATTAGTTGATTCTCTTTTTGTTTCCTCTTCCTCTTTTGAGCACCAGACTTATGTTTAGGAGGCATTTTTCTATAAGAAAAAATTTAATTTATTTATCAATTCAACTAGCACATACACTTAAAAATTCACAGGGATGTGATGACTAATTAAGGAGCACATAAGAGCTGCATATCTTAAGAGCGGCGTATCTAGTATCTATCATACATAATATTAATATATAGCAACTCAAAGTTGAATTGAATCCTATTGAATTCTAGCGCAAGCTCTGCATTTAATCTTTATACAATAAAATAATATTTTAAACCAAGGGGCACAGAGCCATTGTTCAGACTTCAGAGTATCGCTGATGTTGTGTTTAGCAATAATATAAAATATTAAAATCTATTCAACAAGAGTAATAAGAGCAAGAACTGAATTAGAATCACAAACATATATATTATTCACAAACAAAACCACACCAATCATGATTATCCCCAAGCACATTAAGCAACTCATCCAAAAAAACAAAATCATCAAGTAGTCAAGTAAAACTTGAATAAAATTATAAAAACTGAAATCGACCTGGGTGGAGACTGGAATCGGCGAGTGGAGTCGTCGCGGTGACGCCGCTGGAACTGGAGAAATTTTGGATTTGGGGCAACGATAATGGAGAATCGAGAAGCAGGATCCAAATTTTTTTTTAATGCATATCTCGTTTTTTTTTTTTTTTTTTTTTTTTTGTAGCTTTCTGTAGAAGTTTACTACTATTGCGTGTGGAAATATGGAGTGCTACTAATTAAATTTTTTTTTTTGTGGGCCCCCAAAAATGTTGGGCCCAAGGCATGGGCCTTGTAGGCCTTGACTCAGGACCGCCTCTGATGCTAAGATTTCTCGTATACGTGAAATCAGAGCAAATACCACCATAGATGCTATGATCGACAAAATACGAATCGGGCGCATGTGGAAGTGGCTAGAGGCACGGAGGTTATAGATGGAAGAGATCCCATCGTCGAAGCTGTAGGAATTAAACTCAATTAATTCATGCTTTAACACTATAACTTTATCATGATAATCCGAGAATACATAAGTGGAAGCACTAACCTTAATTCGCCATCCTTAAACTTGAAGATTGGAGACTGGTTTTGGCCTTCCAAGAAATCGGTTTTCCCATTATGTCCGTAGTGTATGTTCTCTAACAGGGAAGATAATACGTAGAGATTCTAAATGGTTTCTTGGGGACTAGACCAATTAAATAAGAACTAATTGATATTTATTATTTGGCCCCTCATCAAATAATAAATATCACTTTTAATATATACATATATATTATAATAACTTCTACATTAAATATATATTGCCCATAATCATTAGATATAAAATCTAACAATCTCCCACTTGGGCAATAAATATTTCCTGATAAATGTAGAACTTATGAGCTCAAAATTTGCTATTATAAAATATGTATATCTTAACAATCTCATCCATTAACTACATTTGTATAGGATTAAAGCAGCTTTTGTCATATCAATCGTGACTAAACTCATCAATAATCACATATACAAAATATAATCAAATAACATAGATCAATGGTTATACGAAAATCAGATATAATATCTATTTTCGACTGGTCCTCTTTAAACTCAAGTGAGGTCATGTGACAAAGTAAAAGTACAAATATTTCATTTTTGATCAGAAAATAACTAAATACATAAGTGTCTGAAATATCAATAAGAAACTAGTATATAAACTCCCACTAAACCATGATATCATCAAGTGATACTACACTCATATGAGCAACATGCTCATGAAAGATCTTGGGTGGTAAACCGTTAGTAAATGGATCCGCAATCATGGAGTTTGTCCCGATGTGCTCTATAGATATTTGTTTACTCTGCACTCTTTCTTTTACAACTAGGAACTTAATGTCAATATACTTTGAATTAGAAGAGCTCTTATTGTTATTGGAATATAGTTTTACCGACTTATAGTCAACTTGAGTGGTCTTTCTACATTCTCCAAAATATGCAGCCCCGTGACAAAATTCCACAACCATATTCCGTGGTTTGATGCTTCATAACATGCTACAAACTCTGCTGCCATAGTTGAAGTAGCTACAAGTGTTTGTTTAACACTTTTCCAAGATATAGCTCCTTCAACTAACAGAAAGACATAGCCTGATGTAGACTTTCTACTATCTTGGCAATTGGCATCCAACAAAATCGAAATCGGATCCAACAACCTCCAAATGATGTGATTTCCTGTATATGAGCATATAATCTTTTGTTCTCTGAAGATACCTTATAACTCTTTTAGCTGTATCCAATGGTTCATACTAGGGTTACTTAAATATCTACCTAACATCCAAACAATGTACGCATTATCCGGACGCATACATACTTGAGCATACATAAGACTCTCAACTGCTGAAGCATAGGGAATCTTATGCATTTCTTGAATTTCAAGGTCACTTTTGGGGCATTTCTTAAAACTAAATTTATCTCCTTTAGCAACAGGGGTATCACCTGGTCTACATCCTTGCATGTCAAACATTTTGAGTACTTTATCGATATAGCTCTTTTGCGATAATTCAAGAATTCCTCGAGATCGGTCTCGGTGTGTTTGAATTCCTACGACAAAAAAGGCATCACCAATATCTTTCATCTCGAAATACTTCGATAGAAATCTCTTCATTTGAGGCAAGTAAGATGTCATCCACATATAGAACCATAAATAAGATTCATCTCAAAACCAAATGAAACAATAACTTGATAAAACTTGTGGTACCTTTGATGAGAAGCTTGTTTGAGCCCATAGATGGATTTCTTTAATTTACAAACCATATTTTTGGGTCTCCTGACTCAAAGTTTTCTGGTTGCACCATATATATCGTTTTTTCAATGTCTCCATTGAGAAACGCAGTCTTAACATCCATCTGATGTAACTCAAGATCAAGATGAGCAACAAGTGCCATGATTATTATAAAAGAGTCTTTCAAAGAAACTGGAGAGAAAGTCTCCGAATAATCAATTCCTTCATTTTGAGTATAACCTTTAACTACAAGATGTGTCTTTTACCTCTCCACATTACCATTTGCATCCCTCTTGGTATTAAATATCCATTTACAAATAATTGGTTTTGCATCTTCTGGTAAAGGGACAAGTTCCCAAACTTTATTGTCTTGCATAGACTTATACTCATCTTGCATAGCATCGATCCACTTTTGAGAGTTAGAACTTTTCATAGCCTAATGGAAGTTGATTGGATCATCTTCTATCATTCTATTATCATCCTCATGTTCGTGAAGATATACGAAGTAATCATCCGAAATAACATTTCTTCTTTCTCTCGTGGATCTCCTTATTGTCACTTCATTTTGAGGTTGTTGAATTTGTTCTTCAAGAATATGAGAATTAACATTTTCTTGTTGAGGTTCGTGATTCACTTCTTGATCAACGACAAGTGCGACAACCTTAACATCGTCAAAAACGATAGTAGGAATTGAAGTTCAACCCAATTCCTCCTCAAAAGACATGTCCCTTACTTCATTTCTCCCCCCAAACTCAGCATCCTCAAAAAAACATTGTGATTCCTGTCTCAAAAGTAATCCGAGTTGTGGGATCGTAAAACTTATAGCCCCTAGATCGCTCTGAGTAACCAATAAAGTAGCTAAATTGTCCCGGATGTTGTCCACCTGAACCGTCATATCTTCCGTAGTATTCTCCACCACGGTCAAATCTGACGTTCTTAATTCTTTTATTGAGTTGATTCTCAACTTCAGCTTTACAGGCTTTGAACACGTCCAATGATTGCGACTTCTCATGAATGTGATATAGGTACCCATAACGTGAATAATCGTCTATGAATGCAATGAAATATTGTTGACCATTCCAAGATGCCGTAGGGAATAGCCCACAAATATCAGTATGAATCAATTAAAAACTGTCCGAAGATCTATTGGCACATAATCTCTTAGTTTTGGTCTATTTTCCATTGATACAGTCAAAATAAATATCAAAGTTTGTGAAGTCAAGAGAATCTAGGATGCCATCAGACACAAGGTACTCAACTCTACCTTTTGAAATATGACCTAAGCACTTATGCCATAATGACGCTAAATTTTCTTTATCTAATTTTCGCTTAGTACCACGTGATTCCAAGTGCAAGGTTTCATTATAGGATGCAATTATTTCTAGCAAATAAAGGTTGTCAAAAGCATTAAGTTAACCGGTTCCAACAACATTTGAATTCAAAGACAAAGTAAACTGATTGTTTCCAAATGAACAACAATATCCAAATTTGTCCAGCAAACAAACATAAACCAAATTTCTTCTAAATGACGGTACAACAAAAGAGTCTTTCAAATCCAAATAAAAACCAGTACCTAATAACAACCTAAAATGCCCGATCGCTTCCACTTCTACCGTCCATCGCCCTCAAAGATGTATCTTTCACCATCACTTTGCTTTCGGTGGCTCAAGCAACCTTTCATAGAAACACTTATGTGAGTAGTAGCACCAGAATCTATCCACCAAGTGTTTCTAGGTACTGAAGTCAAATTAACCTCAAAAGAGACCAAAGCAAGAATTGTACCTTTCTTTGCACGCCAGGTGTGATATTTGGCATAATCTTTCTTCATATGGTCGGCCTTTTTACAAAAGAAACAACCTTGTTCCTTATGTTTTTTGTTTTGAGCCAGACCCTTAGCAGCTTCATTCTCTTGCGCTCTTTTCTTGCCCTTATTCTTAGAGGTACTAGCCAAATGAGCACTTTTGATTCTATCATACTTCACCCTTTCTTCCTTTTGATTACAATGAGAAATGAGCTCATTACGAGTCCATTTCTCCTTTTGAAACTTGTAACTAATTTTGAATTAGTTAAACTGTGGAGGAAGCGAAACCAAAACCATAAGAACAAGCAAATCCTCAGAAAGCTCGATCTTAAGTGCCTTAAGATTTGAAGAAACATGGAACATTTCCATAATGTACATGTTTCTTTACCCTTATACCTCATTGACATCAAAGAATTCAGAAGTGATGTCATTTCAATTTTATTATTTTTCACAAAACGTTTCTCAAGTTCGTCAAGGAAACCTTTGGCCATAGTAATTTCCTCAGAATTAGGACCACTAAAGGCATCCGGAAAGCTCTGCTTCATGATCATTAGACTCATGCGATTATAACGATCCCACCTCTCAAAGTCCCTTTTATTATCAGTGGTGCTTTCTGTAGTAAGAGGTGCATGTTGTTCTACCCTAAACGTATGGTCTAGATCCATACAGCCAAACACTATCATTATGTGCCTTTTCCATTTCTCAAAATTTGTCCCATTGAGCATGGGAACATTATTGATGTTAGAAGATATTGTGGCAGCAGAATATGTACTTGTTGAAGTAGAACAAAAGAAATGAAAACAAAACTCACATCAATATGCATAATCAAACAATAGATCCAAAATAATGGCTAAACCCATCTCAAGATACCAAACACGACATTAATATCAAATCTTTTTGGATAGTAATATTAACTGCAAGCGGTACTCTTGTTGTAGTGATCAAATATTAACAAATAGTTATGTCAAATAATAGATTAATCTTTGGATTAATGTATTGTTCACATATAATACTTTATAATCGTCACATATTTATCACCACAAATGTGTATATAACTCTGCAGATATTAATTAACCTTTGGGTCAAGTAATAAACGTATGAGTTATAAACACACAACCATCTTTATGATTAAATAAACTAATCTACACAAAGGTCACTTTGGTGACATTTTGTTTCAATCAGTTTAATTAAATAACAAAATCTAAAGCATATAACCCATTGGGAGGAGATCCTTAAGACATAAATTAAAATCTATTCCAAATGGGAGAACATCCTTAAGAAATTGTCTATCCCAACATATGCTTTCCAAATTCACAATGCATAACAATAGCTATAAAACAAATTCGGAACAATAGAAAATCTGGAATCATATGCACCGAATATATTGCACATAATATAGGGAATGATATCGATTGCAGCAACCTAATCATGGATAAAAGTAATCCAGATTTCAATAGCGGAAGACATACGGGTTTTTTGAAGTAATTACCACATATGCCACATAAACAATTGAAAAACATGATTTGATCTGCAAAAATTCATAATAAAAAATTGCCATGTAATATCATAATCATAACACAATTAATGAAACAAATCAACTTCTAGCACTTATACGAAGTCCTTTTCTAGATATGCATGCAAGGCAAAATAATCAATTGACGCAAAATTGACTAACTTTCATAGGAAAACATAAAATCGATGCACGGTCGCTAGCTAAAGTATTCCAACAAAATTTTACCAAAAAAATGAAGATAATTGCCTCTGAAATAATCAATTAAAGCCGACGTTCATTACAAAAATAAAGAATTTTCCTTTCATCAAACTCAATAAGGAATCCGTGTTTTGTCAAATTCAACACAATTCTCAGAGAATCATCAATAGAGTGGCTCTGATACTACTTGTAGAAATTAAACTCAATTAATTCATGCTTTAACACTTCAACTCTATCATGATAATCCGAGAATACATAAGCATGTTACCAATTAAATAAGAACTAATTGATATTTATTATTTAGCCCCTCATCAAATAATAAATATCACTTTTAATATATACATATGACAAAAACTTGTGTCAGCCGGAGGCACCGTGCGACCGGGCCCAAAGTGTCAATCTTTACACAGAAAAGTGTCAATTTATATGAATAAAAGTATCAATCTTTAACATAATTATTTTACGAATAAAATGACAATTTTTAAAAGTGTCAATCTTTATACAGAAAAGTATCAATCTATATAAATAAAAGTGTCATTGTTTTAGCCCGGCCGCACGGTGCCTCCAGCTGACCCAAGTGTGTCCCTATACATATATATTATAATAACTTCTACATTAAATATATATTGCCCATAATTATTAGATATAAAATCTAACATAAGCTGAATTAGGTGACTACATCGGACCCGTCGGTGTAGGAGATGATGTCCAGTTGGGTGTCACTCTGTTAGAGAGGGAGGTGGAGGCGGAGGATGCGACGCCAGAGGTGGTGGATGGAGGTGGAGGATTTCATACTGATGTAGTTGGATTAGGCAATGACATCGGTATGATCGGAGTATGAGATGGTGTTCAGCGGTATGATCAGAGTATGAGGTGGTGGCTAGACGTGCCGGCGTCGTTGGTGGAGTATTGCACACTAATGTAGTTAGATCAGGTGATGGCAGTGGTCCGGTCGGAGTAGGAGATGGTATCCAGCTTGACGTGACGCCGGCAAAGGAGGAGGAGGCGGAAGATTTTACGCATGCGGTTGTTGCCGGACATGTCAACAACGTTGGTAGAGTATTGCACACTGGCATAGTAGGATTAGGCGATGGCAACAGTTCTAGTTTTATCGAAGTAGGAGATGATCAGGTCCAGGTGGATGTGATGCCGGATTGCCGGAAGAGGAGGAAGAGGTGGCCGGAGATACTGACGTGGCAGGTGGAGGCAGAGATAACACCGGTGCTCGAGTTTCTTAGCATACTATTCTGATTTACCGAGGAGAGTTTAAGTACACAAGATGCTGATGGTACACACTGGGCAGTAGTCGTTGGATGATGGTGGCATTGTTCATCATTGGAGCGATATGTGCTTTCACGTTTCTGTACTTAGGAGTTACGCGGTATGTTATTCTTTCCATTTCTATTTTCTTTATTTTCTAATTATTTGCATTTAAATTATACTATTTATTTGCATTTTAGGGTTATTGGATTATTTTATAGAGTACATTTTTAGTTTTTTTTTTTTTTTTTTTTTGGGTAATTAAATTTGCTATAGGATTGGTTGTGGTGCGCTTGCTGCAATATCTTTCTTGATCTTGTCTTTAACCGGTTATAGAAATCGAGAGCTCCACCACATACCATTATTCGTGCGTATGATGTTCATCGTGCACAATTCGGCACTCACGATCACGGTGGGAATCCTCCTCGAGATGTTGGAGCGATATTATTATGGCTTCACGCTCATCGGGCTCGAGGTGTTCTACTTGGTGGAGATCGCACAGCTGACATGCTATTATGGGATATTGCATTTGTTTGTGTGTCTGCTGTTGCAGATATCTATTCTCCTGCATGGATTCACGTTCCATTGGTCGTACGTGCCGGGTGCTATTATACCAATGGTGAGCTTGGTGTCTCAGCTATATTTTGTTCAGCACTTCGACGAGATGTATCGTGCGAAGAAAGCTCTACTTCACGATTAGTTAGTTTTGTCTAATATTTTGTTTAGGGAATGAGAAAAAAGTTTTATACATTTTTCATCCCTATACTTATCCTTAGAGGGTTAAGAAAATTTTGCATTCATATGAGCTAGCTAGTATCTGTTTAGTTTCGAAGTTAAGTTTTTATTTGAACTTGTAAGCATATGTTAGTGTTTATTTCATTAAACACGTTATTATTTTGACTTTCTTCACGTCCAAACAAGAGAGAAACTGGTTACAAAAGTTATTTTGTTTTGGTCTTGAATAAAATGTCCCTTTCAATGTGGTCCAAAAGCATTTCTTTGTCTCTAAGTCTCGCACACCATCTCCAACTAGGTTAAAGTCATATGCAACCACCGTATGAAGACTTGGAGAGATCATTATGATAGAAAATCAGATTTGAGAGTGAGTGAAGAATTCAAGAACTCAACTTTTCATTTTCATGACTTTTATATTTTTTGTGGGCTTTTAAGCTCAGTAAAGAGGAGACATCTGCATGCACCACTTTCATATTAGAGAATCTGTTTAGAGCCGTGTGCATGTGTTGTTCATCCATTTCCTTTATCTTTCTCAACTGTAACTTTTAGTAAATTCCATTTCATATTCAATTGTTTAGCCATGAAGCATCTTCAAGTGATATTTCATATATAACTTGTAGACATTTGGAGTTTATTGCGTTTTAGTTTCAATTTTCTCTTTGATTTTCATTTTTATTCAGTTGCTGCTGCTGTGGAGGTCTCATCTGAGCAAACCTCCACTCTCTGTTCTCTATTATTCTTATCCATCTTAGGAAAAATACAATTTCAATTGGCATTAAGAGCCTTCACTAGATATGCTTAGTGTCGATCATGTTCTTTTACTATTTTCGATGGTTCAAATTGTACATTTTGGAAAATCCGAACTCGTGCATACATCAAATCCATTGATGTACGAGCTTGGAGATCTATTATTAATGGTTGGTCGTCTCCAAAAATCACCGATGTCGATGGTGATGTGTCTTTAAAGCTCGAAACAGAGTGGACTCTAGATGAAGTTGATCTTGCCAACTTTAATGAGAAGGCTCTCTCAATGTTATTCTCTAGGCGGTAGGTGGATATGAATATGTTTAATTATTCGTCTTCAATTCTAATTTAAAGACTCATATACACACATTCTGGAAATAAATGAGAAACTCTATTCTCTCTATGTGCCACCGTTCTCTTTTCTCGTCTTCTTCTCTTCTTGTGTTCTTCTTCTATGCTCTACAATATTACTTTACAAGACGTTATCAACACGAGTCTCTAACCAATTGAGCGGCACGTGTCTCTAACCAACTGAGTGGATCTTGGAAACATGGAGGTATTTAAATTTTTCGTTTCCCTTTAATGTTTATGGTCGAATAGCCTCTGGGTAGATATGTAAGGTATAATTATGTGCTTCAATGATTGATCGATTGATCAGATTATTCCGACTCTATTATTTCGTATGCGTAAAAATGAAGAAAGAATTAGACTCTTTTTATTATTAGTGCTATGATTATTTCCGTGATGGTAATCCTCATTATCTGTTGAGTTTTTACGATATATATAATTGGGTCCTCTAATTAGTTTTGGTATTCGAATAGCATTAATCACTAATTATCAATAAAGAGTTGTATGCTTCGTATTTGCTCGATTTGTTGTGGTAAAAAAAAATCTAATTTAAAGACTCAAAATAAAAATAAAAAATCAACAATAATATCGAAATAGTCAATCAAAAATATATCTATAATTGTATAGATTAACGTAAGGTGTATATCATTAACATACTACAGATATAATAATTAAAATTTATCTATATTTGTATATATTAACGTGAGGTGTATATGATTAACATACTATACATATAATAATATATACTTTTTTGTGTGAATACCTATAAATAGCCATTTTTATAAGATAAAAGTCTTTTTTGGCTACCAATAAGTAAATGGTCTAATTCTAGCCATTTTTACTTGAAATGACACTTATACCCTTAATGAAATTCATTGATAAAATAAAATAAAAACTTCATACGTACAACCTCGTTGCCATAATCGTGTTTATGTGCACGATCACAATTATTTTGTTCGTGTTCGTGTAAAAGAACACGAACACGTTTGTATTGTCCGTGATCGTGTACACGAACACGAGCAAAAACGATGGTGAAGTCGGTGCGGGTGTTGTAGCAGAGAGAGAGAGAGAGAGGAAACTTTATTTCATGTACAAAGATCAGAATTCCAAAGTCAAGATTACAACAAGACAATTTCTGAAAGACAATTTTATTAAACAATTCACACACTAAGAGATACTATTACTATCATCCCAAGCATGTTTTCAAACACAAAGAAAACATAATATTATTTCTTGTAGGCTTAACATATAATCAAGCCATGAAGGGGCAACCAGGGGATGATCCAAAGCCACTCAGTTCACCGGAAGTTTTGCCCTTGATGAGGGCCGCCAGCAGTTCTCCGCGATCATGAAAGAACTCGAACTTCACCAACTTCGATTCCTCATTCAACTAATCAAGAAAATCATGCATTTTTAGATCATACACCAGAAAAAAAAAAATGCCATATCTCAAGAAATTACAAAATTGATAGTAGTTCACCTCAAATATCGTGATTCCAAACATATCGACCAACTCCCCTGTAGGAGGATAGTCTTTGTAAGGGCCCTCCATGTAGCCCCAACCAATGCCTACTTGTATGAAATTAGAGGCGGACCTGAGAAGAATTGAACAACTTCGAGAGCAAATCCTCTAGGAAATACTTATTTGAAAGCCGCGAGAGATGAATCATATGTCTCCTCATCGGGGTTGTACACCCTAAACTGTGGTGGCAATGATGTTTGGAGGAAGACATTGTACCCGCCTCCCACCTTTTTGGCTTCCTTCAAGGTGTAGTACTTTTTCCCTAAAATTTTCCATGTTTAAAATTTTTGGAAAATGAGAACTTTATCTTTTTGAAAAGATGTGCAATTCAACGTAAAAAACTACATGTCTCGACATATATTGGTATACAAACACACATAAGGAAACATTTGGGGTGTTCGGCTACAAGAATTAGATATAATATGACTATATGAGATAAAGAAAGATCGACTCGATTAAATTGGCCCGAGATTAATTCTGTCCCGAGACTTATAAGGGTAAGACTCGTAAGACTTATCCTACATGACAATATCATATGACTAAATACAAATCCAAGTATAGAAGCTTCTTATTGCAACAAACTAAACATTACATTGCATCCCATGAGGTGCCTAAACCTTGTTGAATCATCTTACTCGACTAACATATATGCAAAAAAACGAAGCTCGAAAGATAAAATAAAAAAAATGTACCATTGATGCCAAGTACAAACTTTTTGGGATCACAAGTCTTGAAATCATCTGGATTGGCCTTATGCACCATCTCCATTTCCCATGTCTTCACAAGATTCTGAACATACTCTCCCAAGGATCCAGCATCCCACACCTGCGAAATCGATTAGCTTTGAAGATTTCAAGAAAAAATCAATCTTGAATGTAAGGTAAAAGGGCAAACTTTGGTTCTACCTTGTTCGGAGAACTCATTGGCGACGTCGTAGTTGGGAGGTCCAGCAATCCATTGGGTGGTCTTGAGCTCCTCTAGGCTCATGTAGGATCGGTATTTGTCGCCATTGATGGCGGAAGTTGCCATAAATGGGACTGAGAGCTGAAGTTGACTGAGACGTGCAAGGTTTCTTATGAGAAAAGGAATGGGATGCAAAGGTTGTTATGTAGCAGAAACATTTAATTTCGTCGAATTGTGTGCATTATATTATTTCGGAAAAATATTATCCAGAATTGATTGCAGCCACCCGTGTTTTAAATAATACTAATATTCATGCTGTTGCTTATACAAGTCTTTTTTTCTTAATCTTTGCTGGCACAAGTCAATGCTAACAAATTATCTTATTCTATCAAATTTAGTGAACCAATTTCTAGCATTTTAAAAATGGGTGAATGGAATCGACGAAGATAGCTGGCAACTCGTATAAAGAAAAATTCTTAAATGAAATGACCACTCCACAACAAAGAATTGAATCGAATAATATAATCGCGTGATTGGTGCACTATAAGGAATGGGATAATCATTTTCTTTTAAATTAGACTAGCAGTGATTACGTGTATTGCACGTATAATATATTATTATATATAATTATTTTGTTTTAAATAATAATATTAATGAAAGAAAATTATTATAAATATATATCATATAAATAAATCATATAAAAAAATCATACTAAAAAAGAACTATACCCTAAATGAAAAAGTTATTAATGCAACAATGCCACATCAACTATATATATAGAAGGGTTCATATAGAAATAATTAAGTCATTACACCTATGCAAAATCATGTTTAAATATGTACGCAGTCATGCTTATTTAATTTAGAGCACCATACTTATTTATATAAAATTTAATGCTTAAAGTATTTTTCATGCTTATTGTACACCGCAACCATGCTTATATATCAATAGGGATGGCAATGGATCTAGGATCCGGTCCAGATCCGGTGGTCCAGATCCGATTTTACGGATCTGGATCTTCTAAAATTTGGACCCGATGGATCTGGACCGGATCCGGATCTAATAGCTAATTTTCGGATTTGGATCTGGATCTCAAATTTTTAGAACCGGATCCGGTCCAGATCCAGTCCATGGATCCGTTCAATATATATATTATATTATATTACATATATTATATATATTTTGTTATTATTTTAATTTGAAATGGAATTTGTATCTATATACTTGGGAGATATTTTAATTTGAGATTGTTATTTATGTATATAGGATTTTTACAACTCGTTAGATTTATCATCGAAACTTATTACGATTATTATTGCACTATAAATTTTTTTATTATTTAAAAAATTCATTTTAGGATAAAAGATTATGGATCCGGGTCCAGATCCGTAGATCCGTTGATCTGATGGATCTGGATCTCGATTTTTTGGACCCGACGGATCTAGATCGGATCCGGACCAATTTTTTTTTACGAATCTGGATCTGGAGCAAGCTGGATGCGGTCCAGATCCGGCCCATTGCCATCCCTATATATCAATGTCAGATATAGATTTTAGTAAGAGATCAATAGTTCAGATCTATTCATATTTCTCACACCAAGACTTATTTTTATATGAATCAAACTCTATGTATATATATCAGCCCTAGTAATTCAAGAAAATATTTTAAATCATAAAATAACAATGCTATCATGGTAACAATGCAGACTTCCTTCTAAACACAACACTGAAATAAGTGCATGTCGTGAATGAGATAAAACACTTTCTACAGTATTAAATCTAGATAGTTAACCAAATTTTAAATCAACCAATATGTAAAAGGAACAATTCCATCTCATGTTCTTAAGAGAAAAGAGAAAGTTCCATGATGAGATTTTGATCATTTTCCACAAATAATCTTAAGTTATCTGAAGAACATGTGATGTGATGTTAACCTCTAAAATTGACTTTTGAAACTTGCAACTACCTAAATGAACACTTTCAATTTTAGTTAACAAAAAAATAAATACTACTATTTAAGTTAATTACCTTCGTGAATACTCACACATGCTTTCTAATTTTTAAAAACGCAAAATTATTTATACCGATAATATTCATTATACAAGTATGAAGATATTGTAGAATCATTCATAGTGCCAGTAAAATACAACAAATTTAAATATTGAATGAGAAATTAAAGATACTTAACATGACTGATGATGATACTTAGAATATATTAAAACTGAATGAAATACCATTTCATCACCAAACTTGAATAAATTAATAACCAACAAATTAGAGATGGTAGAAAAATATGTAATATTGGACTAAGTTGGATAAAATTAGTTAATTCACCTGTCCGTACCGTTATTAAATGTTGGTTCCGAAAGTGACTATCACACGTAGAGGGGGGGGGGTGAATACGTGTGTTGAGAAGTGTTTAACTTCTCTTTCGTTTTTCGTCCTTTTCGTTGAGTAGACGCTTCGAATGCTAGTGCAGCTTTCGAAGCTTCTCGCTCGTGAGTACGGTGCGGAATGTGGTGAGACTTAAAGCTTTTGTTGCAATTAAAACCAAGTGAATATTAAAGCGTGTGTGTGTGTATGCAAATAATCAAAGCGATAAATAACTTAAAGTAAAGAGACAACAATTTTATAGTGGTTCGGAGAACCTCTCCTACGTCTACTCTTATTCTCGATAGGATGAATACATTCACTCGGTATCCCTTATTTTATACTTTTAAGGGGAAGTGATTCAAGGCAGTAACAAACTTACACTTGAATCCTCAGAGATTTACCGGCTCTCGAGAAGCCTTACAACAACCAATTCTTTTACAAAAACTTTACAACCTTACAAACTTAATCTAACAACTCTAGACTTGGGTTTTTAGGGTTTTTGAGTTTTAGTAAGTGTGAGAATCCTTTACAATGAAAATCACAAGTAAAGGGATAAGGATTCTCGAAGCTAGGCTTTGGATATATGAGTTTGAACCTAGAAAGGAAGTAGTTGCAATACTTAAGAAAGAAGTTTCTTAAGGACACACTAAAGTGAAGCGCTTCGAAAGAACTAAAGGAATGTAAATGATGATTTGCTTGAGTTCTTGCGAGTAGTATGCTTGAATCATTTGTACGTGCGTTAGTTTTAGTGTGTGCAACTCCTTCTATTTATAGTAAGAGGAACCATACTTCCCGTTGAGAGAGAAGAGGTAGCGTGTTTCTCATTTTCCAAAAAAGTCGTTGGTGTCAGCTCCTTTTTCAGGCTTTTCAGACTCCAGTTCTAGGATGGGATGTTCACCGCACCTAGGGGTATGACAGTATTCACCTAACCTTGACTTTTCGGACTGTAGCCGCATCCGTTGTGCAATAGTGTGTTGACACGTAAGCTTTATGCGGTGAGGTGTCAGACATCCGAACGTTTGAAAGTCAAACTTATCACACTAGCACTGATTGACGCTTTAAGTTCAGCTCCAGATCAGAGGCGCTTCGGTGAGCTAACTTGAGAGTGCATGCTTCCATAGAATGGTAGCGTGCTCTAGCATCAGTTTTGAAAGTGTTTCCCATATGCTTTGCGGCTTCAATCTTCTGACGCTTTCACTGCTTGATGCCGTTTTGACATCAGACGCTTCGCGAACTCTGACTGCCTTCATAACATGCGCTTCTAGAATAAAATAAAAGCTTCTAACATACAAGCTTTGTTAAGTATAACTTGTCTAGATTCATCAAAAATAATCAGGGAAATATTCTAATGAGGGTTTTGGAATCGAATCAAAACAAATTGTTTATTTAACTTGATTCAAGTTTCCCCTTAACATAATATCCCAACAATTTCCCTCTTTTTGATAATGCGATATTTCTAGGCTAAGTATAAGAAGAAGAGTGGGTTAGGCAAAACGCAATATTAATGCAGTTAAAAGCAGTTAAATGAAAGTGTATAAATAAATAAAGACAATGAGAAATTGTCTTAAAGCAGTAAAAGATATCATTGTATAAGTGAGATAAAGAGATGATACATATACAATGAATATCTACTTGAAGCGTTTTCGAGGGGCAGGAGGAATTAGACCATAGGCATTGTAGACCCTATCCTTGATGGCAGCTAGAGAGCGGTTAGGACGATCGTTCTGTTCAAGCCATTCTGCACACTCATCGATCTCATTTCTGATTGTTTCCTCATCAGGGATAGCGCTTCCAATAAGTGGGAGTTTGTAGTTTTCTTGCTTCGGAGGTTTGAGAGTCACTCCATCTGCCAACTCTAAAATTTTGTTGAAGAGAAAGGCTTTGTAATGATCCATGTATGCAACGAAGCAGTCCATGGCATATTCAGTGAGAAAGCCTTGCCAGTAGTAGAAGCGTTTAACGAACTTTATCTGGCATCATTCCACTCCTCCTTGAGGTCAGCTGGAATGATCTTATCAACAAATTTGGCGTTAGGAGCCTCATCCCTCAGCCTTTTCCTTTCAAATTCCTCCTTGGCACACATCTGCTTTCTGCACTTCTTGAAAGCTTCTATGCGCAGGCCCTCGACATAGACTATTTGCTCTTCAAGCGCTTCCATCTTCAAAAGGTTAAGCGTTTTCTCCGAGTCTGTCACCACCTTTTTCATTGAAGACTTCATCCCTGCACTCGACACCGCTTTATACTTTGCCATCACTTCCAGGCACTCTCTTTCAGCGTCGTTTGTCGGTGTGTGCTTCAATAGATACCTACTGAGGTGGAACTTCATTTTATGCACCAAAATTGCGTCCAACTCCTCATGGAATTCGCATTGTGCTCCAGCCTCTTGGTCATCGTTGCGGGAGTTACTTTCTTCTTTTTCTTGGGGTTGGTGTCAGCGGCCGCTTTAGAACTTGTGGCACAGCTGACACTGCTTTGAAGTGGAGCGACATCAATCGGCTTCTTGGAGATGATTACTTGTCGCTCTGCTTCCCCCTTCTTTGCTGCTTCTCCCTTCTTGGAAGCGTCCTCTGTTACCTTGGCCGTTGTGGATGGACCACTTGACGTCCCAGAGCTTTCCCCTTTTTGGCAGCATCAAAAACAGCTTTGGAGGGAGCAGACTGTACGGGGGCGCTTTGGCTGGCGACTCCTGGCAAAGTAATATTTAGCTGATTCGGCTTCAGTAGGTTCTGTGCTAGGAGAGCACTGAGGACTTGTGCTGAAAGTATTGGAGCGAGAGAGAGTGCATTGGTCAAAATGATTAACCGTTCGAAGCTGGTTCGGAAGATGCGAAGCTCAGATTGCACCAGCTCCGAGAGCGCTCCGATTTGGTTGGTGATGCGCTCCAATGCTTCATTGTCGATTGACCCAACCCGGCCCGATCCGCTTTGCACTCCAGCTGTGGCTTGGCCCACCATGGCCATAGCCTGCTTTCTTTGCTGCCCCGAGTCCGCGAGCTTCCTCTCCATGGACTCCAGCTTCTCCTTCAGCTGGCGAGCGGCAGAATTAGCTTTGAATTTTTCTGTCCTTGCCGCTTTCAGCTCTTTCTCCAGTTGAGCGACCTTGTCATTGGTCTTGGAGAGTTCTGCTTCAGCGGTTTCGAGCTCTCGATGGACACGCTCCCTATCGTCCAACTCGTGAGAGAGCTTCATCACTTCCATTTTGTCTTTTTATCTTTTTTTTTAAAGTACTCCCTGTGTCCCCTTCTACTTGAGTCAATTTCCATTTTGGGCGTCTCCTTCTACTTGAGCCATTTCCAAATATAGTAATAATTAGTATGGCTATATCTCTTAATGATCTTACTAAACAAACCCTAAACTAATTTTAAAAATAAAAATTAAAAATAAATAAATAAATTGAACATCGACTTTTCTGGAACAGCATCCCATTTCTCTCAAATTCTCCCTCTGAAACTCTGCCCCTCACCCTCTACAGCTGCCGGTTCTCCTCCACCATTCGTGGTCCCGGCGCAACCCCTCCCCTCCCGTGCACCGCCACTGCTCCCTTCACCCTCTCCGCACTATAAATCTACCCACCTAATTTTTGACCTCCACAAACGAAGACGAAAACCCTAACTTATTCCCATTAGGGTTCTTCGAATCTCTCATAAATTCGCTCGAAATCGGCCTAGATCTTGTAGATACGGTGGTTCCTGAGACTGAGGAAGATATCTCAGATGCTGAAAGCGAGGAACCGCTATGTAATTGGTTCGTTCCTAATAGCGAGGAAGATCCCTGCCTCTAGCCTCTGTTTGAGGGAGAGGAACCGGCCTGGTTGCGTGTTGCGGAGGAGGCCTGGAATGCACCGTTGAAGAAGCGTCGATTGCTGAAAAAGAAGTCTACTTTATATTTTATTCATGTTTTTTATATTTTGAAATTAAAAAAAATTGAATAATTAATTCAGTAAAAAAAACTTTCAAAAAAATATAATATTAAAATAAATTATTTAATTGAACTTAATCTTAAAGGGTTAATTCATATAATGACAAGATATTAATAAACTAAACCATGTGGTCTTAATCTCCTTGCCCCTTCTCCCGGGCTCAAGTAGAAGGGGACGGAGGGCTATTTATCTTTATTTTTATAAAGTGGCTATTTTAACTTTTTTCTCAAAAACTAATTAGAAATGAAAGATAGTTAAGCAATAGAAAGTCATTGCACAAGATTAAGAATATTTATCTTTATAGGTAGATATATGTTCAATCAATTTTTGGATTGAGCTCATTCGAAGCCCAGTGGAGTTGATCTAATTTAATCATTTTATACTACTAGAGCTATGGTTTCGTAGTGTGTTGGGCTAATATTACCTCCATCTCATTTATTTAGGTACATTTACTGTTGGAACAAAAACCAATGAAATGAGATAAAAGCACATTGAGCAAAAAAATAAACAGAAAATTTGCACGCGAGATTACTGTTCATTAAAATAAAATAATACAAAAAATCCCAAAAAATTTAAAAAAGAATCTGGAGCTAAATTTACAGAAGTTTGCCTCTAAATTTTTTTAATTTCCCTCCAAACTGTCAAAACGTACTCTATAAAGCTTGAAACAACACAATTTGTCTGCCCTCACCACACCAAAACTTCAAATCAGAGTAGGAGAAAGAAGAGGCATGCTATGGGCCAGAAAAAAAACTCTTTCGGATTTAACCAGAGATTCCATCATGCAGTTCTTGCTGGGGTGCTTGATGGAGGAGAGGTGTCCACATGGAAACATAACTGAGGCAGCTGTATTTTTCAATGTTGGGAGGCAAACAGTTAGCAGAATCTGGAAATCTATAAAGCAACAAAGAGCAATAAGTGAAGTTATTAATGCTTCAAGGAATAGCACACCAGAATCAGAAAGAAGAAGCATGAGATTGACTATGCATGAATAGAGCAAATTCCAAAGGAGCAAAGAGGTACAATCAGTTCAATGTCAGATGCTCTTGAACCTGGAATATCCAGGGCTACTGTGGGAAGATGGGCTAAGCTGCTGCTCAGACATCATTCAAATGCCATCAAACCTCTTTTGGCAGCTCATCACATGCTTTCCAGGTTAAAATATTGCCTACAAGTCTTACACTATGATTCTGCCCTAAACACTATGAAGTTCAAGGCCACGGAAAACACAATACACATTGATGAAAAATAGTTTCATGTTAACAAGGAAGAGCTGCAACTACTATCTGACCTCAATGGAAGCAGATCCACTTAGAGTATCTGAGTCAAAGAATTTTATACCTAAGGTGATGTTTATATGTGCAGTCAGCAAACTTGTGTTAGATGTAGATGGCACAGTGCTGTTTGATGGAAAGATTGGAATTTGGCCACTTGTTGAAGAGGTAACAGCCAAAAGAAACAGTATAAGAAGACCTAGAGGGACTAAAGAAATGAAACCTATACAATGCATCACAAGGCAGGTTATAAGAGATTACATAATCAAAGAGGTAACATGTTTACATTTCCATTAAGTATTTGCAGTTTAGGATTCACACACTATGTTTCAATTAATGCAACCACATAATGCAATTCTCATTTCAGATAGTTCCAACAATCAAGCAGAAGTAGCCAAGTTTTTTAAGTAAGTACATCACCATTCAACAGGATAATGCCAGGACACGCATAACAAACATAGATGCAGAGTTTCAAGAAATTACAAATTCAGATGGATTTCATATTTAGCAACAGCCAGCAAAGTCCCCTGATTGCAATGCAAATGACCTAAGTTTTTTCTGTGCAATTCAATCCCTACAACAGAGTAAGAACTGCAGGATTGCTGATCAACTTATAGATGCAGTCTTGAGCAGTTTCAATAAGTTGGATTCAATGACTTTGAATAAAGTCTTCTTATCACTACAGTGTGTTCTCATAGAAATCATGAAGTCCAAGGGTACTAACAATTTCAAGCTTCCACATATGAAAAAGGATCATTTAATTAGACAGGGTACACTTCCTACAAATCTTAAAGTGCCTGAATTTTTGTGAGGGAGACAATTGATTACTTGGTTGGAGAAGAATAATGTACTGAAGGAATTGAAGGACTTATGGAAGCCATGGGAATCAGTTTGCCACAGATTGGAGGTGGGGTTCCAGACTTGAATGCTTAGGGTACATAAGCAGTAGTTTTTTGTGCAGTTTCAGAGAAGAATGGATAATTTTTTTTGTGTGCAGATGCCATGCATTTTTTGAAGCAAACAGTGCATGTATTCCATTGATGTAATTTCTCAATGAACATTAGTTAGAATTTTTTATGCAAATGACATGTAATGTAGTATGAAATCAGTATTAAGTGTTCTTATCAATAGTTTTTTGATGCAGTTTGAAGTGTAGGCACATACAACAAATAACCAACAGAAAGCATATGAGAACCACTCCAAATAGAGGAATCAGGTTCTTAAAATTACAGTAATTGTCATCATCGCAGATCAAATTAGCCAAATTCCCACAATACTCAGAGCATCTAACATATTCATTCAACAGATCAACATAGGATCAATATTCATTCTTCCACATTATAGAACAAACAGGTCACGATTCATCCCAAACAAAAGAACAAACAGGAGCACGATTCATTCATCCAATCACCGAAACTACAAACTAGAAACTAGACTGAGAGAGGTAAATAAAAAACAGAGTATAAATCACCGAATTGAAGGCATCAAAGCCTCTCAATGCTTCTGAATCACGGTAGGGTTTTCTGGGCCGGCAGTGTCCTCCGACGGCGCCGCCTCGGAGCTCCCTGCGGCGGCAACTCCAACCATCATCCAATTCGGAAAAGTTCGGTACTGGAACTAGGAAGGGGGGAGGTGTCGAAACCTCTTCGGGTCAGATCTGTCTGGAGAATCGCCAGCTGGGACGGGCAACGCCGGCAGTACAGAGGCGGCGGCGGAGGAGCTACAGATCTGGGCTTTTCTGGGCTTAGGTCTTCTTCCTCCGCCAGCTTCTGCCCCGTCGGCCGGCGAGTTACACGGTAAGGGCGGGGAGCGATGAGTTTATGCTTGCGGGGACAGAATTAGGGGAGGTAAGCTTCTGCCCCGTCAGCTTCAAAATTTTTAGGGTTTTCCGGCTAGGGGAAGGCGGCGGCGTGTAAACCCTAGGGTTTTCAACGGAAATTTCTTCATAATCCGCCAGTTTTGCCCCCCTCCGACCTTCGTAGTTAGGGTCTACGATTTTCATGATCGGAAAGGAAGGGGATAATGGAGGGTGGAGAGAATTTCTCTCTGAAACTGATAGAGAGATTGAGAGGTTTCGAGAAGCTAGAGAGAGATAGAGGTTTTCGAGTGGGTAGAGTGAGAGAGAGAAGATGAGGCTTCCTCAATTACTTAGGGTTTCAGGTAGTATTGGGGGATAATGGAGGGTGGAAAGAATTTCTCTCTGAAACTGATAGAGAGATTGAGAGGATTCCAGAAGTTAGAGAGACGGATAGGTTTTGGAGTGGGTAGAGTGAGAGAGAGAAGATGATGCTGAAGTCAATTAATTAGGGGTTGGGGTAGTAGGGCTGGCTAAATAGTTCGGTTCGGGTAACCGAACTGAAATTTTCGGTTAACCGAACCGAAAATGGCAGAAATCTAGGAACCGGAACCGAACCGAAAATGATATTCGGGTACCCGGAACCGAACTTGAAATATTCGGTTCGGTTCTGGGTAACTGAAAAGAACCGAAAATATATAAAACAATTGAATGAATTCAATTTCCAAACATAATTGAAGTAAAAATGACAAATTATACTTCACCTAAAGTAACCAATAATTATTAATAAAATTTTACATACTTAATTTTACTATAAAATTTTAATAATTAAAATTATTAATAAATAATACTATTATATTACATTTAAATATTTAAAATTTTATATACTTAATTTTTATTTCGGTTCTTCGGGTAGAACCGATCGGTTCTCGGTTACTAAAATACAAAATTCAGGAACCGGAACCGAACCAAATATCGAAATATATGGTTTCGGGTACCCGGAACCGAATCGGTTCCGGGTTAACCGGAGAACCGTTACCCGTTTAGCCACCCCTATGGAGTAGTATTGGGTTAGGGTTAATTTTGGGCCTAATTGGGTCAAATACATATTTTGGGCCTAATAAGGATGATGGGAAGGGGTGAAGTGATGTAAAGTTATTTCCTTATTAAGAAATGAGTCTAATTGTTGAGACGGACTAAAACGACAAATGTATCTAATTAAACTAGTTTAGTACCGTCGAAATTCGACGGGAGCCATTTGATTTAGTAATTATTAAGTAAAAAATAATAAAAAAATAGTAATATAAGTATTTATTGTAAGATTGTAGTATTGTTAGGATACATTCGAAAAATTAGCATTAAACTAAATTAGAAAAAAAATAAAAATATATCAATAAGGTGTGACATTTCTCGGTTTGTTATGTTTTACTCATTTTGAATGCAAGCAGCCGTTGATCATGGTATTAGAAAAATAAATACAAGAGATGTTACGTTTCTCGGGTAGTAATACTCATTCTGAATGTTAAGTCATCAATTGTACGTTGTAATATAGAAATAAATTGACGATTGATAATATTTTTTCAATTGTAGTTGTATTTTTCATATCAAGTTTCTTATTGCTCGAAAAAAAATTGGTCAATGAGAGGTCGGATTCTTTCGCGTGGTTACATTCATTTCAACGTAAAGTCCTCCGTTGTTCGATAATTGAAGGATATAATATCAAGCCGCCAGTCATTTAGATGATTATTGATGAAAGTTGACAATTCTCGGATAGTTTCACATGTTTTCAATTCATGTCTTCCATTTACTCTTTTAAATATTGATTAAGGATTACTCCATCATGTATGAATTTTTCTATCGATGAAGTCATCTTCCCATCCCCGTCCCTACTCAGCTAATAGACTATAAGTCGCAATATTATAATTTTCCGTTAATGTAAAGTCTTTTAAATATTTAATTGAGATAAAACTGAATGACTCCATCATATTTGTTAATTATAAGAATATATTACAAATATTATAAAGAATCAGTTGTTTTGTTGCACAATATCATGTCGTTCTTTTAGAAATTTCATTCTTTGAACACTTGAATTTTTTTTATCTAAAACAAATAAAATAATTGAAAATATTTTGATAGTCCGTCATTTCGATGATTGTTGAGGAAAGACGATATTTCTTGGATAGATTTATAGGTTTTCAATTCAAGTCTTCCATCTACTCTTTTAAATATTGATTAAGGATTACTCCATCATATTTGAGTTTTCCTATCAATGAAGTCATCTTCTCATCCGCCCGTCCCTACTCAACAAACAAACTATAAGTCGTAATCGTATAATTTTCCGGTTAACCTGAAGTCTTACTTTGGATAAAACTGAAATGAGTCAATCACATTTGTTATAATTTTTTTTTACTAATAATATAAAGGATGCGTTGTTCTACTGCACAATATCATGTCATTCTTTTAGAAATTTCAAATGTTGAACCACTTGAAAAAAAAATCTAAAATTGTATAATTTTATCTTCAATAAAATTACATATTTAATTTGGGTTTTAGATTTTAATTGTATAAATTAAATAAGTATTCATGTGTCATATAACAAAATAGTTCAATGAGAGGTTACCTTTTGTTTAGTGTTTGCTTCCGCAATTCTTAATCAATTGAATATAATATCAATTGATAAGTAAGGTAAATAAAACATTGTGTGTACATATCTTTTTATTAATATTTTTTTATTGCAAAACATGAAATTTAATCATTTGATTTTCACTCTTTAAATGTAAAGGTAGATATGAATAATTTTGAATGTGTGATGTCTTCTTTTATATGAGTTTTATCTCTCACATAAACTTTTTAGTACATGTATAATATTGTATGCCAATTGTTTATAGAGATAATTCTAAATTTTTTATTGTCTTTGAATTGCGAAGTTTTTATTATGTGTGGGAATACATAATGTGCTCACGGTTGACGTGGCGAATGTATACTTAAGAAAAAATGTTATTAATATATCTTAAAAAAATAAACCTTACCAAAAAAAATAATAATAAAAATTAAACCCTACTAAAAAAAGCTAAAATCTAAGGGAAAAATCATAGACATGGCATTGTCATGTTGGTCGGAAAAAAATCTTAAACTATATCTAAGGTAGGTAGGGAGCTTTGGGTTCCTCGGGTGATCTATTTTAAAGAATTTTTTATTTAAAATTTAATATTTCTCAAATTCGAATTGAAAACCATAAGATAAGCATAATATTGAATTTTAAATTATAACTATCAAATACGGAGTAGCTTAATTATATACTAATATTATAAGTGGATAAACAATAGTATTATTTTTATCTTCTTAATATGAGCAATAAATTATCTTAACGAAAAACATAACATATCAAATGCTATAATCTATTGATAATTATTAATTTAGAATAATTCATCTTAATAATTAAAATATATTAAAGATATATGGAGTATATTACTATGAGATAATTAGAGATATATATCAAATTAAAGATACATATTAATTAGATTAAAATATTAATTAATTAGGCAAAATTATGAAAATTTAGCAAAATAATCAAGAAAAATCATGATTGATCGACCTTTATTTTGTTATTATATATATACAGATAGATAGATGAGATAGAGGTAATATTTCATTGCCATGATTCTAGCCTCTGCTCCAATAGCCCTCCACACTACGGTATGATGGGTTCGGTTCGGGTTGACCGGTACTAAAAGCAACCCGAATAAAATTTATTAGGGGTTCCTTCATTTGATACGACAAGCTTAAACCGGACCGGTCCGACTTGACTTGACTGCTTATGCAAAATTAGGTTTTAGTTGAGGTCTATAATATGCTCAAGTCCATAATTTTATCTTCCAATTCAATTCAATTCAGTTATTTTGTAGCCATGCAACTAACCCAAAACCCCAATTTCCCATCCATCAATTCAAATTCCATAAACCCTAACTTTCTTTTTTGCAATTCAAGCTGTTTGTCTTCTCTCAAGTTCAAGAATTTGGGGTTTTCCGCCACAGTTTTCCCATCCTTGAAGCTCAGAGTTTCCCGTTCGATTAATTTCAGAGGCACCAGACGTCGCCGTTTTACTAGCTTTGTTGCCGCCGCTAAAAGAGCCTCCGGCCCTGACTACTATTCAGTCCTCAATGTCGGTAGAAATGCCACTCTGCAAGAAATCAAAGCTGCTTATCGGTCCCTTGCTAGGAAGGTATGAGTTTTGTGTGTGTGCCAATGCAATCGTTCAATGTTGTTCAGTGGTGCTGTCGAATTTTCTGGGGTTCGAAAATGAAGGAACTAAGGTGTTGTGTTCTAAAGGCTAAAGTTGATATCTGAACACAATAGTTGAGGGTATTCTATCCATATTCGTTTATTTGATAGCTACTACTTTCTTACCCAAGGCCAACTGTGATCTCCCACAAATTTATAGTGATGGGTTCTGCTTTGGATTTCATTGATTGTGCGTGTATGTCTATAGTCTTTGCCTGAGTAAAGATATTCTGCTGCTTAAATTTAAGTAGTTTAAAAAAAAAATGAAATTTCAAGTAGTTAAATCGTGGGTCTTTATTAATTTAATGAGTGTGGTTGCAGTATCATCCTGATATGAACAAGGGTCCTGGAGCTGAAGAAAAGTTTAAAGAAATAGCAGCTGCTTATGAGGTAAAATGATATTGCCACTCTACTGTTTCTGGTCCAAGGCTTTGATCACAGAAAAATTGTCGTGCCTATGCAAAAAATAGCAAAAAGCACTACGTCATGCACGTTTAAATGCAATCCTTTTTTTGATTGAATAATTTGGTGTTCAGACAGTTTTTTTTTTAAATTATTTTTTTATCTTTTATTCCTTAGTAACAAAACCTCATTTTTTGTAGGTTCTATCAGACATTGAGAAAAGGTCTGTATATGATCGCTTTGGTGAGGAAGGTCTTCGTGGAGACTTTGATGCTACAAGTGCTGGTCCACAAGGGGTAAGATTATCTATCTCTAGCACTCTTTGCAACATTTCTAATGTTTGGATTATCATTATAAGTTCTTCATCCTATCCTATGTGATCCTGCTCTCATGTATTTGTTTTTGCTCTTCCCCTATCAGTCATTTGATTTTGGCATCCAACCATTTACTGAAAAAAGTAACATGTTCTAGGTGGACCCTTTTGAAGTTTTTTCTGAATACTTTGGTGAATCTAGCAACTTTTTTGGAGGAAGCGGAGACCAATCAGGCTTCAATTTTAACTTTATGGAGAATAGCAGACAGAATCTCGACATTCGGTAATAATCTAGTGGAATTTTCTGCAGTTTACCTTTAGTTTACTTTATCATAAGATCTGTGATTTCTTCTTTTAAGTTTCTTAATTATTAGATGAATAAACTTTCGAATCAATTTATGGATCAACCTTCCCCTCAAAATTGAGCTTCAAATTAGAATTTAGCACAGGGACTGTGACATTCCACAATTCCACTACATTAGCATTCAGTGCGTTGTCTTTCTGGATGAGGAACTCTAGATAACTCTCTGACTGCATGAATTGTAATTCTGGAACGAAGACTGTCAAGAAACGAGTAATATTCTTTTAGGTAGAAAGTTTGGTTAAAATGTGTTCATGAATCATAATGTCTCAATTTATCTCTGTGTTTATATGCAGATGTGATTTGTATTTGAGCTTCGAAGAATCAATTTTTGGGGGGAAACGTAATGTTGAAGTACCATATTTTCGGACATGTGATGATTGTTGTGGAACGGGTGCAAAATCCAGCAGTTGCCTAAAAACCTGTGCTGAATGTGGAGGTAGAGGACGAACAATGAAAACACAGAAGACGCCTTTTGGAGTTATGTCCCAGGTATTCACATGTGATCATTTGTTTTATGTAAATGATTTTTTTCAAGTCAATTCTAAAGGAGGTTGTTTCTGATTTATAATTTGGTAAGCTTCCTGTTCTAATCGTCATGATAGACAGTGCACTCATGCAAAAGGGCTGTTGTACATTGCATGAAAATATCAATGCATCTGTTTAACAGTTTAGTTCCTTTAAAAGGTTGTAGAATTAAGAATTAGTAGTTTTCTTTATGAAACAAAAAATCCATTGGATGAGCGAGCAGAATAAGCAGAATTAAGGTTGTAGAACAGGAACTAGAGATGTTTGGCAATGTTTAATTGTAATGCAATAGAGCAGAAAGTAGTTGGGACACTAGGAATGAATTCCATATTTAATTACAGAAGGTAGTAGCAGATGCAGTAAAATACCGTACATATACTCTATTATGACCATCCCCCATTTGTTGCCTGGGGATTCCATATTAAGAAGTCTATCTGCATTCCCTCTTGCTCTAGTTTCTCCTGGATGGGGGTTACAAGTTTGGGACGATATTATAGACTAAATAAACAGCTCTTATATTTTACTATTACCACTTAAATGGAAATGTGGTTTAGGCCTAGAAGAGAGATTTAATTCCAGTTCTTGCTATAACATTATGGTGTAGATGATTCTGTGAACTCTAGGTGACATCCTGCTCAAAATGCCATGGTGATGGGAAGATAATTACTGATAGGTGTCGCGGATGCAATGGCCGAGGCAGAGTTCAAGCCCAGCGTACAGTTGAAGTGGTTGTTCCACCTGGTGTCGAGGAGGGAGCTACAATGCAGATCCGAGGAGAGGGAAATTCTGATAGAGTGAGGTGTGATTTTAACTTTAAATTTAATTTTGTCAGAATGCTATTTGTTGCTTCTCTTCCCAAGTCATATTGTCAGGTATATTGGAGTATGTGGTGCTTGACTGGTAAATTTTGGTAGTTAGCTGCTTTTTTGTTCCTTCACCGTGCAACGAGTCCGATTGCTGTGTGTTTTGTATGTAGTTTGTGATACATTAATGGATCTAGACTATCTTTCTATCAAGTAACGCATGATAGAATGGACAGAAAATCCTAAGTTTTTAAGGCAATGGTATTTTGGAAATGAATGACACAAGGGGTAGTAGTTTCTCATTTCCGCTTACTCCCTGATTATTGTGTTCAAAAATTGTGAATATTTTTTTTTTTTTTTACCTAAACAAAAGACTGTTACATGGGCTCTTGTTAGTCATACTGATATAAGTTTAATTTTTTTATTTGACTAAGAGGCATTATTCTCATCTTGTGGCAGTGCAGCATGGTATGCTATGCATAATTGAAAATTGTAAATTTAATATAAAAGAATGATTTTTTGCCTGGTAATACACAGGGGTATAGCGGGTGACTTGTATCTTGTCCTCCATACTGAGGAGAAGCAAGGAATTCAGAGAGATGGTATGAATCTTTACTCAAGAGTAGATGTTGACTATACAGAAGCAATTCTGGGGGCTGTTAAGAAGGTATTAGCCTTTGAGAATTCTTCATTTTTATGCAATCAATAGCTCTCATTTTTCGCTACAAAATAAAATAAGATTAAGCAAAACAAGGTGACATTGAAAGAGTCCGACCTCTCGTTGAATTGCCAACGTCTTGAGGGGTTTTTCATTGAAATTTGTATGAATGCTTCATCTACCTTATTTTTCCCTCTCTTCTAAATTAATCGAGAAGTAATATAATTATATAAATGCATTCAAGATATTCAACTAACAACATGTAAGTAAAGCCATGATTAGGTGATTTATGCTAGTCGTGATAAACTGCGCTGGACTTGGAACTTAAAAATACTTTTTCTTCCTCTATATTGAAGATACAATCTTCTCATAAAAACCTCAGGTTGATACTGTTGAAGGTACAAAGGATCTTCAGATTCCCCCAGGAACTCAGCCAGGACAAAAATTAAGGCTGCCATACATGGGCGTGCCTAATATGAGAAAACCTTCTGCACGGGGTGATCATTTCTTCACTGTGGATGTTCAGATCCCAAAACATATAAGGTTTGTATCCAAGTAAATTTGAATAGATCTCTTTATATTAGTGAAATTCATGTGGCTTGCTGCATGTAAATTCTATTTTGCTAAGCATTGTAAAGGTGTAGAGGTTATTCTCTTGAATCACATCATGAATCTTGCAGGCGAAAACAATAAAAAAAGGGGCGGTCACGTTCTTGTATTAAAAATTTCGAAAATAAATAAGAAATTTTTATCTGATGTGATGCCACAACATTTTTAGTCATGCAGAACGAGAACTGGTCGAAACATTGGCGTCTCTTAGGAAAACTGGTAACATACATCGGGGCAATAGAGAAGGTCTTCTTTCTTTTTTTTAATCTGACTATTAGCTTTCAATTTATATTTTGCTCATTTTATTGATCGGCTTATAACTGTTACAATATCCAGGAACTCATGGTAAAGACACGAAAGACCAAACTTCAAAAGAAAGAAGCAAAAGTGAAATGCATTGGTGGAAATCAATATGGTATGTTGCATCAGTATATGTGCAGCACATGCCCATTTTACATCCCTGTTTTTACATGGTAATTCAAAAAAGAAAATGGCGTTGTTGTCTTGGGTATTTAAAGTTGTTAAGTTTTTATATAATCGTATTCTTATTAAAAAGTTGCACTCAGTAGTATGGCACTGTAAAGACAAATCTATGGTTGATCTGTTGGTGACAGTTGGTCAAACTCTGTTCTTGCAAAAGAAAAATATAGGATATATTTTCATCTTTAGGGGCATTAAGTTATTTCCTTTGAAGGAAAACATGCGCATATAGGTTACTACGGATCCCTATCCTAATTTGGATTGTTTACACACCCAATAGATTTTGCTTGTTGAGTGTTGCCGTAGGTGAAATCTGCTCGTTGCTCAAGCTCAAGCCCATTTCGCAGTCTGCTCTGAGTTCTTGATGGCTTCATAAAAGTATCATTATTGAATGTGCATAGCTTCATTATGTTTATTAACTATTATTGTAAATTTTCTTGCATCATTAACCTTGACCTTTATCTTATAGTTCTAGATTTGTGCATTTAAATATCTTTCCACTTCATAGGAGAAGGCAACCTGGGGAAAGATTTGCATCAATTTGCGTCGATACATCAGCACCAGTTACCATGTACACGAAGACTCTACCAAAGCTGCCTTCTATGACTGCTACTTCCATCATTTTGATTTCAGCTGCCCTCACTATCTTAATCAGCAAATCTTGGTGGTCTGAATTCTGGCAACGAAGGAAACAAATGGAGCACAGAGTTCGTAAACAAGGTAAAAGGGTAATAATAATCGACCATCTATAATGCGTTCAATGCCACGTTTGAGGACCACATTAGATTTATTGGTGGATGCACAAGTCTTCTATGTAATATGGCAAAGGTTTATTCCGATGCCAATCTATTTCATCGAGTCCCGGTATACCAACCGAGCTTAATTTCTGTTAAAATGCTTTCTTTTTCCCTTGTAGACGCTCTACATCCCCAAGTATACTTTACCTTTCTTGTCACGAAAAGGGGTCTCTCTCTCTCTCTTCCCCTCTACATTTGATAGCTCAACTAATTGAAAGATGGTGTGTGGATATAGTCCAATAAAAAAAAGCCTAGTAGCAGCGTGGGAATTGGTGTAATTTATTACAAATGAAATGAATTTGGAGTGTGAAATATTGGCAAATAATAATGTTTGGTTATTTATGGGTTTGATTATCACTCACTCCTACCTTTGTTGCTGTCAATATTAAGTGTGGGTTTTCTTGCATGGATGAAAAAAAGAAAGTGGGCTTTTTTTATCTTACAAGCTACTACCATTTATGTGAAATTGTTTCTTGTTTGGAGGTGAAAACTTGAAATTCTTGTTAATTGTAACGATGAATACTTGAACAAACATCAAGGGGGAGAAAAATCAGAATGATTTATTCATTTATTTATTTATTGGAATATAAATATTTGCTAAAGGATTTGCATGGGCCAACATTAAATTCGTGTCCCCTTTTCATTGTCGACTTTTCTAGGTGCCAAGTCACGAGAATGTTACGTAGGATATGACATTATTATATTGTGAAATTATATGATTTATATATTCCAGTTATGACTTCAAAAATACAATTGTAATATCTCAGATAATTCTTGTGTACTTTCCCCAAACATAAAAAGGAAATACTTCTATTATGTACAAAAATAATTTCTGAAATTTTATTATAGAAGTTAGGTTCTTTCATTATATCATACGGAGTAGTTCGTAATAGATTCTTGAAATTTCATCGGAATATGATTGCTACCCAGTTCGGATTTTCTATTGTATTTGTATGAGACATATTCTATTGTATTTATAGATAATTGACATGTGATGACAAATCTTAAGGATGTAGAAATTTTAAAAGTTAGGGTATATATTTTCCTTAAAACTTATGCGTATTTTAAGGGGGTATTCTCTAAATCTTATAACTTATCGTTGCTTCAATTATTTCAAGCTAAATGACCCAAATTCATTTTCATTAAGTCATTCATTTTTTTTAGATGATAGTATAATATTTCAGTGTTCTAAGTCCAGTCAAATTCAACAACAAAGTGCAATATAGTGGTAAGATGATTTTTTTCCAACTAATATATGGAAACAAAGGTTCAAGTGAAGTCGTCAAAAACTCTAAATTGTGTGCGTGCGTTGGTCTAGCGGTAGGGTGTTAAGTTTTGGGACCAAAGGTCCTGAGTTCGAGTCGTCTATGACAGGGCTTTAAATTTCTGTTGATTATGTTTTAAAAAAAAAATCTCTAAATCATTTTACATAAATACAAACTAAACATGAACAAAATCACAAATATGCCACGATATATTTTGACACAAATTCTTGTAATAAAATAAGCATATGCATGTAAATATGTAAGTAATTAATATAGAGTGATTAACTTATATAAGATTAATAATAATTATTAATCTAGAATAAAGATTTTGTATTCGCGCGCTTACAAGTTACAACCGACAGTGAATAATAATAAAGTAATAAAGCTGCTAATCCAATAAAACCCTTTTTAAAGCATATTGTCACGTTGTTTCCTACTTATGATTGTGTGAATGTTCAGCCTTTTGTTTTTCTTTATAAATTATTCTTATCCTTCTTTTATGGAATAAAATCAATCTTTTTTTCTTAATTTTGAGAAATGGATAAAATTATTCTTATCATTATAAAGTTGGATCAGATTTTCTCACCTATATATATTAACTCTCATTACACTAGTTTTAAATGATCGCCCTCTAGTTTGGTGCATTATTTGCATTATTCACCTATATCACAATTTACATTTTTAATTCTTTTACAAGCATCATATGGTCAAATAATTAATTAGGATTTTAGTGTTCTACTTTCTTTTTTTTTATATTGTTATACATCATAAATGGTATAATTGTATTGTTCTTGTACATATTATATTTCATAGAAGAAGAAAAAAGATTCAATGAAGAATCTTGAATATGATGTGTTTCATGTGTAGATTATTCACAATGAATTAATAATTATATATCCCATAAAAGTATTGAAAAGGCAAGCTAGAGTCAAGTGAAGCGTATGAATTTAGAAATAGAAATATTTTTACAAAACCTTTATTTCAGTTTTTTTAAATGGAAAATATTTTTACAAATGCTCGTGGTGGAATAGAGCTACAGATTCTTGAATGAAATGATAGCGATATATTAAGTCTATGAAATATGATTACGACGCCTTGGAAATATATCTAATTTTGTCTAAAAAATTTAATAAGGTTTAGCGGAAATATCATAATTACGTTGCTGTTTCTCGTTCTCATGGGATAAAATGGGCCCTCCTTTAATAATTTATTACATGGTTTCAACTTTTAAGGGTTTGAATTATTAAATTACCACCAGAGAATCATGTAGTATCCTATGACCACCAGTTAGGTTTTGGCGCCGAATTATTTTCAATGTATATACAGTAGTAAAATCATGTACAAAAATATAAAATGATGCATGTTAGATACGATTATAATATATTTTCTCCGTTTAAGATTTGTTGGCAAAAAATAATTTTTAAATAATTTTAGAGTTTTGTAATAATAAATTTTAAATTAAATTTTTAGAGTTTTAATTTTTTTATAGGGTTCTATAAGTGTTGTAATATCCTGTATAAAAAAATTAAATTTTAAAAAATTAATTTAAAATTCATCATGACAAAACTCCAAAATTATTTATAAATTATTTTTTACCAACAAATCGTGGACAGAGGAGAGTATCGTGTATCATAATGTGTCAGTACTATTATAATACATCGGTCATCGCAATGCATTATCAATATGATTATAATGCATCAAGTAATCTGGACCGTGGCATTTCCTATAGGAGGTTAAGTTGACGGCAAATCTCAATGGTGGCCTCGGTGAGAGTCTGGGGTGATGTCGACGACGAATTTCGCCTCTACCTTTGCCCTTGCCTCTTTGACTGGAATTTGGGCGAATCGAAGAGGAGAGAAATTAGGGTTCTCTTCTTCGTAGGTGGAGGGTACAAAAGAATCAGATAAATTTATGATTTAGGGGATGAGGATGGGCCGTGAGCGGCGGCGGATGGAAGCGGTTGTGCCGACGATTTTGAAGGAGAAGATGAAGGGCTCGATGTTTCACAAAGAGAGAGAGGGAGGCGGGGGGAGAGAGAGAGAGAGAGGCAGGTGAGAAATGAGGGAGAAGGTCTTAGAATTAGGGTTAGATTTTTTTAGGGGTTAACGAGTGAGTTAAGTGGGCTGGTTTAGGGCCCATATTATTTTCTTTAATTTGGGCCTAAACATTCTATTTTTGGTATCCCTATGTGAATGAGACATACCAAAATAGAAGTTATCCCTTTATAATTATAGAGAGTGCATGTTTACAATATTATTAAATTAATTATTTTTCTTTATAATTTCTTTTATTATTATTGATTTTGAAAACAATGATGCAATAATCAAATCAAAACCAAAATTAAACAAGAATTCGAATTGCTTGAGCCTAAAATCATGGACGGAACAATTCTTTTCGAGCACCATGTCTAGTACTCCCTCCGTCCCCTTTTACTTGAGCCCGGTAGAGTGGGCACGTATATTAAGATAGTAATAATACTTTGTCAATTATAATTATTAAATTATTTTATTAAATTTTAAAAAATAGAAAATTGGAATAAATTTATATTTCTAAACTTAAAAACACTGTAATGAAACAAAAATTATTAATTATGCCATTAAAAGTCCCTTAATTACACTACTAATTGAGCCTAATTATTTCTATTTTAGGAAATGACTCAAGTAGAGTGGGACGGCCCAAAATGAAAATTGGCTCGAAGGGGACGAAAAGAGTAGTACGGAGTAGTTTCTAGTAGGGCTTATGTGTATATAAATATTAATGCACATGATTTCTTTTCTTTTTCCTTACGTCACATACTCATTTTCGGGAATGAGAAAATTAAATACTTATGGTTTATAAATTAGTATAGGGAACCGACACCCTAATTTAGTGATTTACTATCCCAACTTGTAATCATCCACTTCAAAACTCTACTGAATTCCGGCTGTCACTGATAACGATTTGTTATAAAATAAAAAAAAAATCATCGTAATCTAACTTAGTCTATTAAATTAAGTGCAGTTGAGTACATATTCCCTATATCATTGGACTTAGATTAAGCTAATTTTATTAATTACTTATTAGATATTAGTCCTATCCTATGTGGTTCCAACAAACCTGCTTAATAAATACAAAAACACTTTATTTGGAAGTTGGCTGTATTATTATTATTATTATTATTATTAATCTACGCTCAACGCTTCATCCATTTGTTTCTTGGAGACGATGAATTTTCAAGGCACAGTTTTTTCACAATTTCTTCATCCTAAATATACTCCTTCTATCACAACTTAATAATTCATGTTCTTGAATATATATATATAAATTATTAAATAAAGTGAACTAGTACGTTGGGATGGACGAATGTGATTATGTTATTTCTAACTTTGTGTAGTTTTGAAAAAAAAGTAAAAACGAAAATTTAAATAAATAGTAAGCTTGGAAATATTTTATGAAATTAAATAAATTATGAGCGCTTTCGGAGTTAAGCCTTTGGCATCATAAAGAAGTGCAACTCAAAAAAAATTAAAGAAGTAACAAAAAGAAAAGGATACAGAATAATACAAAAAATATATGCCAGCTTCAAAGGGTTCATTTGGGGCCTTTGGCCCTACCCAAACTTAAATATGACAAATACAAATTAACTTCTCCCAAAAAAGGATAAATAATTACACTAAAAAAAGGATGAATAATTGGTGCAAAAATCCCATCATTATACCCCACTATATTTTCAATTTCAAAAAAAAGAAAGAAAAAAAAAGAAAGGCAAATAAATTGCTAGTCAAGCTCAAGTAGTTGAGTTGGTATCTCTCTTGGAGTCAACTAGAAATTAATTCACAATTTAAAATTATAAATTCTGGCTATTCACTAATCGGTGAAATTGATTGTGATCATAAGTTTGGTTTATCTGAATTTTGATTATCTCATTGGATATCACTACAGTATTTGAAAATCGGGCACATTGGGGTTATTTATTGTCAACAAATGAGAGAAAGAAAATTGCATAATACAAGAAATTTAACATATACTGTATGTGTTATCTGTTTAAAATTTGGAAAATAAATATTACAAATACATATCATTATTCATATAAAAATAAATCATAATACAAGAATTAAAAATTAATCTGAGTCATTGATTTCTAACACTTTGCAACTATAATTCTGCATGCCGAATTCCTCAAATTTACAATTTTCAATAGCGCAAAATTTGATAATCCTTCAAATTCCAAACTTCATATATATAAGTCTAAATTTATCATCTAGTGAAAATAGAAAATGGTAATGGATGGTAAGACGTCAAAGGATAATTCTATACACAACCCCCATTTTACTCCTCACAGCCCCCTTATTTAAAAAAAATAAAAAATAAAAACTAAATATACTAATTTGCCCTTTTGTCCCCTTTGTTGCTGGAAGCCGTAACCCAGAAATCCTAACTAGAAAAAGACATAGCTCCCTTAGTTGCTGCAATCGTTCTTTTTCCAAATCATGAAAGAGGATCTCAAAATTTGACTTTCTTTCACCATGGAAAAACCATTCTCCACAAGGGGAGAAAAACACCCTATCACCATCGATCAATACTTCGTCGTAATTGTTTAAGGAATTTCTTTTCATGAAAGAGGATCTCTAAAACATTTCCTCTTAAAATAAAGTTCTTTGCCATGGCCTCCATTTTTCAATTATTTTATTGTTCGTCAGTAGTGAGATGAACTTCTGCGATTAATCTTTTTGATACCTGAGGAGAATATATATTCTTTCGATCGTTTTATAATATTGAATTCTATCTACTCTGTTTTATTTGATTATATTCTCCACAATTCAATCTAGTAACTGGAATTTCAACCAGATGATGACAAGAAGAAAAAAATTTCTGAGATCATAATCTAGAAAGATTCGGCCGTACTATGATTTTCCTATGTTACACAATAATTGAGAGGCTATATGCTATGAGGGCAAAATTGTATATTTATATTTTATTTTTAATTTTTTTAAAATAAGGGGGCTATGAGGAGTAAAATGGGGGTTGTGTATAGAATTACCCGACGTCAAAATGTAACAACTACCAATTTTTAATGTTTTTACGGATCATATCATATTTAGTTTTTTATATAAACTTTAGTATTATCTATAATTGCATTTTATATTGTTGGGACTTTTAAGGAAAACGAACCTATTTAATGCAAATGAGGGGGTATATAATTTCGAACCATTAGAGTGTGTGTGTGGTGTGTGTGGTTTTTTTTTTTTTTTTAATAGAATAAGTTCGAACCATCAATATTACTTGAAAAAAGAATAAGACATTTTAATATTCACACTCAAGTCTTCCACTTCAAAGGCAATATAATTAGTGTTCCCAATACAAAATAACTGACAAATTCCACATTTTTCATTATTCCACTACATCCAAAATCTTTTTTTAAATTACCAATAAGTTCTTCGACCAAAAAAGAAAAAGGCCACATATAAATATAATAAAACAATAAATAACTCAACTAAAACTGAACTGTTTTTTATTTATTTATTACTTTTTCCAGACTACTTTCTACCTGTACAAGTTGACCATATCTGCACCATATATATTGCCCACCTCCTATCTAGGGTTTCTTCATTCACTTTTGCCTTTTTCTTTTATTTTATTATTATTAGGATATTTGAATTGTTTAAATTGTAACCATAAATTGTGGCAATTTTTCATTCATAAAATATTTTGACTTTTTAAATTTTTCATTCATAAATTATTTTGCGACTTTTTTTTTAGTATACTGGACTCTGAATCTTTCTTCTTCTTTTTTTTCCAGATATTTATCTATGCGTTATTGAGTGGATATTGATTTATTGCCCAATCTTTATTAATATTATAATACTAATTCTCATTTTTATCAATTATTTATCAGAACATAATCCATATATTTCAAACAAATATTTGTGACTTTTCATAAGTACAAAACAAGTACTCCTAGATAATACATGTACTCAAATTCTAGTCAAAACACATATGAATATTTTTTAAAAATCACAATATCAATTTAAAATTTAAGTTTCTCTTGTAATTCCCTATATTTTAGGAAAACATCAATTGATATAATGCCGTTTTTTTTTTCAGAGTAATTCCAAACCTACCTTTTTTTATTGCAAATATTAATGTTTATACTCGGTGATAATGAATACTATGTATCTTCTATTTTGGAAAAGAATTTGAGGATCTAGTAAAAAAAAAAAAAAAAAAAAAAAAAAAAAAAAACGAATTTTGCATATAGAGGGAGATGAGCAACACTATTGAATTATTCTTGTCTACCAAACAAAAAAATAAGCCCAGACAATTTTCTTATCTAGTCTTATATGGGCTACCAAACATGGCCTAAAAAAAACAAAAAGAAAAGGAGATAAAACAAATAATGCTAATTATGACATGTTTAGATTAGTGTGTATACATTTGATGATATACATTTCTCACGAGTTGTATTAAACCATGAAATGAATGTACTCTCTTAATTAATTAATACTACTTTATTTATTTCTCTCCCTCTCTCCCCCCTTTTTATTTTCCTTTTTCCCTCATTCCCAGCCTGGATCTCTCTCTCTCTCTCTCTCACAGACAAAAACACACAAAATATACCAGAGCAAAGAAGAGCAGAGCATACGCACATATATATATATATATTCACACAAACACATACACACACATTCGTACAGTCACTCACACCAACAAAACACCACATCCAATCCAACCCCTCTCCTCTCAAGTGATTCCTCCTCCTCCTCCACCCCATTATTATTAAAAACCCTTCTCTCTCTCTCTCTCTCTCTCACACAGTCACACACTCTCTCTCTCTCGAGAAAGCCACTCAGCAATGACTGCTGCCACACTCGCCTCACCCAAACCCCCAACAATGCTGCCGCTTCTTCTCCTCCTCCTCCTCTTCTCCGCCGACGCCGCCTCAGATCTCTCCACCGACCGCGACGCCCTCCTGGCCCTTCGCGCCGCCGTCGGCGGCCGCACCTTCTTCTGGAACACCACCCTCGCCACCCCATGCAACTGGGCCGGCGTTCTCTGTGAGAACAACCGCGTCACCGTCCTCCGCCTCCCCGCCGCATCTCTCTTCGGCACCCTCCCCGGCGGCGCGCTCTCCAACCTCACCGCCCTCCGCACGCTCAGCCTCCGCCTCAACCACCTTTCCGGCCCCCTCCCCTCCGACCTCTCTTCCCTTACTCAGCTCCGAAATCTCTACCTCCAGGGCAACCACTTCTCCGGGGACCCACCTGAATCCATTTTCTCTCTCCACTCTCTGGTCAGACTGAATCTCGCCTCCAACAACTTCTCCGGAGAAATTCCGCCTTCGCTCAACAATTTGACTCGCCTACGCACGCTTTTCCTGGAGAATAATCAGTTCAGTGGGAGTCTTCCGGAAATCGAGCTCCCAAATCTCGAGCAATTTAACGTTTCTTTCAATAATTTGAACGGTTCTATTCCGAAAGGTCTTGAAAGGAAGCCACAAGAGTCGTTCTTAGGCACTTCTCTGTGTGGGAAGCCTCTCAATATTGTGTGTTCCGACAATGCCGGTGAAACCCCGTCGATTTCCAGCGGAGGAGCGGCGACCGGCGGCGAGAATTTGCCCCACAGAGGGAGGAAGAAGCTCTCCGGCGGCGCCATTGCCGGAATCGTGATTGGATCTGTTATTGCGCTGCTGTTGCTGTTGTTTGTGCTTATCTTGTGTAGGAAGCGGAGTGGGAAGAAGGCGCGGTCAGTCGACGTGGCGGCGCTCAAAAATCAGGAGAACGAAGCCATCCAAAAATCCGCCGCGGCAGAGGCAGAGAACGGCGGCGTCAGCAATGGGTTCTCAGTGGCCGCCGCTGCAGCCGCCGCCATGAGCACAAACGGGAATGCAAAGAACAACGACGCTAACGGAGCAGCTGCCTCGAAGAAGCTGGTCTTCTTCGGAAACGGGTCGAGGGTTTTCGATCTGGAGGAGCTGCTGAGAGCTTCGGCCGAGGTTCTGGGGAAGGGGACATTCGGCACCGCCTACAAGGCGGTGCTGGAGGTGGGGACGGTGGTGGCGGTGAAGCGATTGAAGGATGTCACCATCTCCGATAAGGAGTTCAAGGAGAAGATCGAAGGAGTTGGAGCTATGGATCATGAGAATTTGGTGCCGCTTAGAGCTTATTACTACAGTAGGGAGGAGAAGCTTCTTGTTTATGATTACATGCCTATGGGAAGCCTCTCTGCACTTCTTCATGGTGAGGATTATTTGATGATTCCTGATTAATTGCTTATCTTTTATTGCTAATGAATTATTTAAATTCTGCTCATTTATATTTTGATGATTTTGGGATTATGAGTATCAGCATTGTTCAAGAAAGGATTTTCAAGAAATGTGGATGCATAATTGTTTGTTAGATTTATTTGATTGAGATTGGTGATGGTTGTTTTAATCTAGCTTTATTGTGTTTCTTAGTTTGCTGCTGAAATAAATAGCAAAATCAAGAATGTCAACTTGCTTAGGTGGAGTTGTTGAGATGATTGAATTTCAATTCTAAATATTGTGGTATGTTACTTCAGTGTGGGGTTGCAAATTTATCCAATCTTCTTTACAAGTTTGTTTAGTCCAATTCTGCAAAATAGTTTACTTTGGGTGATTGGTTAGATTGAGAATACATGAGACTGAGTATTTGAAGGTTCACATTGTCGAACAAGCTCGAAATTTGTTGAATGTCGGAAGTATGCAATGAAATAGATCTATTACTTTTGTTTACCTAAACTAGGCTCGAAATTGGTTAATTGGTGATCATATTTGTGTTTCGTTCTTGATCAGGCAACAAAGGAGGTGGGCAGACGCCATTGAATTGGGAGACGAGGTCCAGCATTGCCCTCGGAGCTGCACGAGGCATTGAGTACCTCCACCACCAAGGCCCAAACGTCTCCCACGGCAACATCAAATCCTCAAACATCCTCCTCACAAAATCCCACGAGGCCCGAGTCTCGGACTTCGGGCTCAACCATCTAGTCGGACCCCCATCCTCCCCCACCCGAGTAGCCGGCTACCGGGCCCCTGAAGTCACCGACCCTCGAAGAGTCTCCCAAAAGGCTGATGCGTATAGCTTTGGAGTTCTTCTCCTCGAGCTCCTCACGGGCAAAGCTCCGACACATGCCCTCCTAAATGAGGACGGAGTCGATCTCCCGAGATGGGTGCAGTCGGTGGTCCGAGAGGAGTGGACTTCGGAGGTCTTCGATCTCGAGCTTCTCCGTTACCAAGAACTGGAAGAGGAGATGGTGCAGCTTCTCCAACTTGGGATCGACTGCACGGCTCAGTATCCCGACAAACGGCCCTCGATTTCGGAAGTCGTGACCCGGATCGACGAGCTACGGGTCTCGAGCTCGAAGGGGTTTAAAGAAGAGGGCGATCGTGTGACCGAAACGGATTGAGGGAAAAAAAAGGTTTGATTTTTAGTAGAGAGAATTGAATAGGATCATGATTTATTAATGCAGCATTATCTAAAATAGTGAATCTTTGTTGATTAAATTTACTTGTTTGTTTGAATTTGAGCTAAAAATTCTTGTTTTGTCAGAATCAAAACAGCTCATGTTTCGTTAGTACGATTTGGATATGAGTTCCCATTTGTTCTTGTTGGGTGGAATATGGTTGCTGTAATTATTACTTTAGCTTTAACTTTTGCTTTTTTCCTTCTTTTTTTGAGTGAGTTTTAGCTTCTTTTTTTCCTTCTGTGTTGATTGAGAACATGTGGGTTGTACCCTAGGGTACAAGGTGTAACAGCTGCTCTTTGGTGAATTTATTTATTTATCCAAAGCTCTTGGTTACATCAATTAATACACTTGTTTCCTGTTAGTTGTTTGCTTTTCTTTTCTTTCTTTTTTTTTTTTTTTTTTTTTTTTTCTTTCTGTGAAGAGTTGTTGCAAATTATGGAGGAGTTTGTTGTACTACATTTATGATTTTATTATTTATTTGTAGGTTCTATTTAAAATGAATTAAATTGCGAAAAAAATCTTGAATTATAATCTTATCTGGTGATGCTTAATTACTAGACATTTTCATTTTTTTCTACTAAAATAAATACTCTTGTAATTTTGCTTCTGTCAAAACTCATTTTCAAGGTCTTCTAATTTTTGCTTCTGTCAAAAATAATCTTGGATGTATAAATTTTTTTGTTAGACATAGCAAAATTCAGCAAGTATAGTACGAATGTACACTACTATTACTGCAAAGTAAAACCAAAATTTGGGACCAATACTGCTATTTTGTTTTCTTATTATCCTAAATTATGGCATTTGGATCTTGCATTTGTCCACTTTTGACAGTTTTCAAGATTTTCTTTGTGTGCAAGAAATGAGAAATTATTCTAAATCTCAACCTAATTAGGCTGCAAATACACATCGGTAAATCTTGAATTTTCATCAAGAAAAATTAATTTGTGATGAAATGTTGGTCAAATTAGGTGAGTGGATGTGAGACCTTGAATTTTCTCCTTTTATGAATCCCAAAAGTAATATATACAAAGAATAAATCTAACCGTAATAGAGTAATAAATAAAGCCAGCAATATCAGTTGGGACCAAACCAAGTGCACCTGTTTGTAATGAATAAACTTAAAAATAGTTTGAAATAGAGGTTTGCTGAAAGGTGACAGCTATCTGCAATCTCTCACAGATAAAAGAGTGATGTTGAGGATTCAGAATAAAGTGTTACATTATGTGATCATATATAATTAAATACTCAACATAAAATATAAATATAAATATAAATATAAATATAAATATAAATATAATAGCAAAATAAAAATCGATCGACCACGATTTTTCTTGATTATTTTGCTAAATTCTCATAATTTTGGCTAATTAATCAATATTTTAATTTAATTATTATGTACTGTATCTTTAATTTGATATATATCTTTAATTATTTTATAGTAACACCTATATATATATATATATATATCTATATAATAGTAAAATGTGACTCATCCCAATAAAGACTCTTACGTAGGAGTATTTATTTTATACATTAATGAATTAATATATATATATATATATACACACTACTAAAGTACCAATAATAAATACTTTGTTTAAAAAACATAAAGTCACATAAAGTGAGAAGCTAATAATATATGAACCGTTCACAAACGGTATTTATAACTCGAGCTTAGATAACAGTAACTACGTTACTGGATTAGAATAACCTCCGATCAGAATTTTAAACCTAAAATCTTAGATAAGATTTTATTCGTTAGAATACGAATCTTACCTCGATTTTAATCGAAGGGTACGCGAAGGAGGGACAGTAGCAGAAGCAGAGATCAAGTCTCGTTGCAGTAGAGCAAAACAACGAGGTGGGCTTTCTATAAAACAAAGCATGTTTTATTAGATCAGTAGCTCTTTTAAAAGTATTGTCATGCCATAAATGTTTTCAGTTTTTGTATGATGCCTATCTGTTAAATGGCCAAGGCCAATTCATAAATCGAATTCGGGTCCTTGAATGATCAGCTATTATTCTTGGACTAGTGTACACATCGATCGTGTCATTGCAGATAGTGACCGATCACGTGACCGAGTGAGGTGGCCACCTCCTCGGACACACCAGACTCAGATACGGTAGATTACAACAGAACTTAGACTGCAGTCGCTTTTAAGATAACTTAGTTTTTCGTGAACATAGGCCTTTCAAGAAAAACCCTATGCTTCACTATGAATGGCTTGACAATAAAAATGTTTTGGGCATGTGTCCACTGAGTACTTTGTACTCACGCCCTGTACATTATTTCCAATGTGCAGGTTGAGCTTGATAAAGGGAGAGTGACCGGCGATGCTTTTGTCAAAGTTAGCAAGTAGTATTAGTTGAAGATTTTTCTTGGTAATACATGTCTCCATACATGTATTCTTAAACACATTTCCGCTGTGTACTCTCTGATACTTATAATCCTTCGATATGGTTGTAATTCAAGATCATGACGAGTGGTGTCATACCTATTCCATCTATTATGTCCACCTATCAGTGTTTGTTCTATAATATGTTCGTATCAAATTCCCGATTTTCCCATCTTTCGTAAATTATTCGTTAATTTCCACCATAGTCATGAATCACCGAACTTAGCTATCGATTAGCAATGTGCGGTCGTGACATCTCTCTACTTTTCCCTCTCTAGATTCTCTCTCTGTAACTGTTTCGCACTCTTCTTCTCACTAGATCCGATCAACAACACTGCATTATATACTCCCATGCAGCAGACGTCGATCTCACCTATATAGAAACGAACGGCTATGATGAAGCTTCCCCATGCGTTCTGATCAAGCTAAGAGTTGACAGTAGTAACTAACTCCTTTCCACACAGCTGCATACTGCCACATCACCACCTTCTAGAAGAATACCCGAGTTGTGTAGTCACCACAATTCACAAAGACCACAACCACTTAAATTGACGAGTTTTACATAAGGTTTCTAATGGTAGGTTCAATTTCGCATTAGAATCTATAATTTGGCAATCCATTAAAGTAATCTTTGAAATCGGGTGATTTTTGCAAAGAAATTTCAATGGTCTGGACTTTCTTGAAAAAAATTTAAAGGTCATGTCATTTTTGCAAATTAGATCAAACTTTAGACCGTAAATCATAATTTAGCTTTTATCTAACCAATCAATCAAGCAAGTGATCAACCAACTTAGCATATCAGTAGCACAGTGAGTATTATCTGACTTCATTAACATATTAGACGATACTGACTATCATGCTAAAAATCGAAGTGCTGACATAAAAACATACATGCATTCATCCCTATGTGTGTTAATAATTTTGCAATACACATTAATCTTTCAATTTGATTAACGCAATACATTAATGTAGGATTCTATTTTCAACTAAAAATAATAATTCTTTCATTTTAGTATAACTATGATGCATTGGACCAAGATAGATCTAACCTTAATAGTAGGGTAGTGAAGTGACAGTGGAAGGAAGAAACAAAAGTTGTATGATTGAATGAAATTATTTAATAGGATTTTTGTTAGTCCTGTCTACGCCTCTACGGTTGAGGCCAAAAGATAAGATTTTTCGTGTGATAACAAAATTAGAAATATATTTATGTGAGTGGTCCAATTTATGGGATTTCTTTCTGTCTTTTCTTAACTTAAACTCAATTATTTTGGCAAACTTTTAGTTAAAAAAAAATCATTTTATAATTATCTTCTTATTAATTTTGTTCGTCTCCTAGTCTTTTTTAGATTACAAGTTACCGATGTATCTGGTCAAAAATAAAATGGATAGTAATTTTTGGGACATAATATTTTAAACATAACGGAGATAATTTTGTAATTTGTATTATAATTTAATTTTTTAATTTAATTTTAAATTTCATGGAAATTTGTGTTTAGACATTAATACCTTCAATGTATTTAAGAATAATGATTACAATCAAATTTAAATGATTCCATAATTATATCCAGAAATCTAATCTAATTTATTCCATAATTATATTCAAAGAAATCTAATCTAATTTGTTTTGTTCCATAATTATATCAATGTTTCATAAATAAATCCAAACAAATCTAATCTAATTTGGTCTATTACGTTTTGTTTTTGTTTTTTTTTTTTTTTAATTTAACTATCTTTGTTTAAATAGAATATTTTTTTTTTTGACAACAAAGCGCAACTCAGTTGGTAATAAGACGCTTCCCATCCGACCAAGAGGTTGGGGGTTCGAGTCACCTCGAATGCGTCTGTGTTAGCGTGTTGTGTTTCCCTAATAAAAATAGAATACTTCTTTTTTCATAAAATAGTTAGTTAGTACAGTATTTGATATCCTAATATATAATTATTTTAATTTCTATATTTAAGTTAATTATTTTCCATATTTTAGTTAGTTTATATTCATATTATATTTTACTTATTTCCATATTTATAAAATGTAATACAGTAAGTGACAAAATTAATGACATAAATTATGGATATTAAATTAATTTGTTTCTATAATCTGATTAAGGGCATAATTGTATAAAAATAACTGTAGAAACTGGATTTACAAAAAATTTTTTTTTAAAAAGGACATGATGTCATCATGAGTCTATAAATCATTTTCCAAATAAAATTTGGTTTCATTTCAGAATAATATTTCAGGTATGTTTAGGTATGTAAGCATTAATTATGGCGGACTTCATAAGTTTTAGTTATGGAACCGATATCTAGAAAAATTAGGTCACCCCCAAGAAAATTTTATTTTTGGTATTAATAATTATCAACAAATGTTTTTTATTACACGCACATGTAAGTGCGAAAATACATAAATGAGTAATGCTACAATGTCCATCGTAAGTATAGGTAATGTATCTATGCATGACGTGTTAATGATATAAATAAATTAATTTAAATATATACCATAAATACTAAATTCTACTAAAAAAACTCAACCCTATAAAATTTACAATGTGACATTATCATATCTTCGGTGGACACATTAAGTATGCCCACCATAGGTAGATGAGCGTTTTTTTACATAAACTGCACTTAGTTCACACACACACACACACACACACACACACACACACACATATATATATATATATATATATATATATATATATATATATATATATATAATAGCAAAATAAAGGTCGATCAACCACGATTTTTCTTGATTATTTTGCTAAATTCTCATAATTTTGGCTAATTAATCAATATTTTAATCTAATTAATATATATCTTTAATCTTTAATTTGATATATATCTTTAATTATTTCATAGTAATATATATTTTTAATTATTTCATAGTAATATTTATTATTTTGCCAATATTATCTTTTTAGTTTTTATAATTACAACAATCTCAATCTGTTTAAAACTTTATCCGAGGTATATATATCGATAGATCAATTGTATATATATTACTTCCCTTTTTTTATTCTCCTTTATTATTTTACAATTAATTAATCAAAAGGAACTCTTTCCTAATTAATTTCTATGATACGATTTTTTTTTTAATTTCCATTCTACGATTTTAATTTGCTCTACTTATGAAAATCCCTAGACTCAACCCAGAGTCGAATTCAAGCAAAATTATAAATAAATAAAAATTAAAAAAAATTCAGAGTCGAATTCAGCATACCACATATCAAGCTCTATTACAACGTGGATTATTATGCATTTTCCGTGATTATTTTCTTAAATTCTTATAATTTTGCCTATTAATCAATAAATTAAGGGGCAAAAAATATTATACCTTTGTAGAGATAAAAAAAAATTAAATTTTACCCCAAACTTAAAAACACACAAATTATACACAAGTTTGGGAGGAACTACCCAAAATACCCTTAAATTTTAAAAAATAGGCAAAAGTGATTGAAACACTTTCTCTCTCTCTCTCTCTCTCTCTCTCTCTCTCTTTGCTCCAAAAATGCACATCCACCTACGCCTCCCCCCCTCTGACGCCCGAGGTCGATGTTGCCTCCCTCTCCGTCGGAGCTCGCCGGAGCTGTTTTGGGAGGTTTTGGGAAATTAGGGTTTTGTTGTTGTTTTGGCAGTTTTCCGGCCAAATCCGAATGTCTGGGATGCAATTGACCAATGGGCTTTGGGGGTGATTCGTTCATTTTGGTGGAGAAACGAGGAAGAAACACGCCGGAGAAGATGAAGCAGGCCGGAAATCGAGAGTTGTACGGCAGTAGAGGTAAGAAATTGACGATTTTTTACAGGGTAGAGGTAAGAAATGGTCAAATTCTTATGATAAGAGTCATTTTTTAGGTTTTCGGATTTAAGTATTTTTTATTGTATTTTTATGGAATCTGATGCTAGGGGAGATGGAGAGAGAGACGCAAATTCGAAGGATTATATGTTGGGATTTGAAGGAATATATATATTTTTAAAGGATTATTTGTACAACTGCACTAGTGTTATTGTTTCTGGAATTCTTCAAACTCTAAATGATTATAAACACGAAATGACAATTTCGTGGAAAGAAATTGCAAAGAACGTGGTAAGATATCATCTATATAGATAAGAATTCAAACAGATAGGTAAGAACTCATGAGACATGAAAAAATTTTGTTTGACCGGTAAGAATTCATGGATAACAAAGTAAGAATCCAATTATAAAGGTATGAATTCAAGAGACAATGGTAAAAATAACAAAGATATATATTTTTTTTATATATGATTATGTAATAAATGATCAAATTCTTGCGTTCGATACGTAAAAATTGATACATTCATATTCTTTTTTTTTTATCAGAGATACATTCATATTCTATGTAATTGATATATATATAAGAATTTAATCAGATAGGTAAGAATTCATATTCTATGTAATTGATTTCTTACTCTATGTAAATTCTTACATTCTTTAAAATATATTTGAATTTCTATTATATTTGAATTTCTATTCAATTCTTACACTTAAGTTTTGAATTCTTATCTGAAGCAGACATCATGATGAATTCTTACTCTATGTAAATGATTTCTTACTCCATTGTTTTCTGAATTTGAATAGTATGTTTTTTGAATTTCAATTCAATTCTTACTATTATGATTTGAATTCTTATCTGAAGCATAGATCTTCATGAAATGTTACTCATAAGTTTTTAATTCTTACTTGGATCTTACATCTTCGTGAATTTATATTATATGTGAATTTCTATTCAATTCTTACACTTAAAGTTCTGAATTCTTACCTGGAGCAGATATCTTGATGAATTCTTACTCTGTGTAAATGATTTCTTACTCCATTATTTTCTAAATTTGAATAGTATGTTTTCTGAATTTCAATTCAATTCTTATTATTATGATTTGAATTCTTATATGAAGCATAGATCTTCATGAATTCTTACTCATAAGTTTTTAATTCTTACTTGGATCTTACATCTTCGTGAATTTATATTCTATGAAAATAATTTCTTACTCAATGTAGATTCTTACATTCTTGAAAATATATGTGCATTTCTGTTGTATGTAAATTTCTATTCAATTCTTACTCTTTAGAGAGGCTGATTTCGAGAAAGATAGAACAAACGTCTTCCTCCCAATGGCCCGACTCGTACCCCAACTTGAGAAAGCAATAGGGTATGTCATGAAGAACGATATTAAAAACCCGCAATACGGACAGTGGAAAATTACCTTCGGGGACGCTAAAGGTATTGGCAAGCAGCACCCTAAGATAAGTATTGAATAATTCTTACTTCTACATAATGAAAAATCTCGTATGAGTGATAAGAACTACGCATTTCTTGGCTTTATATGGCAAAAAATACAATTATATGACATAAGAATTGCATATTTTCTTACTGGTGGGTGCGAACCAAATGCGTTGTTATTTGTTCGTTTGGGATCAATTCTTGCTATATGTTATAACACAAACACAAAACTAAGATAAGAATTGCAACATGTATAATAAGAATTACTGCATGTGTGATATGAAATGTTGATTTCTTATATCTATGTGATAAGAATTGTCTTATGTTAAGTAAGAAATGGGTATATAAGAAATGTGTCAACATGTAATAAGAATTCATATTCTATGTAATTGATGTATAAGAACTATTAATTCTTACACATACACGCTATCATTTCTTACATAATCAGACACACAAAAATGTGCCCACCATTTCTTTGATATTAATCTAGATAGAAATGTATCAATTCTTATATATAGATCGCAAGAATTGAATCATTTCTTACATAATCATACACCAAAATTATGTCCACTGGTGGATCATTTCTTACATAATCATTTTACAAAATCTCTCATTTAGACATTTCGTCGAACACCTGTTGGGAAAATAAAAAGTAGCCATTATTAACTCACATTTGAGCAACAGAGAACCTAAACCAACCATTATTCTTTTGATTCTTTAGCTATGAGGTAGAGCTGACAATCAAAGCAATAAGATAGATGAAAGACACCACCTCAAAAACCACTTTCAATCTCATTATACAAACAAGGCATCAAGATTTTATTTTTGTGATCTTAAAAAATAAAGACATTATTTTCCAATAATTTACTCAACCCAGGAATTTCAAGAAAAACAAGCAAAAACTAGAAGGAAAAAAAAAAAATCAAAAGAAAGAGAAGATTGTCAATTCGCAATGGTAGTCACCACCACGCCGTGGTCGTCACGGTCGTCACCTAAACCCTAAAACTTCAGCACCTTCCTTTCCAGCTGACCCGCTTCCGTCAACCTCCTCGTCGCTGCAATCCAGTAACACCACCATCGTCTGCAGAAGCTCGCCGGCAAGAGAGATGCTGGACGGAAGTTCCACTGCCTCCGGCATAGCTTCCGCCGGAATTTGAGCGACGTCAGATATCTAAAGAGGTGGCTGCTTAGGGTTCGCGACACCGTGAGAAACCTCTTCCCCACGTGAACCACCAGTCATAGATCTTGATGTCGAGGACAAACGACGGGAATGGCATGGAGGACGGCGATGGGAGAGAGAAGTGAGAGAAATAGAGAGAGAGATAGAAAGGAGAGAGAGAGAGAAGTAGATCGAATTAAAAGAGAGAGAGAGAGGATGGTAAGGGGTATTCATGTCTCATCACTCCAAACTTGAGTAAATATTGTGTTTTTTTAAGTTTGGGGTAAAATTTGGCTTCCTTAAGTCTAAAGGGGTATATGAGAGTATTACCTCATAAATTAATCAATATTTACCATATAATATAAGAGAAAATGCACCTTTTTACCCACTTTTAGTTTGTAAAACCAAATTTAGGTATGGAATATAATTTTAAAAAAAACACCCAATTTTCATATTAAGTTCCGAAAATACCCCTCATATTAATTAGGGTCGTTAGTATTAGTGAGGTTCGGTAATCTCATTCAACAATTTCATCTGCTATTCTCGTTTCGAGCTTTAATCCAAGCTTCAATTCTCTCCCGCGGCTTCTGCAAAATCGATTCCGTGGCTGCGATTTGTGTAGTCGAGTCTGTTATGCGGCGATTTGTTCATCGAGCGGCGGCAATTTTTGTTCTGGCGATGGAAGTTTATTGATTTCTACTTTTTGTTCGTAGTGGATGATTCTAACTGTAACGACGGTGGCGATTACTTTAGCTGCAACGACGACATTTATTATTTTAGTTGCAGCGACGGCGGCTACTGTGGCGACGGCGACAGAAGTTTGACATCACGGTTGCGGTTTAGTCCTTAGACTCAATTTCGGCGATTTTTTGTTATTTGTTCGAGGTAATAAAGTCTATGTTGTTCAAACTGTTAAATTACAGTTGAATTGTGTTGTTAATTCGTTGGATTATGTGATATTTAATTTTGCTATTTTTCATAAGCTCTTTGGTCTGATTAAGTTCATTATGCTTTGTATTATGTTTGATTTTTCTGAATTGCAGACAATATGAGATTGTACTCATCATGCTTTCATTGTGAACATTATTCATTTATGTGCATTGTAGCTTTATATGTAATAAAATTAGGATTGTTTGATCTTTCTGCATATCATAGTGAACATTATTCATTTATGTTCATTGGTTTTTTTGATTTTTTTGTGTATGAGAGTAAATGATATTGTTTTCATGATGATTTTGTACTGTATGTGTTGCATTTGTTGTGGTGTCTGCAGCTTATGTATTCTGATTTTTTTTATGCTATATGTTTTTGCAGCTTATGTCTTCTGATTGTTCATCTGGTGGGGTAGACAGTAGGTTGGGTCAGTGGGTGGGGCATCATGTTTCACCTAAAAGTGTTAGCAATAGAACTAGGCCTATCGTAGAACTAGTAAGTTTAACCCAAATGTCGAATCTCAAGGAAAGCTTAACAGGGTGATTTATCGTATGAACACACGCGCTAAACACTCTACGAAAGCAAATGAATATTTAGGGGTTTTTAGTTTAATTATTTAATCCTAGACTTAATTAAAAGAAAGCAAATAAATCTAACTAAATCTAACCTAGACTTAAAATAAAAGAAAGCAATTAAGAGCAAATAAAAGAACTCCTGTCTGTCACACGGGAGAAAGAATTAAACTAAGAGAAAAGCAATAAATCTATCTAGGCATGAATTGAAAGGAAAACAATAAAGAAAGCAAATAAATCTAAGCTAGAACCAATTAATCCTAACATGCTTGAAAATAAATCTAAAGAACTAGAAAGCAATTAAATCTAATCTTAGCAATTTAATTTAAACTAATGAAACCAAGCAAGTAAAGAAAGCAAGTAAAAACTAATCTAAGAGTACAAATTAAACTTACGAATCGAAGACGAAAGAAAGAACGAAGAACTTGAATTAAACTTGAATAAAAACTTGAATCCAAAAGCTATAATCTTCAAAACAATAACTAAAAGCTAATCTAAACTAATCTAGAGTTTTTAATGCTGAAAAATAAGTGAGGAGAAGTATATTTTCATTTCCTAAAGATTACATATATATAGGACCTCAAAAACCTAATTAAACAAGGAAAGGAATCACTAAAATCGGCAGGGCTCGCGGCCGCGAAGACCCTCGCGGTCGTGAGGGGTAAGCTGCAGTCCGCTGTGCGCGACTTTTTTGTTTCGGCCATATCTCCCTCGTCCGAACTCGGAATTGACCCTCGTTTTTTCCTACGCGCTCCTATCGAACTCCTCTTCAATAATATACTTTTATTTCATGTAAACTTCATCTCCATATTTTGCTCATTTCTTCATTCTTTTGCTCATTTTCTCTCTACTCTTTCAAAACTCCTCACGAACTCGACTTTGACTAAAACACACAAAATACACACATAAAAACGAACAAAACACATATAAACAAACTCACACAAAGCTATAAAAACCACATAAAAACACACTAAACAAATCCCCCACACTTAATCCTTTGCTTGTCCTCAAGCAAACTATTCAATACCAACAACAAACATGGACTATGAAATGACAATAAATTTTGGCTTCAGAAATATTTTTCCAAATAAAAGATACTACAAACAAAACACATCACTCACCAACAAGCATTTCATGAAAAACTTTAACATTTAACCTCATCGAACAAGAATCCTCACGACATGGATAAACATATGGGTGAACCCTCAACTCTCAAGTGTATAGAATGGGAAAAGAATATCTCTCAATTCAAAACACACACAATATCTACCATAAGCTTGCAGATCGTCTATCCTCTCCATTGCTACGATGTGTGCTTGTGACGAAGATCAAAAAGGACTTTGTTTTTGGTTGTAATGTAGGCTCTTTGGTAGGTAGGGAAATTTGGCTAAAGTGAGTTTAAAACCCCAAAGGATATCACTCATCTCACCCTCTCTTTTCAACTTTGAATCTCAATTTCCCCCACACTACTTCAAACCATATCAAGAATTTCAACTCTTCACAACCTCTTTTAATGAATTTTTTTTTCATTTTCTACCCACTTATGTGATCGAACTGCTGCTTGAAAGCATTCCTTTTTCCCACTAGATCTTCGAATTGGATGTGATAATTTAAATGCAACTAAATCATATAATCGAGTTTAGAATATTATACCTCAGATCTGTGCCGATAGAGTAATCTACAGGTCTAGATTACTAAGGTGTGATCCTTTTCCTCGAAGTTCTTCGACTGTGTGGGCGTCTAGGAACTTTGGAACCAGGAACTCTCCCTCCGTGTAGTAGGCGCCGATCTCTTTCTCCAACACTTAGGTTTTGAGAATCTCCTCCTCCTTATTTATAAGGAGTGAGGCACCACTTTTCCTTGTCCACTAAGTCACGGGCTTTAATTAATTAAAGCCCGGTTTAGTTAATAATTACTGGAACAAATTCTAATTAAATATAATTAGAATTAATCCTAATTATCATAAGGAAAATAATATATATAATTATTAAATTAATTATCTAACTCCTTAATTAAGAATAAATCTCAATTAATTAGATATTAATTTATTCCATAATTATATAATTAACCAGAGTGCAATTATCGAGATCAGATGGACACCAGAAGAGGAAACTGGCGTCCCCTACACTACAGTAGGCGCCACATTACTGGGCCCAAGCCCATAATGCCTCTTTTTAGTCCAAAACTGATATCCCTCAATAATACCTTGAATTCCTTTCCTGAAGAGATCTTGGGCCACCCCAGGGATCTATGTACCAGACAGAGTTTAGCCTTACCTAATGAAATAACCATGATCAACCCAGAACATTTATTTCATTAGAGTTGTGATGCATTCAACTAAAGAATCACAACTGAATCACCGCTCTGTCCCAATTTGTAGATTGGGGCTGATACTTTATTTAGAGCTATCCCCGTATTTAATGACTCCGATATCCATTAATTAATTAGAGCTCCTCTGACTGCTCATAATTAATTAATATCTTATTTTCCTCAAGTAGTACCCGTTCACCCCTTATTATTATACCTAAACTTAATCAGCATGCATGACTTGGTATAATAAACCTTGTGAACTCCCTGAGGGGATATCTCTCAACCTAATACGGACACGGTGTCTCAATATAACTAATTAGACATACCATGTGCCCTCATGTTACCCAAGATGCAAGTCATCAGGGATGCTGCGATAGACCCTTAGCTATACAAGTCAAAGTAACAGTGAACAACACATATATCTCTAATAGCATATCGAGATTAAGATCATATCTCTAAATCCCGAGATCTCTAGTTCTTCACCTATTGCTAGGGTCAGTATCAGAAGAACCTTATCTCACTCGATCCTGTCAATACGTTCCACCGTACCAACATAACTAGCGACTGAGACCCGCCACTACCATTATGTTACAGTCTAAACCGATAGTTTTCCCAAGCTATCTCGACTGTGATACTGTTTATATCTCATAATTATTATCGAACGCTGCGTGATCTCCCTGACACCCTGAGCCGTCCACGTGTTCTAAAACATGAGATATATTTATTCAGATAGGTGATTGTTACCAGTGGAATACATGTCGTATATACTAAAACACGTTTTTGCTTTAGCTATACACAACAACCCCAACAATCTCCCACTTATACTAAAGTAAAAACCTTTTAGTATACCCATGTGTCTATCGGAAACTATATGGCATCACTGTATTTCACATCTTCTCCCACTTATACTGAAAGATTTTACCGTGGGAGGATCACAAAGACAATGCCCACCATGTGCTTCCGAGGTGCCGGCATACTCAACTTAGTGAATGAACCGCCATATTAACATTCCTGCTTTAATGTTCCTTTATACCCGCAATATCATCTTAATGGTTACATAAACCAATCGGTACTTCCTATGTGTTTTTCCCGGTTTGACAAATCCGTAAATCTTGCTTCTGCACTTGAAAACTCAATGTGAGATTTCTTGCAAGATAGGATTACTACCATTTCACAAAGTAAAGTTTCCAACCATATAGCTGCTTTAGTAGCTCCCACTATAATTTTAGCTTGTCATGAAAGAACTCTCATAAACATTTTACTATTGCGAGATTCTCCAAGGTATGGTTCTCCTTTCTAAGTGAACACATAGATTTAAGGTCGATTACCTCATTTATCAACATACTCCCCGATTATCCGTGTTCATTAATGAACTATATTTGTTACCTTGCACGTAACAATAGCAAATATCTGACACTTTCCGATATAATTTATATCGATAACCTAGTCAGAACAGTAACCTACGTAGAATACTTGAATCATGTATACTATCCTCAAGGATATATCCCACATTATTCAAATTCTGCGTCTTAAACTGTCCGGATAACCGCCACCATTATGTCTGATAATACTTTCACAATGTCACCAAAGCTAGTAATATTATCACATAATGTACAAGAAAATCACGCCTATCATCTTTATTACGATGAGAACTGTAACATTTATTGACATGTTCCATAAAACTTAATTTCATGCATGTCATTCCATAAATGCTCCCATTATTCAAATTTCTGCAAGAATTAATCAAGCATTCGGAATAATGTACTTAATTGATACATATTTATTCCAACATAACTGTTATATCCGAATATCTCCAGCCAAAAGCCACTGGCTTTAGACAGATATTGGATTGTAACTTATGAGGTACAAAAAGTGTTAATATGAAATATAGAAATCTTTATTGAACTTGAAAGTCCATTTTCTATATTTCCCATATTAACCTTGTATTTCCATTGTCATTGCCCTTTTCATCATGAATCTAAATCCACCAATGAACCTTACAAATTAACATGAATCGTATCAATTACTTTAACCTTCTCATTTAAACTTTTATGTTTACGTGATCATTTCTTTCCTCATGTACATTTTCCAAGAACCTAATTTCTTGATGTATATGAAAAACGATTCAGTGTTTCCCTTCAAAAACACTCCCACTGTAATAAAGATGACCTTGTGCAGAATACATGTGACTATTCATTCTTGTACTTCTTGGCTTATTGAAGTTCCTTTGAATGATCCTATCATTCTTGAACATCGTTCAATAATGATCCCTTCATCACCTTATCCTTTTTAATCTTTTATTGAAACTTTTACTAATCCAACTTATCACCAATCTTAATTCAACTAATTTGCACTACGATACATGCAAATATCCCTTATATCCAACTTGAGCCTAAAATCGGCCACCATGCCAACTTATACTCAAATTGTAAGGTAGAATTATAGATATCAGACATAGTTTAGTAATGTTTCAAACAAAGATGGGAAAAGAGGTGAGAAACAAAGAAACATCTACATTTATCTAATCATATTTGAGATATCCCATGTTTCAAGATAATTACTTCAACACATGAATGAAAAACATTTAACAACCAGTGTTAAAATCAAATTAACACAAATGTTAAAACTGAAATCATCCATAAAGCAATTCAAAACAAATGTACCGCCATCCATGGCAAAATCATATGTATCGAAAAACAGTAGAGTAATATATCTTCCCAAACATCTATCTCAAAACCAAAAGATAAAATAAAGAACTGAAGTCTTCGAGCAATCAGCAATCGCATCAACCATCAATGCTTGCTGACACCAGAACTCGAAGCTGCCTCGTCATCCTTTGTGGCATTGCCTATAAAGAAACACATGTAACAAACCATAATTAGTATCCACCAGTTTAATCCGTCCAATAAAGGACTAAACCAATGCTAATATATTTTACCATGTTACATTTAGAGACATACCTTCATCCATCTTTTGTTTCTTATGTCACCTCGGAGGTTCCTTTTCGGAATCATGACTCGTTTCACCCTTATTTTTAGCCTTCACCCTATCGTATATCTTCTTTACTTCTCTCGACCACATGACCACCTTCTTTCTCTCATTGTCGACCTCAAGGAGCTCTTCGAAAAGAGTTTCCAAATCAGTATGGTTGACTTGAGATTTGATGATCTCCATGCGAAGAGCAATAAAAGAAGCCGATAGAGAAGCCAAGACAATGTCACACTTCACTTGTCCAGAAAGTGTGGCGCCATATGTCTCATAAGTCTGAAACAACTCGCGAAACTCCATGACATAACGTTCCATGTCATAATTATCCTCATATTTCTTAGAGGATATTTTCCCAAAAGTCTGGAACCTCAGAATACGGTTTCTTACATCCATAGGAACTATCTCAGAGGAAGTAATGGAATTAAGAACTTGATTGCGAAAAGGATCCATAGACATATCTGAAACCAAATAACACAAGTTGACAATTAACAACTCATTTAATAAGAATAATTTATGTTATCAATGTTATAACCCTTTGACAAAATAACATTGAACCAACAAACGAGTAGCCCAAAAATTTTATACTTGAGTCACATAGGGCGACCAGGCAAGCATGAAATTTTCGACCATGACTTATAAAGCCAGTTTATTTCTCTTATCATCACATGGACCCTTGTGAACTAAAGAAATAATAACCCGTACCTTAACCGGACCCTACTATTTTGAGAAGTGACCTCGTAGGGAGGATTCATCAATTAGTAGCTAAGCTTTAACCATATTATTCACCTAACCGAGTTTATCTACAAGATAACACAGAAAACGAGAACTGTACCGGTATTGTAGATGCCCTCTTAGATTATCTCACTTAAAAATTCCACTAAGGACCGAGTTAGAGCCTGTACGCGCAAGCCACGTAGGGTGGACGTTTACTCGTACAACTCCCACTCTCCTAAAGAATATTCTAAGTTATTGAGAAATTTACTGACGAATATACGGGCAAGGGGGTCAAAATCGTGCAGGCCACGTAGGGTGGACGTCTACACGATTCTAATCCTTGACTTCGTCTAAAACCAAATATGGAGGTCCCCAATTAATTTATTAAAACTAATCGATTTTACCGCTTAGTCTTTTTATTTTCAAAGGGTTTTTATGCGATATACGAAGCACATTGACAATTAAGTCCTACCGCATGATTTCTAAGCGCAAGTAATAAAACATGCTCGCTTTTGAAATCATAAATCCATGCTATGACACCCTAGGCATGTTCATTTCTATTACGCATTTAATAAAAGCAACAATAACATGCAAAACATGCTTTCATCACATTGCGTAATTTAAGCCATCCATAGCATGCATAATTAATTAAAATAAATAAATAGGCTGCCGACCGGGAAGGATAAAACCTATCTATTACAATTTTAATTAATTAAAATCCGAAACAAGCTTCGGTCTTGGAAAGTCTTCACTTGGTCTTCAAGTCCACCTTCCAAAATTAGCAAGCAGCTCGAAATGGAATTAGGGCGCGGAATCCCCTATTTCCAAAATGAGACGAGTCGAACGATTTTTCAAAAAACCTTAGCCCTTGTTGAACGACGAGGACCGTTCGTTGAAAAAAAACGAACATCCCTCATTCATTTGCCACGTCATCGACACGTGTCACGACGACGTCGTATGCATAAAAAACGGGCCGGATCGGGCTCGGATTGCATGTGGGCTAGGCGCACGGGCCAGCTGCGTCCCTTGCAGCCCAGCTCGAACCCAGCCCGACTCCGCCGAACCACCAAAAATCATCATCGTCGTCTTCCTTGCCTCGAGCCGCCACCGCTGCAGGAGCTTCGGCAAACCACCGCCGACGCAGCCGCTCCCACTCGAACGGCGAGCTGCCCGGCACCATAGAGATGCCGAGCTTGAACCATCACACGCAGCAGCAGCCGGAACAGCCACAACAGACGACAGGTCCGCGCGCGGATAAGTTTTGCCGCCACCCGTCGCCATGGCTGCTGCTACGTCCAGCCACCAACGTCGCCGTGAGCTCCCACTGCTCCGGCTGGACTCCCGGGCAACGCCGAGAAACCACAGCAGAAGTAAGCAGTCGCAGCAGCCGGAGCAGAAGCCCTCGACGGCGTGCGTGCAGCGAAAACCCTATCGCAGCCGCCATCGTCTGCCTCCGCCCGCAGCTGCCGCCTCCGCCTTCGTGGCCATCCGCCATCATCGCCTGACAGCATCCGGAGAAGTAGCTGTTGTGCTGCCGACTCAACTAGCAGCACCTCGACGTCAACCGCGATCAAGCTCGCGAAATCCTAACGAGTTCGCTCAGCCACCGATCGCCACCGTCGCTTCGCCAGTCGTCCGTCGTTGCACTGCCGCCGTCCGCGTCCGCCCAGCATTGTAGAGATGCTGGGCTTGTCCTCCACACGCCTTCCGCCCCGATCGATCGCTGCTGCAGTAGTATAAGCCATGGCCGAAACCCTTAGGGTTTCGACCCCTGCCACCACCGCCACCTGTAGCCGCCGTTTCTACCGCCACCGTCCCATTCCGACGTCACCTGAACCCTAGGTTTAAATCTAGGGTTCAGCCGTCGTGAACCACCGGAATGTGCAGCCCAAAAATAGCATGCAGCCGTTCGATCGAAGAAGGCGCGTGTGCGACACGCGCTTCCTTGCGCGTCGTCGCCGCCGTCTGCCTTGATTTTCGTTTCCTCATTCTTCAATTTCTTCACTCGATCTCTACCGCACAGATTTTACAGGAAATCGAAAAATACAAAGAAATTTATAGAAAAATGAATCCTATCTAATCGGTACCTTATTTCTCACCGATTCGAAAACAACACGAAAAATCGAATAAAACAGGATCAAAAACAATACGCATTGTTCCTGGACAGCAGCATGCACAGTTTATAGCATAATTGACTCGAATGCATGAACATACATTTAATCCAATTATCACAGAGCCAATTCTAGAACCGTGGCTCTGATACCAGTTGATGGAACTGCTGCTTGAAAGCATTCCTTTTTCCCACTAGATCTTCGAATTGGATGTGATAATTTAAATGCAACTAAATCATATAATCGAGTTTAGAATATTATACCTCAGATCTGTGCCGATAGAGTAATCTACAGGTCTAGATTACTGAGGTGTGATCCCTTTCCTCGAAGTTCTTCGACTGTGTGGGCGTCTAGGAACTTTGAAACCAGGAACTCTCCCTCCGTGTAGTAGGCGCCGATCTCTTTCTCCAACACTTAGGTTTTGAGAATCTCCTCCTCCTTATTTATAAGGAGTGAGGCGCCACTTTTCCTTGTCCACTAAGTCACGGGCTTTAATTAATTAAAGCCCGGTTTAGTTAATAATTACTGGAACAAATTCTAATTAAATATAATTAGAATTAATCCTAATTATTATAAGGAAAATAATATATATAATTATTAAATTAATTATCTAACTCCTTAATTAAGAATAAATCTCAATTAATTAGATATTAATTTAATCCATAATTATATAATTAACCAGAGTGCAATTATCGAGATCAGATGGACACCAGAAGAGGAAACTGGCGTCCCCTACACTACAGTAGGCGCCACATTACTGGGCTCAAGCCCATAATGCCTCTTTTTAGTCCAAAACTGATATCCCTCAATAATACCTTGAATTCCTTTCCTGAAGAGCTCTTGGGCCACCCCAGGGATCTATGTACCAGACAGAGTTTAGCCTTACCTAATGAAATAACCATGATCAACCCAGAACATTTATTTCATTAGAGCTGTGATGCATTCAACTAAAGAATCACAACTGAATCACCGCTCTGTCCCAATTTGTAGATTGGGGCTGATACTTTATTTAGAGCTATCCCCGTGTTTAATGACTCCGATATCCATTAATTAATTAGAGCTCATCTGACTGCTCATAATTAATTAATATCTTATTTTCCTCAAGTAGTACCCGTTCACCCCTTATTATTATACCTAAACTTAATCAGCATGCATGACTTGGTATAATAAACCTTGTGAACTCCCTGAGGGGATATCTCTCAACCTAATACGGACACGGTGTCTCGATATAACTAATTAGACATACTATGTGCCCTCATGTTACCCAAGATGCAAGTCATCAGGGATGCTGCGATAGACCCTTAGCTATACAAGTCAAAGTAACAGTGAACAACACATATATCTCTAATAGCATATCGAGATTAAGATCATATCTCTAAATCCCGAGATCTCTAGTTCTTCACCTATTGCTAGGGTCAGTATCAGAAGAACCTTATCTCACTCGATCATGTCAATACGTTCCACTGTACCAACATAACTAGCGACTGAGACCCGCCACTACCGTTATGTTGCAGTCTAAACCGATAGTTTTCCCAAGATATCTCGACTGTGACACTGTTTATATCTCCTAATTATTATCGAACGCTGCGTGATCTCCCTGACACCCGAGCCGTCCACGTGTTCTAAAACATGAGATATAGGGCTTATTCTTATTAATATATTTATTCAGATAGGTGATTGTTACCGGTGGAATACATGTCGTATATACTAAAACACGTGTTGCTTTAGCTATACACAACCACCCCAACATTATGCTCTACCAAAACTCTTTTTCTTTTTCTTTTTTTTCTTTTTTTTCTATTTTTTTAAATTTTATTTCTAACAACCTAGAGTTTATATGGGTAGAAAGAACTATCTCATAAATTCCAACATTCTCTAATTTCTTCCCTTCTTTCCCAGTTTTGTACAATTCGAAGTAAGCACTTTCAATTCAACCAAACTCACTAATCTCACATTTGTTATCCCTCATCCAAGGCTTATCAAAGAAAAATGGTCTCATAGGCTCAAAAGGGTTAACTAGGATTATATCATGTGATTTGGACAAGAAAAATGGTAAAGAAAGGCTATGAAAGATGGCCTAAGATCATCTCTTCATCATTAAGCACACTAATGCAACCTCAAGGAAGAAACCAAAGCAAGTTCTAGAGACAATCATGCATGTTTGAACAATCACACTCAAGAAAGAAATTAGACTATGATCATGAAATAGTCAAAAGGCTCAAATCTCACAAAATAGGCTTAAATGTGATTCAAATTCTTAGAGGCCAAAAGTCTAGATTCACCAATCATACTCATCAAATCATGACATGCTTCACAAGTAGTTATTTTCCAAAACAAACCAAAAACACTCATCATTAGCCTCATCATCAAAACTAGTACCTATGCTCATCATTTTTCACAAATAATTGAGGAACTCACAAAAGGATTAAGCATGCTCATCACAAAACACAAACATCACACAAAAATTAAAACACAAAACACAAACAATTTCAAACACCCCCCCCCCCCAACACACACACTTGAACTAAGCAATGTCCCTATTGCTTCAAAATAAATAAAAGGGATGAAGAAACTGCCCTTAAATAACGAAACAACTGGCAATAAACTCAAAATCCATGAAGAACTTTAAATCCGAAAACCTACACAAACACAAACAAAGAAAACCAAGCATAATACCCACTAATATAAAAATATAAAACGAAACACAAAACAAAAAGAAAGTACCACACTACAAAGTCGGGCCGGAGTAAGAGGAACCAAGGAAATCACCATCGAAAATAACAGAGGATGCGACCGCGACCACCCTCGCGATCGCGAGGATGAGGCTGCAGTAACTCTTGCCGATTTTTTTTTTTTTTTAAATATAACCTGCAAAACAAAAATGAAAGAATTAGTAAAAATAAAAATTAAAAGAAAATTATGAAAACAATAAAAGCGTGGGTTGCCTCCCACGAAGCGCTTGTTTCGTTAGCTCGATGGAGGAATCCATTCAACCGAACCCCGTCGCAGCTAGCAGCGTGTCAAGACCCTTCATTGACATGGTATCCACCCTTCATTGACATGGTATCCTTTGTAGCATAAACAAGCCCGAAAAATTCATTGGCCACTCGTGACATAAGTTTGGGCTTTTCTTTGGCTCGAGAATCAAGAATTGGTTCATCTTGTAATGCCCCGTACTTTCTTAACTAGTTTAGTTTAATTAATTACGTTGTTAATTTAGAAACACCAACTTCTATTATTTAAAATCTCTTGAACAATCGATACCAGAGTAATAAGTTAATCAAGTAGCAACTTGAATTCTAAAGCGTTTAGCTTTTATATAATCGATAAGTGCTCGATCTAGCTATCCAAGTAAATAAATATTTATTAGACTCAATCATCCTTAGCCAGGTGACGATCAATTTGGAATAACTCAATTTAAGAGTTAACTACTCGATTAATATCGGGTAAATTAATTGGGCCAAGGCCCAACTGATTAACTTATTGGAGTGAGCCCATGTATTTACTAAAGTGGGTCGAAGCCCAATAGTTATTTCAGACAGAAGCCACAGCGATTAGAGTTGTGACAAATCCCTCCAAATCTATTATTAATTATAAAAGTTATGGGAATTGGAAACTAGAACCAATACAGACTTCTCCAGATATTATTCTGGAAGATCTTAGCTAGAGTACAAGCCAAATACAATGGTTTAACCAAGACGACATCAATTCAAATCCTAATCTTCTAATAAGGGAATAAAAACCAACTTCCTTTTTGGCCTCAAGAACCCAGCTGCAGTAACAGCCGTATTGCAGCTGCAATCTGCAAGAAAAACAAAGGAAGAGGTCAGCCTCGATAGTTGTGATAGAAAACTAGAGCAGCTACACCTGCAAAAGATAGGGTCGATTAGTACTCCTATAAACAAGACAACGAATCAGAGAATTAAATCTGCTTCAAGTCAACATATGGAACAAAAACCACAATCTGCAAAAATCTCAAAAGGAAACAAGAATAACACCAAAGTGGTAACCTAGAAAATCTACACTCCACCCCTTTAAATTAACTAGTCCCTTTTTATCACCAAGACCTCCACCATCGCCTCTATATACACAACCCCTCCTTTCCCAAATCAGAACCACACTTCTCATATTCTCAAAACACTTGGAGATAGAGGAGAGAACCGAGAGAAGGCAAGAGGTGAGGAGGGAGAAGCAGCAGCAGCAGCCAAGGGAAAGATTCTTTCCGAGCTACACACTCTACCCCTTTCATTCCACCTTTCCTTCAAGGTAAACAACTAACACTTGAAGCTTTTAAAGCATGCTACTTCTATGCCTCCTAAGGTATGAGCCTAGCTTCATGTATACAGCCATAAACCAAGTAGAACCATAGCATGTTGAAATCTGAAAATAAACCTAAGGCTAAAGATTAATATACAGCAGCATGCTCGTTAGCTATTTCGAGAGAAGTAAATCAGTATGCCTAATACCTCTCTTACAATTTCATAACCAAGCACGTCCTTAACACCCTCAATAAAGCCAGTACAAGAACATGAACCCTCAACCCAGAACTAAAATTTAAACTAAGTTTTTAACCAACACACACCCACATACACATATGAGTTCTGGAAATCTGCAGTAAGAGGGAGAGCGCATAGCTTAAGAGAGAGGGTGAGCTGCGAGGCGAACCTCCGTTGAGGCCAAAAACCCAATGGGCAACAGCGGCGAGACTCCTAAGCCGACGGCAACAGACCAAAACCCGAGCAAGCAACAGCAAGCAGCGGCATTGTCCCGTCGCCGTTTCCGAAATCTGCAGCAAGAGGGAAAGGGGATCAGTAAACTCGAAACGAGTGAGTTAAATAGTAATATAGAGAGAGTGAGAGAGAGTCGGAGAGAGAGCCCGAAGCAACCGGATCTGCCTCGTCGAGGATGGGCAAAGCTCGGCTCTGCTCCGGCGACGGCAGTAGAGCCGTCGCGATGTGACGATAGAGGCAAGCTTGACGGCACGATGGCGCAGTGGCAGTGCAGAACTCGCGGCACAGGGCGACGATGAACTGGAGGCGGTTGCACGCGGAGGAGACCCGACTCTTGATCGATGAGAAGTCGCAGCCACACCGGAGACGATAGCGTCAACGGGGGCGCGATGGTAATGGCTGGTGCAACATCGGGGCGTAGACGATGACTTCTCTTGTCACTACACGAAGCCGCACTGGACGATGGAAACTACCGCGGTGGCAAAATCACCGGACAGTGACGAGCCTTACCGAAAATAGGCGAAACAAGAGAGAAGATGTTCCCAAATTTCGCTAATCTAGGGTTCAATCTAGAGGAATTACAGAGAGAGAGAAAGAAATAGAAGAAGAGGGAGAAAGAATGCCGATGCCGTTGACGTCGATGAGCTCCGGCGAGAACGGCGCCGGAGATGGTGATCGGAAACGATAGCGAGGATGAGATGGAGAAATCGGGAGAGAGGGTCGAGAATTGAAGTTCTGTACCTAATGAGGAAGTGAGATTGGGATAGGGGCTCCTCTTAAAAACCGGGCCGGGTCGGATGAAACTTGGGTCGAGCTCAGCGGGCTGGACTACTAGGTGGGCCGGGTTCTATGGTATTTTGGGCCATGATCAACTATTAATTCTTTAGCCCAAATTTCCAGTTAATCACGGACCGAGCCACTGTTAATTAAATCAAACTCTACCCGTAGTTAAATCTCGATAATTCGTGAAGAATTATTTCGTGATTAGAATAATTAACTTCAGATAAGTTAATTAACCTAAAATTTATAAATTAAATTAATTGATTTAGCTAATCAATCATACAATTACAAGCAAAAATTAGTCATGTTTATTGATAAATCAGAGATTGATTAAGAGTTTAAGATTAGAGATTCTTAAGTAAATTATTAACTTATGGTAATAAGTTAATTACCCAGAATTTAATATTTAATCATAATTGATTCACGCTAATCAAATATACAATTAGAGTTAATCGAGTTCAACAATAAATCAAGATTATTTAATTCTAGATATTTATATGAACCGTTCACATAACGAATTAAGAGCTCGAGCTTAAATAACAGTAACCACGTTACTGGATTTAAAATACCTCCGATTAGATTTAAAAACTAAAATCTTATATATAAGATTTCATTCGTTAGAACACGAATCTTACCTCGATTTTAATCGAAGGTCACATGAAGGAGGGACAGTAGCAGAAGCAGATAGCAAGTCTCGTAGCAGTCGAGAAAATAATGAGGTGGGCTTTCTTTAAAACAAAAAAAAAGCATGCTTTATTAGATGTTAGCTCTTTTACTATTGTCATGCCATAAATGTTTTCAGTTTTTGTATGATACCTATCTGAGTTGGATGTGCCAATTGTTAATCGAATTCGGGTCCTAGTAAGATGTCTATCTTACAAGGGCTAGTGTACACTGTGCGACTATGCTCAACGACAGTTGGCTAGTCAGGTGCCGTAGAAGGTGGCCACCTTCTCGGTACTTATGTTTCCAGATATGGTAGGGTACAGATGAATTAGCCTGCGCAGGCACCTTTGAAACATAAAATGTTTTGGTAAGCATAGGCTCTTTAAAGTAAAACCCTATGCATTACCGTTTAAATGGCTGGCAATAAGACAAATGTTTTGGACACATGTCCAGTGAGTACTTTGTACTCATGCCTGTACATATTTCCCATGTGCAGGTTGAGCAAGGTGAAGCGGAGTGGCCAGACGGTGTTTTGTCGAGAAATAAATAGTCATAGTAGTAGTGTCGAGAAGTCTCTTAGTAATACATGTCTCCATACATATATTTCATAAATTTCCATTCCTCTGCGTACACTCTGAAATTCTGAACCCTTTCGATGTGGTTGTAAACTAAGTCAGAATCTTGACAAGTAACATCGTATCTGATCATTAAATCATGTCGGTCTATCTAGTATCAAGGTCTGTTCCTATAATATGATTGATTCGAATTCCAGAAATATTCTCCTTTTATACCCTTATTCATTAATTCCACCAATAGTCACGAATTAACCGAGCTTTGCTATCGATTAGCAAAGTGCGGTCGTGACACATCTTCAACACTTATCTCTCCCACACTTATTTGGGACTCTACACCAAACTTCTTTTGATCTTACAAGTCAATCCAAGGCTCATCTTTAGTGTAATCTTCATCTTGCAAGTTAGTGAGAAAATTAAAGTGTCTACGATGACTTCTTCTCGTTGCAAGATCACCATGCAAGCCTCTTTCACTTCCTCAACGTCCTTCAAGTTTCTTAAGAAATCCTTGCTGATGTCCTCTTCTTCAATGAGTTCTTTTTCTTGTATATCAGCCTTCAATTCCTGCTCAACACTATCCTCATCCAAATTGTTAGGAATTTGCACATAAGAGCATTTATGGATCAAAGAAGTGGAAGTAGAAGTAGAAGTAGAAGACTTATTTCCAAATACTGAAAATGTTACCGAACCTCCCTCTCTGGCCATGCTTAACGTGCCGGAACCTACATCAATACGAGTCTGCGTAGTAGCCATGAATGGTCGTCCTAATAGAAGAAGATGGCCATTCGCACTCCTAGCTCCTCGCCCCACATCAAGCACAACAAAATCAGCTAGCACTCTTATACCTCCCACAATTATAGCAACGTCTTCCGCGATTCCTAATGGCTACTCAAGGTGCCATCTGCTAACTCGATGCGAATATTAGTTGCCTTCAGATTTTTGGATCTCATCTTCTCAAAAATAGAGTGTGGCATCAAATTTATTGCCGCTCCTAAATCCATCATCCCCACCACAGTCTCTCCACTATCCAAAATCACATTCATTTCAAAACTTCCCGGATCACTTTGTTTGGGCAACGATTGAAGATGACTAACAACTTTGTGATCTTTCTTCTCCTTCTTCAATCTGCTAGGTGGAACATAAGGAGTTGGAGTCTTGTGAAGAGAAAGCTCGGAATGAGGTTTTGCAGCATCGGCCGCTTTGTAACTTTCCAGGTCTCGCGGCCGCGATGGGTTTCGCGATCGTGAGGGGTCCGTTCCTGAAGGGTTCTGCGGTCGTGATCCCTGGGAGATGCGTGATTCTTGAAAATTCTCTGAAAATTGAGGCATCTGCACCCCATTGTCCACGATCTTGCCACTCCTCAACACTGACACAGCCTGAACTTGATAAGGTTGCATTCCTTGAGCTTGAATCTTATTCGGCTGCATGGTTTGTTGGAGTTGAGTCGCCATTTGCCCAAGTTGCATCTCGAGGCGTTTGTTCACCGCTTCTTGAGACTCTTGAGGATGTGGTGGCAGCACTTGAGGGTTAGGTGGTGGAATTTGAGGAGGTTGGTTTTGAGGGCGAGTGTTCTGAGGAGGGTATTGTTGAGGTGGAGGAATAGGGTAATATGGTTGTTGTGGAGGCATGAATGGTGGGGATTGATAATAAGGCATGGATTGGTAGTAAGATGGTTGTGGTTGTGGGTAGTAAGTATCTGGTGGAGGATAGTAGGGTTGAGCTGGGTATTGTGGAGAGTAGGAAGGGTATTGGTAGTTTTGTGGTGGTGATCGACGGAAAGGGTAATTAGGACCGGCTCCTCAATTTTGAGGAGGTCGATATCCCATGCCTTGTTGTTGAGTCCGCCCCATTGCAGCTTGTTGATGAGGAGCTTGAGGTAGATAACCTTGAGTTGCATACACTTCGGCTCCTCCTTCATATGTAAACTCCCCCATGTTTGGTCAACTATCGGTGTAGTGGCCAAACTCTTGACAAATGTCACACAACACCAGTTCTTGTTCTTGTTCTTGCTCTTGCACTTGAACTTGTGTTTGTGCTCTCTTGATAATCTTGGGCGGATGAGTTGGTAGCGGAGCCTCGGCTTTCATCTCAAGTTCTTGCATCTTTCTCGCCATGGCCGCCACTTGCTTCATGAAATCAGAGCTAGTATCTTCAGAATTTACAGCACTAGCTTGCTTCCTCCTCGGTCGAACCAATTTAAGTCGAGAGCTTGCAGCGATGGTCTCAAAAATCTCATTCAGCTCGTCTGCCATCTTGACCGCAATGTTCCCTCCGGCAGTGCTATCTACCATGAACTGGCTCGTCTGATGTAGACCTTCATAGAAGTATTGGCACAACATTTCTGGAACCAGTTGGTGATGTGGGCACTGCTGTAGCAACTCTTGAAACCTTTCCCATGCTTCGTGGAATAGCTCGTCTGCTCCTTGCTCAAAGTTCATGATTTGTGACCAGATTTCTTGCGTCTTCCGGTTGGGATAGTACTTGAGCATGAATCGCTCGCAGACATCCTTTCACGTCAACAGTGAGTTCGCCGGGAGAGTGAGGTATCACGCCTTAGCTCGGTCCTTCAGTGATAAGGGAAAGCACTTCATCTTCAGCTGATCCTCAGAAATATTCCCCAATGGAAAGGACTGCACAATTAAAGTGAACTCTCAAATGAAGGTGAGAGCATCTTCATTGGCGATGCCATGGTAGGTGGCAGCAAATTATGATGTTGAGGTTTCAGCTCTGTATCCCTAACCTCTTTAGGGAGAACAATCGCCGACGAAGATGATGGAAAAGTGGGATGGGCGAATTCTCTAATGACTTTGGCCATGATCCTTGGTTGTTCTGATTCAGTAGACTCGTCAGAACTCGAACTAGTACCGTTGTTGATGCTCAAGATGTCTACACTTTCCAATGCTTGAATGGACCTTTGCGCTAAGAACTCTGGGCTTAGGGACTTTTCAAAAATTGGAGAGGCAATGAAACCGAGACCGATGTTCGATCCTTCACTTATTTCTCCTCCTTTCGCACTTGTCAGTACTGCTTTCCTCCGATTGATGTTGTCTACGAACGACGAGAGATCTTGTTGAAGACTTCGACGACCATGCATACACAACACTCAACAAACGGGTTAAGAGCACCAATGGAAAGCACAAAAAGAATACCCATCTAAAACGAAATGTTATTTTTTTATTTTTTATTTTTTATTTTTTAATTTTTTTTAATTTTTTATATTAAATTAAATACGAAAATAAATAAAATTAAAAACATAATCACACAATTAATCACCTAAAGCTTTTCCCGGCAACGGCGCCAAAATTTGTTTCACCTAAAAGTGCTAGCAATAGAACTAGGCCTATCGTAGAACTAGTAAGTTTAACCCAAATGTCGAATCTCAAGGAAAGCTTAACATGGTGATTTATCGTATGAACACACGCGCTAAACACTCTATGAAAACAAATAAATATTTAGGGGTTTTTAGTTTAATTATTTAATCCTAGACTTAATTAAAAGAAAGCAAATAAATCTAACTAAATCTAACCTAGACTTAAAATAAAAGAAAGCAATTAAGAGCAAATAAAAGAACTCCCGTCTGTCACACATGAGAAAGAATTAAACTAAGAGAAAAGTAATAAATCTATCTAGGCATGAATTGAAATGGAAGCAATAAAGAAAGCAAATAAATCTAAGCTAGAACCAATTAATCTTAACATGCTTCTAAAAGATAAATCTAAAGAATTAGAAAGCAATTAAATCTAATCTTAGCAATTTAATCTAAACTAATGAAAGCAATTAATCAAAGCAAGTAAAGAAAGCAAGTAAAAACTAATCTAAGAGCACAAATTAAACTTATGAATCGAAGACGAAAGAAAGAATGAAGAACTTGAATTAAACTTGAATTAAATCTTGAATCCAAAAGCTATAATCTTCAAAACAATAACTAAAAGCTAATCTAAACTAATTTAGAGTTTTTAATGCTGAAAAATAAGTGAGGAGAAGTATATTTTCGTTCCCCAAAGATTACATATATATAGGACCTCAAAAACCTAATTAAACAAGGAAAGAAATCACTAAAATCGGCAGGGCTCGCAGTCGCGAGGGGTAAGCTGCAGTCCGCTGTGCGTGACTTTTTTGTTTCGGCCATATCTCCCTCGTTAGAACTCAGAATTGACCCCCATTTTTTCCTACGCGCTCCTATCGAACTCCTCTTCAATAATATGCTTTTATTTCATCTAAACTTTATCTCCATATTTTGCTCATTTCTTCATTCTTTTGCTCATTTTCTCTCTTCTCTTTCAAGACTCCTCACGAACTCGACTTTGACTAAAACACACAAAATACACACACAAAAACGAACAAAATACATATAAACAAACTCACACAAAGCTATAAAAACCACACAAAAACACACTAAACACATCATATCAAGCTTCCCTTCCTTTTGATAATACTTGCACACAGGTTGAACCTGCTACGGGGGACTTTGATCGTGGCTCTACATTTTGCAGCAAGGATGCAATGGTATCAACTATTTCTTTATACCACCTGAAAAACTATCTAGAGTTTCGAAATAAGCGTTCGGATACTGGTAGATATCATGTCGTGTGCAAGTTTGAAGTAACATGTAAGTTTAGTGTTCGAAGTAAAGTAGTTGGTCTGTTGTGGAAGATTTATAAGTGTATCCCACACACGTGCATGATCCGCCCTCACTTTAGGGGTGAGGGTAGAGAGCAATAGTAATCAATTATAGTATAATTGAGTCGAATCCTCATGGAATGCTAGGTCGTTTAAGATTCAAGTAGTAATCTAATTATCTAACTACTATTCAAGCTTACAAGTGACATGTTTTTGTGTTTTCTTAATCATATTAAGTAATGCAATTGGAAAAGTAACAAATTAGATAACAACTAATAACAAAAAGTTAACAAACAATAGTAGAAAGCTTGGTTCCAAATATAATCCGATAATCACTAGAGGCCTAGGTTTAAGGATTTGCATGGATTAGTCATTTTAATCTAATTCATATGGGAGTTCTATATATAGTAAACATCAATTCTTCTCTCGAAGCAACCAATATTAGTGGATTAACCTATGACATGTATCTCCGACTAGGACTCAAGATGCATAAATTAACTCCAAATAGCTCAATTAATTATCTAGAAGCTCCTACTAGCAAGAATTACTAATATGTTGTGATTTGATGCTAAGTGCTATGAATTAAAGCCTACTAAGTATTTAACCAAACACTTTGTATGCACTCAATGATGGCCAATCAATCATGCAATAAAATTAAGTCCCAAACTACAAGACATATGAATTAGAAGGTAAATCCAACAACAAAATCCAAAAACCTAGTGATCTAGATCATATCTTCATATATTGGAACCAAATAGAAATTTAGCTAGACATAATTGAAGGAATTAAACCATGAAAAAGAGATAAAATCATGATGAAAATAAAGAGAATTTAATAAGGAAGAAGAAGATGGTCTTGAATTGCAAATCCACCAAGTATAGCTCCAACAATCTTCAAAATACTAAAAAGGAAAGAGGGGAATGTTTCTAGGGTTCTAGGAATATTCAATGTGCCAAAAGATAATACCAATGAAGTATAATATCCTATTTATATCATTACATTGAGTGGGGGTCAAAACATAATTAGAAAAATATAGAAAATGGGAGAAAATCGAATTTTCGGAAGAAAGAAGTTGGGCGGCACGCCCGCGTCCAGGGGGCCGCGCGCCCAAGGCCAAATTTCCTTCATTGGCGCGTGACCGGAGGTAGCCTCTGAAGCAGTCGCGCGCCGGGTCGCGCCCATGTTGCTCCCGCTGCGCAACAATTTTGTTTCGGCTCGTTCTCCCTCATCCGAACTTCGATTTGCAAACCATTTTTTGCTACGGACTCCTAACGAACTCCTCTTCGACATGGAATGATCAAATTGGCCTAATGAGTTCTTCATTATCCTGCAAAAAGGCATGAAAAGACTCGAGAGAACGAGAAAAATATAAATAAAGTAAAACTAATGAAATCCTAGCTTTATAATTTGAAATTCCTCATTTCTAACCCTAGGTTTCACTCTAATCAAGCCCAACATGTACAAAAAAATACGTGTTTATCAGTGCATGAGAGATCTTAGAAGAGGGCCTCATCCTAAAGTGTCCTCTAGAGCTATAGCTGCGCATGTTGGTGCATATTTGTCGGAAGATGGGTTTGAACTTAGGCCACGGGATATTCAAGGACAGCTATGTAGAGAGTTTGGTGTTAACCTGAAGTATTCTGCTGCTTTGGCTGGTAGGAATCTTGCTATGAACATGGCTTATGGAGATCAGGACAAGTCATTTCAGGTATGTCATTATATTTTTTTGAGTTTTTTGTGTTATGTTCTTTAAGTGGTACGTAGTACACATTATTTAATTTTTTTGTTAGAGATTTTTTTGTACTGTGTACTGTGTGAGACCATGTAATTGTTTTGAATTGTACCTAATATATATTTCCTGATTTATGTTGTTATTTCCCCCTTTTTTATAGTGTAGCTGTTGCCGAAGTACTTGTACATGTTACAGAAGTTGAACCCTGGGTCAATTGTGGATCTTCAAACTTGTGATGATGGTTCATTTGAGTACTGTTATTTCTCTCTGTTTGCGTGTCTAGTTGCATTTTGTTCTTGTCGGCCTGTTGTTGTTATTGATGCAACCCATTTGAAGGGTAAGTACAAGGGTGTTTTGTTCGTTGCATCAACAAAGGATGCAAATGAACATATTGTCCCTCTTGCTTTTGGTGTTGGTGATAAGGAGAACGACGTGGGTTGGAGCTAGTTTTTACAGCATTTTAGACAGTCATTTGGAGTGAGGGAGAATATGTTGATTGACTCCGATCAACATGCGAGTATAAAGAATTCTGTTTCAGCTGTTTTCTCTGGTGTTGCTCATGGGTTTTGCACATATCACATACAGGGTAAACTTAGGGGCAAATATGTGGTTGAATTTTTTCAAGCTGCTGCAAATGCGTATAGGACTGAGGATTTTGATTTTCACATGAATAATTTGAAATTGATTTCGTCTGTTGCACATGCAAAGCTATTGAATTTTGGTCCTGTAAAATGGTCAAGGTCCAAATGTCCAGTTCAGAGATATTCTTTTGGGACATCTAATGTTGTGGAGTGTCTGAATGCTCAGTTAATTTGGGGTAGGAAATTGCCAATTTGATCTCTGCTAGAGTATGCTCGTAATCTTGTGCAAGAGTGGTTTTGTAAGCGGCGTAGTACAGCTGGTTCTAGAACTGCATAACTTTCAGATTATGTTATGGAGAAACTGGAGGATGCGACAACAAGGGGCCCGGTTATGAAGATTGAGCCGATTTCAGATTCAAAGTTCAAGGTGATTTCGGGGCTCAAGAGTTATATTGTTGACATTCTATCAATGGAATGTTCGTGTCAAGTTTTTCAAATGGATCTAATCCCTTGTTCTCATGCTACACTAGCTCTAAGGTATGAACTTTACGTTGTATCTGAATAAGATTTTTGCCTACTTATTAGTTTCAATTGTCTACTAATGTATATTTGTTCCTTTTTTTTAGTCATTTGAATCAGGATTCATTTGGATATGTTCATTCTTGTTATACTACTCAAGCGTGGCGTGAAACATATGTTGTTGATGTTATGCCGGTTCCTAATCCCAGCGATTGGTCTGTACAGTTGGAAGTAGATTTTGTTGTGGTTGGAACGCCTTCCAATCCGAAACAAGCAGGTAGACCATGAGTAAAGAGGATTAAGGCTGGAGTCGAGGTAGCTGATGGATATGGTAGTTGTGTTAACGATGGAGTTGATGTAGTTTTTGAAGATGTAGTTGCTGAAGATGTGGTTGATGTAGTTGTCAAAAAGTCGAGTAAGTGTTCCCGATGCCATGAAAAGGGTCATTATCAATCAACATGCAAAGCATTTATAGAGATTAATTGCCAGGAAGGAGCAGAATTAAGCGATAAACGTGCTCGGAAGATGAAGTCTTGTGGTATTTGTGGTGTAGTAGGTCACACATGCAGAACTTGCAGTGATCCAAATAGGTTTTGATTAGGTCTTGTTTTCATCACAATACGTTTTGATTAATTCTGTCACAAGTACACAGTACTTTTTTGTCCTTTTAGTACTGATTTCTAGTAATTGGTAAGTTGAATAATGTCAAGTTGCAACTACTGTAATGAGTACGTTATATGTTATTTTAGTACTGCTTACTGGTAATTGGTAAGTCATACCTTGTTAGTACCACAGAGTTAAATGCTTTACTCTTTACGTTTCCCCTTGTTTTTAGTATAATGATACCTCAGTTATACCTACATAACTACCTAAATGTTTATAGTATAATGATTTTTTTTCATAACTTAAAATGACATGTGCATTAGATCTAATTCACTGTTATACCATGGAGAAGCATAGAGTAGATGAACAAAAAACATCATTAATATATAATATAACTGCAGCATCACCAGCTATACTACAACTGGTTTTAGTACATATAATATGTTCAAAAAATATAAACCAGATTTTTAATAAAAGCAGATCCTTCAATGGACAAGTCAATACAACACACTTTCTAGTAGTGGCAAAGTTAGTGATGTGTTATCAAAATAGTAACAAAAAGAAGATATTGTTAATGAAATGACATGCAGTCTAGGTTTCTGGCATTGCAAAAGGGCCAAGCGGCTCAGCTGTGCTGAATGCATATATGGTACGTGCAATGTGGCGTCTATAAGCTAGGAGTTCCTCTTTGTTTTTGATAGCGCACGTCCATGGAGGGTGTACGCTCGTGGAAAGCGGGCGGTGGTTGATTACTAATTCCGTTTATTAGTATTATTATTTCCTTTTGTTATGAGTTGGGATATTTATTGTTTTAATTATGTTGGGTCAGCCCGTTCATGCATGGGCTTTTTGAGTCAGTTAGGGTTTATTATTTAAAGAAGGGTTTCTATTGTAGTGGGGGTTATCGAGAGTATTTGGAACTTGGGACGGCTTGCCGTAGGGCCTCTTTTGAGGAGATTAATCGCAATTATCGTTTGTTTTCTTCCGTTCTTCGTCTTCACTCTATCAGTTTTTCAACCCTTTTTGCCCTGTAATTCTTGATATCATCCTCTCAATGGTCTGCAGCGAGTAAAGTGCGCTATCCTTGTCATTCTTTTGCTTGTAGGTATACCTTCCAATTTGTGGTGCAAAGATTATGTCCCACTTGGTGGATTGTGGGGTCCGGATCTTGTGATTCTCATAGTATTGGATCTCCTTCATTATCTGAGGTAACACAGTGGCCATTGGCATGAAAAGGTGTGTTATTTGATGTCTGTCTTTCTCCTAAAGATCCCCCTATTTTGTGGTGGTAGATGCAGATCTTTTGCTTCTTCATATCAATTAGAACTGCTGCCCAGTTTTGATCAAGAATGCACGCTGTCACAACCTGTAAATGACAAAATAAGTAGATTTCATTAATTTTTATGGTAAATGGTACGCATTATGCTTAATGTACATGTTTGGCAGAACATATGATATAAAGAACAATTATATTACATTTTCACACTCAACCCAAGCTTTCATGTTATCACCCCAACATGGAAATTGTCCCTCAACATAATTGAACAACTTGTTCATCATTTTTGTAGGGATTGTCTGTTCAACGTTTAGGGATAATGGCTTTCTTCTTTTCTTCTGGATGGCTTCAAATGCTTCATCAACTTGGTTCCATATTTATTTAAATAAAGTATTTAACCAAGATTATCAGAATATTTGTTTCTGTGTATATGTACTTTTTTTATTAAATCTTACCATGAAGTAACATGTTGTGATAGCAATGCTATCTTGAGTTGCCCCTACTCCTGCAATATCTGGTCTTGCTGTTAGTATGGAAAGGTATGTGTGCACTGCAGCTTCTTCAAGGAACTCATTTGGGATCAATATTGTTGTAAAGAACGTCTTGACAACCGCATAAAGCAATCCTACGTTCCTGTAGCTGCATATAGAAGTGTATGTAAGTAATTATTTAAGATTATGTATAAGAAATTCATATTACCTTTCCTCTGTTGAGTTCATGAATGTTTCATATGTTGCCAAGCCGGCCCTTTTGTCATTGGGAAGGTATGGACTCTTGCATGATCTTGCTAGAAATCGTAGTCTAGTTGGTCTTGTTTTACTTGGCTCTAAAATTTCCAATGCAACGTCTTGTGTGGGTATGGGCGCAACTATAATCTCCTGTCCCGGATTAGGCATTGATGTCATGTAATCATCTAATGCTTTAGCTAACTCTGTGCCAGTCAAAGGGTCTTCTGTGCCATCATCTTGCTTTCAATTATTGAAACATGCATATTGTACAAATTTTTACTATTATGCAATGAATGATATCTCAAATCGTGATAGAATGTTAAAGCAGTTTTATTTTTAGCGAAACTGAATTACCACTAAAAGGGAGATAGCATAAAACACAACTACACAGAATATTTAACACAAGTAATACCATAATGCATGTTATAAAAGAAGTTATCCAATTCAGTCAAAATAAATATGAGAAATATTCAAAATGATTCGCATAAAATATCTGGGTAAAAACTAAAAATATGAACTGTATGATTTTTGGTGGTGGTTCCTTCATGATTTCAAATGCCTTCCATGTACCTTTTTTGCATTTCCTCCTGTGTGTGTTGTTGTCTCCACTGTTTGTGGTCTTGCTTCTGGTGTTGTTTGTATATCTGCTGCATCATTTTGTTCCTTGTTGGCACCTTCTGTTTGCTTTGTTTGTTGAGATGTGTTAAATGTTGCAGCCTCTATGTCTGCCTTCTTCTTTGTCCTTCTCTCTACTGCAGCCATTTCCACACTTGCCTTTTCTGATGCTGCCTTCCCTGCTGCCTCGGCTGCTGCTTCGTTATGTTGTGCGATTGATTCATCACTTGGTTCTTTGCTGCCTGGCGCTTCCTCTGGTGTAACTGTTGTAGGTACTGAGTTTGATGCCTTTGCACGTGTAGCTTCTGATACAATGTTGTATTGTTCTCCCTCATCTATGTCTGCTGCTACTTTAAGCCCCTGTTATTCTTGATCAGCATTCATGATTTCTTCATTGTTGGCAGCTTCTTCTGTGACGCCAGTTTTTGCTCCATCAATATGCACATAGCTTTGATGTTGATTGTGGTGATCATCGACATCTTTATCGGAGGGATGTGGTGAATGCATTGTTTCGTTGTATAAAGTATCATCATCATCATCATCATCTTCGTGATTCTGCACGTTTGATTGGGTTTCGACAGTGAGATGCTTGAGGATTTCATCGATGATACTCTGTTTAACCTCATCTATGTATGTCTTCATCTTCTCTGCAGCAGTCTTCCCTGCATATTCCCCTAGTTTTTTCATTAGGGCTTCATCGATTTGTAAGCTTCTAGACTTGGTATGGCTGGAGGTAGCATTTTCAGTAGGCACGCTGTCATGACCCTGTTTCTTTTTCTTCATGTTGTTTACATCATACTTCAAGGCAAATGGCATCTTGTTCGGGTCGCAGGAGAGTGATTTCCGGTAACCCTTTCTAAGCTCTTCTTCAGTTGGAGTAAGCAGTTGTTGAATGTCCTACACACATGTACATAGGCAGACACATATAATTTTTTACAAACATATGCAAACTTATCATTTTTTACAGGTGATTGGTACAATTATGTAGTTAATTGTACTAATTACCAACACACAAACATATGCAAACTTATGATTTCTTACAGGTAATCGGTACAATTATATAGTTAATTATACTAATTACCACAACACATTTTATGTAATTTCCATTAAGTTGAAATAACTTTTTACCTTTCTTATGTCTTTGAATTTTGGGAACTTCTTTGGTGTAACATATGAATACCGAAGGAAGCGTGGATTCGGTACACCATCACTGTTTGTTTTGATCACAATTTGAAATGCTGGTACAGCCTCAAATATCCAAGCTTGTAAAATGAAATGTTTAAGTGTATAGAGAGTAAACTATAGAAGTTATTATTCATATGTATATATGTTGTTTATTGAGAATTATGTACCAAATGCAGTAGACTTACAGAGAATGCTATTGTGTTTCCCAGTATGTGGTAGCTGATTACTCCAAATGGCAATACTCTTTCTTTCTTCACGTTTGTTATTGAGTGAGTGAGTAATTGGTATGAGTAACTACCCCATGGAAACTGCTCCCAATCATCCTCGTATTCCAACAATACCCATACCCATATCGGTATGGCCTTCGTTGACTGCTCAAGTCCAAGTGCATATGTCACGGCTAGCAACAGTTTTAACAGTTTGACATAGTCATCTTCAGTTGCAGGGATCACTACTTCAACGCGATTTTGACGTTGTCCCTCCCAATAAGTAAATCGCTTGTTTACATACATTTCTGTGACTTGTGCCACTGTTGTCTTCTTGTTAGAGTTGAACAGCTGGGCAAACACAGAATCAGCAGGCACATCATGGTGTTTGTATGGGTTGAAGTTGCTCTGTCCAAATCGCAGCCCGCTAACAAGCGCATATTCCTCCCTTGAAAATAGGAGGATTCTGTTACCTATTCTGAACCATAGTGTTGTTGTGTCAGGGTTTGGTGTGGGAGTAATATCTTTGAAGACGGCGTAGTGTATCATGTTGCTAGATCGCTTGTTGTTGTCATCAAGTCGGGTGTAATATCTGAAGCATGATTGTTTTACTCTCTTACGTGCAGGTTTTTGAAGTGTCTTCAGCACCTTTTTGATGTTACCAAGCATTAGCTCATAACAGGTGAGCATTGTCTTGTGGTCATGATGAATTAAATGGTATCGCTTATATTCCCATTCAAGCTTTGTAGAAAACAGAAAAATCATAATCAATACAACTATATTTATGATAAGTAATGTCAATACGTAAGTTTAGGAGCATGATTGTCTATATGCAGTTTGATGCAGGAAACTTAATCATTATTTTGATAGCAAGAACATATTGTTTCTAAGACATCATGGAGCAGGTAATAAACAATGCAGTGACAGAGTCATAATTCAATTGTATACTCATGTATAAGTTTTACTCCTTCCTTGTGCCAATCTCAGATTAATACATTACATGCAACAAAGTATATTCATATTTTGCAGATTGAACTACTTATATATGCATTTGTATAAAAACTAAACTTAGTGAATATATAAACTAAACTTTAACCAATTGAACAACATCAGTTTTTATCAAAACGTATTGGTACTCATCAAGTATGAACATGAACAACATCACCATTCATCATATTGAATCAAATGTGAACTTACACCAGCAAGCTAAGTTACTCAATATTCATAACATTAACTAAAATAACATATACGATTTACATCATTTTTCGTATATTATGTAAAAATTAAGTACGATTTTTCATAATTATGCTCAGATAAACAGAATAAAGTCCGATTGTTTGTTAATATTTGTAAAACTATTGTTGTTTCATTAAAAAAAAATTGAAAAAATTCATAGGATTCTTACCGGTACATCTGCAAATGGAGTTAGCTCTGTGTAGTCGCTCTGATCCGTGATTTCGACAGTTTTTTCCGAGCGCTGGTTGTTGGAGTGTTGGAGCGCAACCTCTTCTTCGCCATTGCACAGATTTCTAGAAAAATAATTGCAGCGAATCTTCACCTCAAGGCGGCGAGCTTGGTAATCGGTAGGAAAATGTAGGATGACGGCGTGGAGGACATCTGCGGCGGTGAGAATCGGGGAGCGAGACGGTTTTGTCGGAGAGTTCGAGATGAGGGAGAAGGATTTGAGCTGCGAAAATTGTGTTGTTGGGGGAGAAAACGAAGCTGGGGGTTTCTGGGGGTATTTTCGGAACTTCATATGAAATTTGGGTATTTTTTTTGTAAATTATATTCCATACCTGATTTTAATTTTTTGATCCTAGAGTGGGTGTTTTATTTTTTCACTCATAATATAATATATCTCCATATATTAATAAAAAATTATACATATCTTATATTTTCATATTATATTATACTACCTCCATCCCATTTATTTAGACCTATTTACTATTTGGCACGTATTTCCACCGAAACCTAATACGGGTTTTAAAACATAATTTTGTAGTATCGTTTTTTTTACGGGATACTATGACACTCATAGTATCCCGTAAAAAAAACGATACTACAAAATTATGTTTTAAAACTCGTACTAGGTTTCGGTGGAAATACGTGCATAAAGCAAATAGGTCTAAATAAATGGGATGGAGGTAGTATTTCCGTATAATATTAGGATTCAAATAAACAAATTATCTATCTTATCTATATTCTACGGATCTATAATTCTTAATGCATCATTATTTTTATGCTATCTAAATAAAACACAAACAATAATTGCAGTGAACAACAACATATGATTTCACTCCAAATGAATATTAATACTCAAGAAATAACAATCCTCACTAACCTAATCGACTTTCTCTGTCTACTACAACAAATACCGAAATAACGGGAAAATCGACAATCAAATGAGTACTACTACCAAAAAAATCTCTTTTACCTATTTTTAATTATATCAAACAACGAGCGGCTTAACATTTAAATTGAATTAAACTACTCCTAAATCAATCATCTAAATGACGGGCTGCTTACGGATTCTAATCCTACATGGAAATTCCTCTATTTTTGTGATTATTTAAATCCTTATAATTTACTTTATTAAATGACGGGCTGCAGCAAGCTTTTAAATTAATAATTTTAGCTAATTAGATCCTACTTAATATGTTGATGCAGAAATGCCACGTAGATAATTTATTTTCCATTTAGGGTTGGTTTTTTTTTTGTAGGGTTTTGTATTTTTTTATAGGGTTAGTTTTTTTTTAGGGTTGAGTTTTTTTTTGTTGGATTTAGTAGTTTTTTTTTAGGGTTGAGTTTTTTTTTTTCGTAGGTTTTAGTATTTAGGGTACTTTATTTGTTTACATGTATTCTGTAGCATTAATATTTCAACTAATTAAATCGACAAGCACACTTTTTCAATTAAATCGACAATGTACAAGCTTTTAAATTAATAATTTTATCTAATTAAATCATATTTAATGCGTTGATGTGGAAATGCCACGTAGATAAAAAATTTTATTTAGGGTTGAATTTTGTTGGTTTTTTTTGGTAGGGTTTACAACAAAAATATAGTATTAAAAATCCATTGCATTAAGAGGTAATATCTTTTAGTTATTATTAATACCGTAAATTGAGGTGTTTTTTTTTTCTTTAAAGTTTATCTTTTGATGTTGCATTTGAATCTTATTTTATTATAATTATGTTTCCAATATTAATAAGTCGTAAATTTGAGATTATTTTCGAATGGATATTTTTCAAAAGAATAAACTATAGTACATCTTTAAATTGTAGTAATTGGTAAAATGGTTAGTTTTGAACAAAAAACTAACGTGGATATATAATTAACTCAATGTAAATATGATCAATAAAGTTCAAATTCGATTTGGCAACAATTTATAATATGTGGAACAAACTCCAAAGAACTTGAATTTTATAGTCAAGTCTGTCCAAATTATTGGGAATTGAGATTACGAATCGGAGTGAACTATAAAAAGAGTCATGTCAGTTTCAATTTTCATATAACTTTGGGAATCGAAAACCTATTTAGATTTGGGTTTATTAATTTATTATTTTGTATAAAATTATTAGTATTTAAAAATATTTAAAGTTTTAAAAATTCTAATTCTATATTTTGTCTTATTAATCAATTATTTTTATTTAATTTATTGATCTTATATCGATTTTTGAGAGAGATGACTTGATCAGGAAACTCAAATATAATAGAATCATTCAGTTTTATCCCATATAAACATTTAAAAGACTCACATTAACGAGAAAATTATACCATTACGGCTTATAGTTTGTTAGTAGCGTAGGGACAGGCAGATGAAGAAGCTTATATGTATGATGGTGCTAAATCGATTATTGATAAAATAATTTCATTGATAGGAAAACTCAAATATGATGGAGTTATCCTTAATCAATATTTAAATGACGGGCTGCTTAACATTCATCCTTCAATTATATCGAAGTACGAGCGCCTTTACTTTAAATGAATATAACCACGCAAAAATATCTTATCTCTCATTGACCTATTTTTTTTCGACCAACATAATACTTGATATGAAAAATGTTACCAATCGTCAACTTATTTCTATATTACAATTTATACTTCATGGCTTAACATTCAAAATGAATATAATTATACGAAAAACGGGATCTCACTTGATCTACTTTTCTATTACAATGATCAACGGACTACTTGACATTCAAAACGAATAAAACTAATTGAGAAATGTCACACCTCATTGATCTTCTTTTTTTTCTTTTTTTTCTAATTTAGTTTTTTTTTTTTTTTCGAATGGATCTAACAAACTATACTCTCAAAATAAATAATTCTATTATTATTTTTCATAAGAGGTGAGCCCCGTCGAAATTCGACGGGCAATAAACTAGTAATTTGAATAAGAAAATTAGAATGGTAAGACCTGAACTGTGGATAACTTTAAGTAAAAAGTAACAAATTTAACAGTGAATTAATTGATTTATAACGATTTGAGCATTTTTCTCTTTGTTTTTTTTCGCAATACATTGATATTGATAAAATTAGTACAGTAATATTTAAACAATAAAAAGGATAAAAAGAAAAACACTGTCAGATAATATCACATTTACTAGAAACCTTATTGGCCGATCTTTTTTTTTTTTTCTTTCAAATTAAACAACATATTAAGAGAATATAAATATTATTATATCTACCAATTCCATTTTCAAAATGACACTTTGTAACTATTTATGTGTGTATATACTCACTCTGTCTCTTTAAGAATTTTTTTATTTTTTTTCTTTTCATTTTTCATTTGTTCTCAAAGAGTATTCTTTTTTCTTTTTTGGACACAATACCCACCACAAATTACTTCATATTTACATTTTTTATATGTCTTAATAGTTAGATATACCCTAAAAATATAAGAATATAAGTTTTATACCCTACACTATAAAACTATAACTTTTATACCCTATTTTGAGTAAAATGATAAATTTGCCCTTAAAAAGTGGTGGTCCTATTTATCTCTCCTACTTTATGTTTTTTTATTTATTTTGTGAACAAAACAAACCTCACGGTTGTTTTGCAAAGATTGCAAACACGGTTTGCAATCTATTTGTGCAGAAACACTGTGTTCCTCATTTATTTCAATCAACAACCAAATTTGAATTATTCTTCACTTCATTCAATTAAAGTATTGATGCATTAATGGCTGAATCAGAAATTGAACAAAATACAACAACAATTAGAAAAGTGTAGCACACAAACTTTAAACTAAAGAAACCTTAAAATTGAAATTGTAGAGAGAGAAAGTAATAGAATTCGATTTTTTTGGGAGGATTTTTGGGTTATTTGGAAGGATATCTCTTTGCTGAGGTGCTAAGAAAAAAGGTAATTACATTTACATTTTGCTTTTTTTATTTTATTTTAGCGGTTTTTGTTGTTGTTATAAATTACACGGTAAAATTTCATATTTACACGGTAAGAATTAGAATTTACACGGTTTTATTGTACATTAACCGTGTAGAATAAGTTAAAGTTTGACTTTTCTGAATGTTGACCAATTACACGGTAGTTACATATATTTTACCGTGTAAGTTATTTTATACCGTGTAACCCATAAAAAACCGTGTAATGACAGAGAAATTTTTACTTGGTGTAATTTCATCCATTTGACCTATTGTTGCTTGCTTCTTTTCAGCTATGTCTTTTCAGCGAATATATATCCGTCACAGTGGGTATTGGGAGAGAAGCAAATACGTTGGAGGCGATTGTTTTATCGTGCATTTTCCCGTTTCGAACATTACATGTGATAATGTAGTACGAGAGCTCCGTGAACAATTGGGCGACGAAACTGATTTTTTGCTGTACTATTTGACTTTAATCGACAATGAAAGGATGAAAGTCGTTTTAAGTACTGATACCGATCTATTGCGGTTGATTGTTGAGCAAAAAGAAAAACCAACGGTTTATGCCATTAGCAAGGATAAGAATATCGTACGCGCCACTCCTACGACTCAGCGATCTTCAGTTTTTGCTGACTTGAATATCGAAGAGCCGACCTTGGAAGCATCAGATTCAGAAGAAGTGAGGGTAGATCCGGAGGTTGATGAAGAAATGGCTAGGGAAGAAAGGGACGCACAAGATCGGTTGGATTTATTTGTTTCACTGACGACTGAGTTCAGTGCATGGATTAGAGAGCCCGGACACATTGATAGGATCATTGGTCATCGTAGCATAAATTCAGAGCATCAACCTCCACGCGATGGCAATGATACGGCTGATCCGGACGATATTCGAGCTTGGTTGATTCCACATGTGGATTTAGACACTGCGTTGCCGTTAGGGATGATCGATATGGATGCCGCTGCACCCTTACTCGGACAATTGCGCGTGGGTGGTGTGTTCAAGAAAAAGGATGACTTGTCAATAGTTGTTGGATTGCATCACTTGGAGGAGCGATTGGAATATCATGTTGAAAATTCAGATAGTATACGAGTGGGGTTCGTGTGTAAGAATGAGGGGTGCAATTTCTTGTTGCGGGCCAAGCAAAAAGGCGGTATTTGGATCATCAAAAAACACATCCCAGACCATACGTGTTTTGTAGATATAGACGGGAATACTCGACGCCAAGTGCCTGCTAGGGTATTAGGAGCTTACTTTGCAAGAAGATTAATAACTGAGGGTGTCGTCTTGAAGCCGAATGAGATGAAAAATGAGATTCGAGCTGAATACGGCATAGAAATCGATTACGGTTTTGCACTGCGAGCGAGGAACATCGCTATAGAGATGACGTATGGAGGTTTCGAAGAGTCTTATCAGAGGCTACCGTCTTATCTATACCTATTGAGGGAGAAGAATCCGGGGACAATGTATGATTTCTCAACTTCATTCACGGATCATCGATTATGCTATATGTTTCTCGCTCTAGGTCAGTCCATTGAAGCATTTAAGAATAATTTGTTTCGTCCAGTTATTGTTGTGGACGGAACACACTTGAAGGGCAAGAACAAGGGGACCCTATTCATAGTTGTTACGAACGATGGAAATGAGCAAGTGTTTCCACTTGCCATTGGATTCGGCCCAATAGAGGATGATAACAATAATAATAATAACAACAACAATAATAATAATAATAATAGTCGAGATAATAATAACAATAATAATAACAATAATAACAATAATAATAATAATAATAATAATAATAATAATAATAATAATAATAATAATAATAATAATAGTCGAGATAATAATAACAATAACAATAATAATAATAATTAAAATAATAATAATTAAAATAATAACAATAAAAAAATGCTTCCTCAGCCGTGAATCCGACGGTTGGATCCTCAATGGAGTCGAATAGGGACTGAGGCATGTAGTACGGAGGAGTCTGCCTAGTGAGAACCACAGCATCCGGGCCCGATTTCCTAAACTGCTGATATGCAACCCTAGCAGCCCGGGTTGAATGCGAGGTCTAATGGCTCGTGTAAGGGCTCTGCAATGCGAGAGACGGCTTCGGAACCCGTCCCGTAGCCCTATCAGTGTCCACTCTCTGCTCAGGGACATCTGAGTCCATACTATCGTCATCGTCGCCGCCCAAATCAGGCTGAGGGACATGGGGGATCATATCTAGGTCCCTAGCAAATGAACTGTGAGACGAGGACTGCATTCCGTCTCCCTCCATCTGATCATCTGCATGTGGGGGCGTCCTCCATCTCGCTGCACGATGCTCAAATCCAGGCGCGGCCTCAGGAGTAGGTGATCAATGCCCATCATCAACCAAAGGAGCCTGTGAGCGTCGCTGGCTCACAGGAGTAGGTGATCGATGCCTAGATCGTCTGCTGCCGCTCGAAGAACTCTTCGATCCTACCATGTCATTGAGGTGCCGGAAGAGAGACTTAGCCATCCGGGCAAGTACTCCCTTCTCAGATGTATCTTCTGCTAGGCGGTGCACGGCTCTCTCAAGGACCTTGTCGATCCAATCATCATTCTCGCATCCCCGACGGCACGGATCTCCGTGCACGCAACAGACAAGCTGCTCAGACTGCTCAGCATGGGACGGCTCTTCCCTAGGACGCTTCGCCCAAGAAGATTCCAGAATATCAACATGTGGTCTCTCCGGGAAGTGGCCTCTAGTCTCTGAAGAGGCTCGGGCTGCTCGAGGCTGTTTGCGACGACCCGGCTGCATCACGTCCTTGGCATCACGACATTTCAATTTTTGCACAACTTTGGCCATCTCCCTTGCCGCCCTCGACTGTCTCTGCTGTGGCGGTAACTTCTTATGTTCATGACGTGGATTGGGGTTAAACTTCAAGGACAATGGGTCCCCTTCCCCTAGCGTAAGCATATAAGGCTCAACAATCTCTATTTGGGGATCCGGTTCAAGCGTGGGAAGGGCCTCGAGCTACAAAAGAATTAAATGAGAATAGCATGAAAATTGATTTATTAAAAAATAAATAAATAATGAACTAAAAAATGAATATACCTCATCGTCGTCGAAAAATCTAGTAAAATCCAAATGGGACTGCCGAGTGTGCCATCTCAAGAGACGAGGCGTAGCGATCTCATTCAATCGATAGCCGCATGCTCGTCCTAATAACGGGATTGCCTCGTACGACCACAAATTCAATGCCCACACCGGCCCATATAAATGGTAGGCCCCAGTCGGTCCCCCAATCTCCGTTGGGTCTTTCTTCATCACTCCTAGCTGATGACACATCACTTGGAATGACCATGATCCCTAAGGAAATCTCGCCCACTCATCTTGATCCTCTACTAATGCCCATGCCCAAGGTTCGATCGTTTGGTTATCACGGCATAGAAGCATGTAGTAGTACATGAGCAAATTCGCCGCGCTCAAATACTGATCTGGAGTCCCCATATCAATATGAGGATTGATAAAATCCTTCAAAAGCGTCTTATCCTTCGTCTTTTGACCATTATACCTAGTATAGAAGAGGCTAGTCGGGGGAATGACGTGAGCACCTCTGTTGGGATCAAACTCGGAAGGGCCGAAAAATAAGCCTGTCACGAGACAAAACTCCTGTGCACCAAAATGAATATCTCGCCCGCCTACGTGAAACCACCTCACAAACTCGGAGAATGATGGATCGGTGAGCTCCCGGGCTAATAACTCGTGCAATGCAACGTTTGCTGTCCCGTTCCTCTTAATATCTAACAAGTAGAAGAAGGGGCCGTCCTTGAATCTTTGTAGAAGCTCTTCCCCGCCGACACGCATCAAAACTATCGGTATTTGTTCGACTACAATATCTCGAACGTATAAATTTAATCGTGCCGGAAACCCTTGCATACGAGGCTTGTACCAAGCGTATCTCGGCTGCAAAAGATACGTCAAAGGATTCATTAGTTTCGGACGAAAAACCTAAAAAAACAGAAAATTACAAATATTTATGTCACTACACGGTTGAGTTAGAATTTTAACCGTGAACCGTGTTAGAATTTTAACCGTGTACACGGTTAAAATTCTAAATCAACCGTGTAAGTGGTCAACACCAAAAAGTCAGCAGTTACACGGTTGACTTCTAATTTTAACCGTGTACACGGTTAAAATTCTAAATCAACCGTGTAAGTGGTCAACACCAAAAAGTCAGCAGTTACACGGTTGACTTCTAATTTTAACCGTGTACACGGTTAAAATTAGAACTCAACCGTGTAATTGTAAACAACTGAAATTCAGAAATTTCAATTCATGCTATTAACATGTAAATCATCACCAATACGAAGTAAATCAACATTTAAGGCATGTAAACACATTATTATATATCCTAACAAGTACAAAACGAATAACATGCTTCAAATCTAAAAAAAACGGCAATAAAAATCAAATTTCAGTCCGGTGAAATGCTCACCGGATCCGGCGGGTAAGGAAGATTCTCCCTTTCTTCTCGTGTCGGCACTCGACGCCGGTTGGAAGTTCCTTCATTGCCGGAATCATTATCACTATGCGCCATTTTCAGTTTTTTTTTTTTGAAGAGGAATTATAGCTTCAACGGTTTTTTTTTTTTGGGGGGGGGTTTGGGTTTACACGGTCACAAGGAGAATTGGGCGTGTAGAGAGAGACGTAAGAGAGAGAAGGATTTTGTTTGTTTCTTTAGGTTTTAGTGGACCCCATTATTGTTTTTTGTTTTATTATTAATCTTAAAGATAGTGGGCTCAATAGTAAGGATTTTTTGGACTTTTTCTTAGAAATAGGGTATAAAACTTATAGTTTTATAATATAGGGTATAAAAGTTATACTCTTATAATTTTAGGGTATATCTAAAGTTCACCCTTTTTATATTCTCAACTTATTTACCATATTACTACATAACCTAACATTTTTTTTGAAATCCATACCAAAATTAAAAGGGAATACTCTTAAGGGATGGATAAAGTTTTTTTTTTTTTTTTTTTTTGATTTGGTGGAATTTCTTATTTCTGACAAAAAAAAGGGACGTATTTGTAATCCTTTTCAGGGTGTCCAATTAAAAGTAGATCGTTCCCAAAATTGGGGGGGGGGGGGTGTTAGTCTAATCTACTTACTCTTCATCTACACATCTCTCTACGTACCATAATAGAATTTGAATTGTAAAAATTTAAATTATCTTTGCACCTCTCTATACCCAACATTTTCTTAAAATATAGTGTAAATTCGAGTTTGGTCCCAAAGCAATTGTATCATTATTCAACCCAAAACACGTGATTTATTATGCACAATACTGTATTAATTTTAATTTCCATAAAATTATTTATAGTTTTTCAAACATAAAAAACAAAAATAAAAAAAGAATCATACTTACTCTTCATCTACACATCTCTCTACACGTACTATAATAGAATTTGAATTGTAAAAATTTAAATCATCTACGCACCTCTCTACACCCAACATTTGCTTAAAATATAGTGTAAATTCGAGTTTGTTCCCAAAGCAATTGTATCATTATTCAACCCAAAGCTCGTGATTTATTATGCACAATACTGTATTAATTTTAATTTCCATAAAATTTTATAATTTTTCAAACATAAAAAAACAAAAACAAAAAAGAATCATACTCTCTCTGTCCCAACAAATTTAAAGTGTTTCTATATATGAAATATAAAATAATATAATGAGTCAAGTTCGTTGCAACATAGGTAGTAGTGTTTATGTAATGTTAACTGGTTAGTTTGTGTAGCAGCAATAAATTTAGTTTTTATAGTAGTAAGCAACCAAAACTTCAAAATAAAATAACAGAAGCATTCATTTGCCCACTATGACCTCTGAACTGGGAAGGATGATTTAAATGCCATTTAATCCCTCAACGAAAACTCTCTTTTTTTTGTTTCTTATTCATTTATTTTATATTTGTTTTTAGAAAATAAAAACTCCCTTGCATTTCATCTCAACAAAAGCCAATCTGTGTTTTACTCTAAGCAAGTTGCAACATGCATCTCATTATCATATCTTCAAGGGAAAAGTGGCAAATTAAACCCCTACGTTGACACCCCTAACGCGTATAGGACCCTAACGTATCGTTCGAGACAATGCAGTCTAAAGTACAGCCATGGGAAACACTAGCGACAGCCACCGTGGCGCGGCGGGGATCAGCAGGCAGCGGTTCAAACCAATAAGCCGTGATATAGAATGTTGTGCTCCGAATGATACGTTGAGGGGTCCTATGCACATTAGGGGTATCAACATGGAGGGCTTATTTGCTACTTTTCCCTCTCTTCAATCGAAACAATCTCTTCATAAATAAAAAGACCTATTTCCATTTCAAGAAAGAACAAAGAGAAGATAGTTTCCAAAAATTCTGATTCTATCATCAGGAAATTTACATTGTACATACAGTATATTAGTCTGCAATGTGACAGGTGTCATAAACAAATATCAATTGGCCAAAGATACTCCAAAACATATTTACAAGGATCAGAAACTGGGAATCTGATCCCCCCGGAAATCATGTATGGAATTACAAAGGAGAATGAGAGAAAGAGAGAGGAGTCATGGTTACGTACTGGAATTTGTAGGTGGATCGTCCTTCCAACCTTTAGTGAGCAAGTCGTAATTGATGGATGCAAGCTGGGAAAGGTTCTGCAGTCACAAAAGAAAAAATTCAAATGAGAAGCAACTATACGGGGGCGTTTACTTTAGACGGTATATTAGATTGGCAATGCATATAATTGTGTATTTGAAGAATTAGACAATCAAATAAGCTTAAAGTTAATCGATCCCATCAAAGTTTGTGAACTGATGGAGGCAACATTTTTTGGAGAAATAGTATTTCAAAAATTTTAACAGCTATATACTTTGCAATCTTAACAGGCTAACCTTAAATGAGAAATTGCTGAAGGAGTAATTGATATCACAGCTCGAGTCAAATTCAGCGAGCCCTCCACATTCATCTCCCTGCTATACTCATCAAAAATTGAAATAAGATGATAGAGAAGTCGTAAATAAAAAGAAACTGTCTGTTCACATTATTTAATTTAATGATACACTTACCACTTCTTCGTGCCTATTGCTTAGGCAACTGCTACTGCCACTTAAGCTACCATTATCACTTGAATCCTCAAATTCACTAGCAGCATAAACATGTTCGTCTGCAGTATTCCAGGAATATCGACTAGTAAAGTAACTCGTATCCATTGCACCCTCTGATGCCGGAATGAACGCAGCCTGGGAAAGAGCATAAAAAGTTAGGTATCACTGTTTTTCGCAGAACATTTGAATTTCAATGTAATATATAGATAGAATCAAACCTTTTGCCTAGCGAGCGTATCCCAGTTAATATCTCTGAAAAATGGATGTGCCTTGACCTGCATTGTGAAATATTTTATCAGAGTGATGGTAGAAAATAAAAAAAATTAAATCGGACTATCACATGGCACAATACTACCTCCGAAGCTCCTTCAGCTCCAAGTCTCTGGTTAGGATCTTCCGTTAGTAACCTGCCAAGTTGATATCAAAAATTCAAAATGAATAAGATAAACTATCAAAGGATCTGTGAAATGTGACCTTAAAATTGACAGTCTGTCACATGTGGTCATACAGAGGTTTTGAATCAACGAAAAGAGTGTGTAGGCAGCAACTAGACCATTTAGAAGATTATATGACCATGTAAAAATAAAACAAAATGAAAAAATAAGCTTGGCTTTGAAACTTTGGGATTTTCAAGCATTGGGCAGAGGGAAGCAATAACTGAGAATTAACCTGTTGAGAAATCTATCGTACAAACTGCTACCACTTGAACTCTCATAATTATATTGGCTGTTAAACTAACACAGTTTTTCAGATTAACAGAGAGGGAAATGCATTTTAAGGAAAATTAAAAAAACTGTGTCCTTGACTGTTTATCGTGAAAAAATGTGTAATACTAGAATCTTCGAGATAAGACGTACCAAAGAAGAGCAACTAAGGAGAATGAATTAGTAAGAGCAAAAATGCTTTAGGCAGGGAAAACATACTGCTCTCGCATTTTAGAAATAGTGGAAATAGATGATAAATCTCTTACCGATCAATCAAATCATATGTGTCGTAACTCATTTCATCAGGCACCTGAGGCCAAGGTATCTTCCGATTCAGAATGTTGTCAAATATTTTCTACAAAGAAAGTTGAAAAGCATAAGAAACACAATCCAAGGACCCTATTCAAGGAGATGCAAAGCATCAACCTGGATGGCCTCTAGTCAAAATGATAATGTCATAGTAAAACAGAGAAATCTGAATATATTTTTTATTTATTAATTATGTTTGCAGTTGAGAGTCAAAAGCACGGGACAATATGTACCGCACCAAATGCGGATGTAAAAACAACAAGTAAAGTTATACAGTATAAGTTTACAATGATCTACAATCTTCTCGCATGTATAATTTACATTACTACTATAATCTAAATAAACTTCTCAGCCACAAACCAAGATTGTCTATGAATAAAAGTACAAAACATAAACTTTAATGGAAAATGGATTTGATCTATAGAAGGTAAGTTCAGGATACCAATTACACATATAACTTATGAGCAGTCAAATGAAAGCACGATTAAAGAGAAAAAAGTAAGTTTTGTTTTTCCGAATAGTATAATAACCTGGGGATGCTCAGCGTTGAAAGGAGGGATGCCAACAATCAACTCGAATAAGATGACACCCACTGACCACCAATCAGCAGTAAAGGCTGAGAAAAGGAGCAAATAAACAATATAGTTAGCATTCTAAATTGATAAGAAAGTTATAGACCAAATACATATGAGAAAATCTCATTTCGAATAAAAAATATATACAGTATATACTAAAAGAATTCGTTGGTCAAAAATAATCTCAAACAAGGAGAGATATCATGACTAAACCAGACTACAGAATCGTTCACCTGAACTCCTATTCCCTACTGGAACTTCACATATAAACAACTAAATTAAATGAAGACTAAGTGACTAACACACATCACATGGCAAGCTTTGTTCTTATTTAAAAAGTATGCAATGCCGCACTCCCACTCTTCACTACTTTGCGACTTTTGAAACAGATGTAGCACTGAAAGGCTATGATACTGCTTTTAGCAAGAAGTAGAATGATTCTAAACTTTATTACTTTTATGGCTTGTTTTAACCTATAATAATCCCATTATGACAAATTAGGACAAAAAATAGTTTTATCTAATTAGATCGGTGTGGTGCTTCTATCTAATTAGTTTTAACATAGAATAAATGGAAAATCTGCACCTACCATGCCCAGTTCCAAGAAGAATCTCAGGTGCTAAATAATCTGGAGTACCCACAGCCGAGCGCTTCTTGCGCCTTTCTTGCTGATGCTCCGAGGCAGACAATGGTGGTTCGTCTTCTTCCATTAATGATGTCCCACTCACGGCGGGACCCGACAAATCATCAGTGCTGTTGATAAGACCCACTTTTGATAGCCCAAAGTCTGTTAACTGTTCAGATTATATAGCCAGAGTTTTTGCACCTCAGAATTTGTAGATGATAAAATTTCATGAGACCACATGAAAATTTCCTATGAGAAATTCTATGTTTCAATGTTTTTGAAAGCATAAATGAACAACCGCATATGATCGTATGATGGTATAGGTGCTCATGAGCTGTTAGCAATCAAAGCTTATTTTCTTATTATCAAGCCAAATAATACTGTGTTGCATAAATGGAAATCCCACATTAATGAAACTACCTCACAAGTTTTTCATGATTTTATCACAGAGAAATTCATGCTATTCATTCTTTTAACAAAATTAATTTTTAATTGGTGTTTACATGATGCGTTAATTTATATTATATTATACTCCCTCCATCCCACTTCATTAGTCCCAATTTCTTTTTCCGTCTGTCCCATTTATTAGTCTCGTTACCATAAAAGATTAGTGGTGGATATAAAGCCCCTTAAAACCCTTTATCTCACATGCCCTTGGTTATTGTGCCAATCGCAAATGGGACTAATGAAATATAATGGATGTGCTTATAAACATGTTTTAAGAATATAGTATTATGTTTTTTAATGTCTTCTGGAAGTTAAAAACTTAATATTGGACAATCTGAATAGTATCTAATGTTTTGAATATGTTGCACGGGTTAAATACTAGTTGCAGAATTGGAAAAGAGCATACAATGTAATCATAAATTCATTTGCAAACAAATAAAAGCAAAATCCAGAATCATAAATAAATAAATAAATAAGTACATCTACGAGGAATTAACATAAAAAAATAAAACCATGACAAGAAATCACGAGAAAAAGAACCTTTATATGGCCATCGTGTGCAATTAACAAATTATCAGGCTTCAGATCACGGTGAACCACGCGTAGAGAATGTAGATACTCCAAAGCAAGCACCTATTAATTATTGCAGAGAATGCAAGTCTTTTGGTTACCAAAGTATGAGGAAAAAGATAAGTAGAGAAAAGCCACAAAAGGACACTCACCACTTCAGCAATATATATGCGAGCAACATCTTCATCTAAGCAGCCTAGATTCCTCAACAAGGAATAAAGATCTCCACCATTCAGGTACTCCATTACAAGATATAAATTATCACGACAAGTGAATGAATAGAAGAAGCGGACCTAGAATATCAGACATGATATTAGAAAAAGATAATCATAACATATATAGAGCTAAAGCATGATCATACACCAAAAGGCTTACCACAAAAGGATTGCGAACAGATATCAATATATCACGTTCTGCCAAAATACTCTCAACAGCATTCTTTCGAATCATATCTGCTTTCTTAAGAACCTGCAGAATAGATGAATTTGGAAAGTCAGCCTATTTTGCATGTTCAATATGTGTCACATTTTTCATTAGCATTATCAAAAGATTGGAGAAGCTCTTATCCATTTTCTGGCTTGTAACTTGTCAACTACATTCAAATTCCTCAAAAAGTACTCATCTCATGTGAGAATAGTTGTAGTTATATACCCTAAACTTTGATGTTCTCCACATACCTTTATTGCAAACAGGTCCCCTGTTGTTCTCTTTTTTGCCAAGAACACCCGACCAAATGCACCACGACTAATTGGCTTTATAATCTCAAAGTCATCTATCGAGGTACGGTCTTTGGAAGAATGCACAGGGCTACTTCTTAGACTTCGTAAAACATCATCTTCCAAAGGAGCATCTTCATCGATCACAGTGCTCGTTATATCAACTTTGTCATCTTCAACTAGTTCACATAGTTGTAAATACTTCTCCCTGGGTAATTGAATAAATCATCAGCATGATTACTCCATAATCAATCTACTACAATATTCGAACAAAAAAAATCTCTAACTTGCCTGATCAATTTCTCAATACGAGTTCCAAAGGTCTCTACAGTCAGGGAATCAAATTTTCTACGATCCATGACAACTTTCAAGTCTTCAAGACAAGAAAGCAGATACTGCAAAGAGCGATCATCATCCAGAGGGGTGTTTGCTACACATCTAGCTATATCAGCAAGTTCATTCATCTGCATCGACCAAATGTTAAAAATGATATTACTGACAGCTATTATTGGCAAAACTTTCAACCACAATTTAACAAAGAACTGAAAACCCGACCCCTACCATCTATACGGAGTTTTAAGACCCTGATACACCATCAATTCTCATGACATGAAATGGATAGAATTGTGTAACTAAGTCAAAGAATAACACCTATATAGTGTAGTTCTTATCATATTAAATCTGATTTCGCCTACAACATATCTTCAGACAAGCTGGTTCTCTTCAGACAAGCAGGTTCTGTACTACTTAAAGATTGACTTGTAATTTTGGAATTCAGTTAACAAGATTCCCAATCTGTTGGGCAGGGCAGCCTGGTTTTGGATATTCATGATATTCATGTAGTCCATTTGAATGGAAACATGGTCAATCCAGACCTTGATGCATTGTACAGCACAATAAGCTAAATACATTGTACTGTCATATACAGTATCTAACAAAATAACAAGAAAGCTACAGGGGATGAATTTGGATTGCATTTTAATTGTTAATTTCCGGTTTGAAGTAGATGTAAAGATGATAATGTTATGAGAAAATTGAAACATAAATGTAGCATATAGAAGAAGCATGCTTACCATAGTAAGATTAATCAGAAATTATGCACGACAGTTACATATGAATCTAAGAAGTGACCTGTAATTGTTCATGCTAAATAACAGGAATCTTAGAAGAAAGATGAGAGCAGTGGACTATTGTCAGCCTTGGATATACCTGAGGAAGATCACCATGTTCAGAAAAAGCACCTTTCCCAGACAATAGCAAATCAATCGGGCTCGTCCGCGGTGTCATTAGAGGCGACCTAGGAGTCATGCTGCCTGCTGATGATGTAGTCATTCCTTGATCAGACTTTGGACCAAATCGTGTTCGACATGACATGGAAGGCAAGACCTTCATATCATCCATGGTGCTATTATCTGCTTCAGCAAAACATTCAAGCATGTCTTCAGATCCCCTGCGGGACCAGTCACTATATTTTGGAGAGACAAGCTCCGACTCTTCAGTTACACTCGAATTTGATACTTTCGCACCATCAGGGCTTCCAACACCATGTTGCATGTCCTTTGCCGAAAAAGATTCCATCAGTTTCTCAAGTGTATCAGCAATTGTAATGAGGCGCTCGTTCACTCTTAGACCCTTTTGATCGCATCGATCAGCAATGGCACATATTCTTGAGTGGTCTTCAACGTGCAAAGTTGGAACCTCCTCCTCACAAATGCGACATATTATTGAACTTTCATCAGATACACTTGGCTGATCTCCCCAATACCCCCACGAAGGTTTGTGCTGGTGCTTAGGCATTGTGGACGATACAGGTACTTCTTTCGAAGGAGGAAGCTCAGGCACCTTGTTAGTAGCTAGCTCAGCATCACCCATTTCTCTTCTGTTTTCTAATGTTTTTGAAGCTTGCATGATATTATCACTACTCTTCTCCTTAACAGAGGCAGCTTCTTTGGGGCTTTTTCCAGTAGGAGAAGGGAATTTCTTCCAAGATGCCATCCTGTTTCTACTAGCAGCAAAATCCAGGCTCTTATCCACGCTCTTTGTGGTTTCAGCAATTGAAGGTTGTAGATTTCCGGATACAGTGTCTTTCTTCCACTCTGATTGCTCTTGACTGTAAAATTTCCTCGTGGATGGAGCCTTCAAAGCTTTTACATCTAATGGCATCTTCCCATCTTTCTCTGGACCAGGAGGAACTTGTTTATCTGCTGGCTGAAGCGATTGTCGAAGATGGAAAACATGCTCATCTTCAGCCAGCCCACTCTCTTTGTGAAATTGCAATAATCTAGTGCATCTAGTGAGAATAAAGAGCATTCGGGTATGAAGTTGCTTTAAGGTGCCCATGGGAAGCTCCTGACGCCTGTCATCCAAATCTTGCACTATGCCTTCACATTGTAGCCAAAATTCACCAGGAGAAGTCATAGCACAGCTCCGAGCCAGAACCAACAAGTCTTCAATAGTCTCCTGCCATTCCGGGTGAGTTTCGGCATTCTTTTCTAGAATTCCTACCAGATCTGCTGCAAAAATATGCAGATCAGCATCGACTTCTTCCTTTGCTTTGTCGAATTTTGTTCTAATCATAGCCAAAACCTCCTGTATAAATTATAAAACATCCATGAATATCCCGAAGTAATATGACCAAGATGTCTAATGTCGAGCAATTATTGTTTGTAAAGAGTATTACCTCCAAGTTGTTTAACCTTTTCGGTTTCCAAAATGGGTAAGGACGTACGCCTTTAGAGTTCAATTCATGAGAGAAACTCTTGATATCGCCAGGAAACCTCTTCCTAGGAGCACTTGTAACACGAAGTATGGCTTGAAAGCGTGGAGATTCGGACTCTTTAGGATTCTCACAATCATATGATGCCTACGTGAGCATTTAAAATTCAGCTAGTTTACAGATGCAAATGTGAATCTAAATTAACTGGAAAAATGTAGAATTGGATGCTTAGTAGCATCACAGAAAATACACCTTTTTACCTTCATCTCTGGAGTACACGCATCTGAATTCCTGAGGGCTCCAGAATCGCCCCATGTTGAATCAAATTGCCCTGAATAAGCCCAAATGGAAATGATGACCATAGGGGTTTTGTGCAGCAAGATGTTTCTACTTTTTAGTAATGTTATTTCTTATGATCATTCCTTCAGCATAGCTCACATAAAGTAACATTTCTAAGGAGGTTATGGATCCAACTAATTGCTCATAAGAATCTATACTGATGAGTGTGTCCACGTGAGCATGGCAAAAACCAATAGAGCAAGAGAAGATTGAAAGGGAAATGACACAATGAGAAAAAGGCAGTAATCTTTCTAGATTGCCTAGCAAGGTGCTAGGAAACTAGGTGAGTAAAAGAATATACTCATTGCCTTAAATCACAAACTAGTAAGTTTTGCTTTGCAATTTCAACATGACTTTGAGATTATAGTTTCAACCTTTTGCAATTAAATCATCCATCTATTTTCTTGTAAATGGATATGATGGGGAAGGAAAACTTTGCCAAAATGAAGTAGCCAGAAGAACATCCTTTTTTCCAAACAAGTTGGAATTGTTTTACTGAAAAAGTAATGAATTTTTAATTGCAAAATGTTGAAAGTTGTTGTGATGATAGAATTCAATAGTTGTTTTGTAATTGCAAAACAACCAAAACTCGTGATGTTTTTTAAGGCAATCAACCTATTTTAGTCGATTTTTTTAACAACTTTGGCTGCTAAGAGCTCAGATTAACAGTCTTTGGTGATTTTGTCGAAGTCGTTTCTCTACTTCCTTTTCTACTCCATGTTACTGATAGATGGGAATTTCACAAGTTCTTGCAAGATATCTTTCTAGAAGTAAATGTGTTAAATAATTGGTAGAAAGCAAGGAAAACTATGAGCAACTACAGAATATTTCCTAGGTATACCAATGACAATTGACAAGCAATATATGGGTTGAGTTAGACCACTAGTCTTGTGACTAGCTAAGATCTCATAGGAATAAGAATAAGAGAGAATAATTGGCATGATATTTGTCGGATCTCCAGCCACTGCATATTTATAATCAAGTCAACTAGGCTGTAGTATGAAAAATTTGTGCAACTACCACATAACTTTTAGCTATCTTAACTTTGAGATAGAATAAAGTTCTTTTAAAAGCATTGATTAGGAACAGACATAAGTACTCTTCTTCATATTATTTTTTCCAAACAAAATCTCTCTTACGTATGAAAGTGTTTCTAGCCAATATGTTTTATGCCATTACATCTTATGGGAAAGAAAAGAAGGCTTTTGTGAATTCATCATAAAAAGATCTTCTCCTAGAAAAACTTTATTCAATTCTACATTCATCGTTATGACTTGCCAAGTTGCTTATAGCTTACTCTCCGAAACCATAATGCAAGATTTGCCTTATAGATAAATTCAATTAGTCTCTCAAGATCTTACATACATGCAATGATTAGCACATACGAGTTCGTGAGCTATTTAAGCATCATTTATTCGATCTGCTACTGCATTTAAAAAAAAATACGTCTAAATTTCTCTAAAGATATGATAACACTTTAGCCTATTCTGTTTCTAAGTTTGTCTTAAACATGCATGAAATTTGCTTTTAAGAAACTACTGGACAGTCTTTAGCATATGAGATTGAGATGCTTTCGAAACCCAAACAGACAGTTACACCTAAAGCCATCCTCAGTTCCTGCTCGCTTATGTTTCTTGAACAAATGAGGTGAAGTATAATCTAGTCAAAAGTAGTCAACCACCAGCCAACTTCAGTCAATCAGTTCTACCTAGAATTCTAAAGGGAATGAGGAAACAATTCTTAGTTTTTCATGATTGAATTCAGTTCCGGATACAATTTGAATTAGAAGAAGAAAATAGTGGATATGCACTCCAGATTGCTGATATCAACTAGCAGAATAACTTTAATTTAAGATTTTATATAAATTTTGGATTATAAATTGGACAGTTCTTCCTTTTTATTATACATTATGAAGGTAGCAGCATTTGATCTTATGTAAAATGCAATCATACAAGAAACCAGGGGACCTAATACATTTTCTGTTCAATACATCACTTGGGAATTATTAATATTGGTAGTCGACCCCTTCCAATCTTAGATGTCAAAGTGATTTCAGAGTGGCCTAACTACAAAGTTACTTAAGGTAAAATGCTAATGGAAGAGAAGTGATCGATTTCGACTCATACGGCAAACTAGGCATAACACTCCTTTAGAACATTTTCTTGTATATTAACTATGAAGCTATCATACCAGCATAAACGCATGCATATACTTACGGGTGCATACATTATTGATCAAAGGTTACCTTCAATCCGTAAAAATATTATGCAAAGTATTCTAAAACCCAGAGCTTTCACCAACTACACATAATACGTGCAAACTAAAAAAGAGAAGACAATTGAATCCTAGTACAAAAAACATCAATCTCAACTATGGCTTGAATTATATTACCAGAAATCAGACCATAATAAAAGTGCAAACTAGTCATTCATTTAATAAGAGTACCTCACGTGAACAAAATCCCTACATCATATATCATCATCCTCTACTGAAAACATTCTAATTAATTCTACCACTTGTGAATTGTGATACTAAACAAGAAAATAAATCACAAACAAAACCCAGTCCTAATCCTATGTTCTTCCCATCATTTATTAACCTCATACCTATCAATTAACATAAGTAAAGCAATATGATCAAATTGCACATTGAACATGTAAACTATAAGTTATTTAACGCAGTTTACAAAACTAGAGCTACGCAATCAAGAAATGGAAGTATACCCGTAGCTCCAGAAGAAGACGACTCGGCATTTTGGAGGCGCGATCGTTCCTGCTCCTGAAGAACATGAGGGCTCTGGTCCCTCGAAGCCCCACTCTCAGTCGACATCGTGTCCGAATTACTCCCATTATCTGCATTTTCGAGAAACGACTTCTTCTCCTTCTTCCTTCCACCGGAAACCGAATCATTTCCGCTGACGAACGGCCGCGACAAGTTACTAGCACCCAAACCCTTATCCCTACTCCCAAAACTGAAGAAACTCTCCTGCGGCAGTGGCCCTGAACGCGTCTTTATCTTGTTCAGCCCCAAGGACGACGCCACAATCGGCGACACCGACAAGGAGGTCGGGCCAGAAGACGGCGGCGGCGGCGGCGCCGCCTCCTCCGATTTCTTCAACTGCGAGGGAGAAGAGGACGAGCTCGATGTGAGCTTGCTTAAATTGGGCGAGTCCTTGCCCTTTAATGATTCCTTCTTCTTCAGAAGGCTCTTCGCTGCGCTTCTCGGAGTGGTCGCGGCCGAAGCCGCCGGAGAGCTGTCCTTGGAGAGGGAGGGGGACAAAGATTTGGTCTTTTTCTTATCGGATCGGATCGGCGAATTGGAGTTGGAGCCGAAAGATCGGGGGCTGTTGGATGATCCATCAGGGCTGGAAGTGTCGGATTTCTTGGAAGAGAAGAATCTACCCTTGAACACCATTGAAGCAAATCGGCGTGAATTGTGGTGGGAGATAAATAAGTAGTCCTATTAGGGGCGGAAATTAGGAGAATAGAGCGGGGAAGAGAGAGAATGGGGGGAGAGAGAAGCAGGAAACATGGAGGATAGACAGTGATGAGAGGAGAGCCCCTTTTCTTTTCGCTGTTTATTTAGTGCGAGAGTGTGGTTTTGAACGGTTAGAGAGAGAGAGAGATTGCACTCAGGAATTACTGGGTTTTGATGTAAAGGAACCAGGAAGGAAATGACTCTTTTGACTGCTAAAATAATAAATAGATAAAATTACTAAGAAACAAACTACGAAGAACTTACGTAATAGTAGTAACAAAAAATAAAAATAAAAAGTGAATATACGATTTTTAATAGGCAAACTATTTCGTACAATTTCTTTTATTCGTCCTCATTTGCCATTTTTAATTTCCTTCTAATTTTTGTCTTTGGGAAAGTTGTATTAATAATTTATTATCTGGTGCATTGTGGCATGCATGAAATTATTATTATTATTATTTTTATTTTATTTTTTTTTATTTTTTTGGGTGTTAATATTACGTATGTGTGTAGACTGTAGTGCATCGAAAGCTACTTTATATTGAAGTTTTTTTACATATGTTTCATGCCACCACATCTTTTGGTTGGAACCAAAGAAAGAAGTGGCCAAATCTAGAATTTTAATTTGATTATTCCATTATTCCCAAATAAAGACAATTTCCCATGACTTCAACTATTTCACATTACTGTATGTTAAAATCTAGTACTGTGATAGGATATGGCTCAACTACTAGGCTCAAGTATTAGGCCCAATATAAATGGACCCCGATATTAAGCTTGACCAGCTTGACTTATGTAAGTTTGGCCCAAATAAGAGAAGACTTCACCAAACAAGGAAGAATTTCTTAATCGACTACAACTCAGACTCTAATAGAGTGTAGAAGACTCAGGTATCTACTATGAAGATGAAGATAAGCCCAAAGAGGTATAACAGATATCAAATAGATGGGGTTTTTGGTTCTCGGAGGTCTGCATTTTTTATGTGTAGGGAGAAGGAGATATCAGTGATACCGGCCCAATTATTAGTATATAGGAGATGTTAGAAATGGAGATATTGGTATATCAAAGATATCATATTAATATCCATACACTGATATACCAAATACATGGTATTGATATTAACTATTTTGATACTCATAACTGATATACGTATATGGATACCAAATGCCCTAAGAGATTTTGGATTGGGTTTCCTAAATCTCGATGAGATCATCACTAGTCTAAAAAAAAAAATAGCCATACAAACTTTAATTATCTAGAAACATTTTTTTTATTATTTAGATGTATTTTATTATTTTAAAATAGATCCATACATTGATTCATATTAAAGCTTGTAAAGATCATCTCTACCCCCAAAAATTTCATTTGAGCTATTTTGTCATTCCGATTCTATCAATTTTCTATCTTGCGTCAACTTAAAAATCCTTAAAACTTGTGACTTTGACTAACTTTTTATCATTTTATTTCTGTTTTTCTTTTTCTTTTTTCAATTCAAAATGAAAGTCAAAACTTTAGAATGCAAAAATCAACGAAAACGATTAAAAGTCCAAAAGGTACATTACTTTGGAACGGCGGGAGCATATTAAATATACACCGTATTTGATTGAACGTTCACTTGGTGTATATATTTATATAGTTTTTAACGTATTGAAATATATATATATATATATATATATCATTAAACAACAATTTATTTTCAACTTTGAATCATGGTAGTATAATTCAGGTGCTATATTTAATTTAAGAAGTATAGGGATGAAAGAAGAATGTTTTTATGTCCAACGTGTGCATACTTAATATGTCAACGACTAACGTGACGATAATACACTATCTTCATCCCACTATAATAGTCTCATATTGAATTGGCACAATAACCAATGAAAATGGGGATATGCGGCTATAATCAATTCTAAGAAGATAGAGTAAATTGTAACTAAGTATTCTTTGTTATTTTAGAAAATGAGACTGTTGGTCCCAGAAAGAGTTCATTGGTGTATAGGGGGAATACACCAATTTCCAACAGTTTTCGATTTGTGCAAACTAACAGGTGCTAACTGACCAAGGCGAACTAAGTTAGAGAGTTTGATCAGAGTGAGAGTTCAGTTTATCCAACTCAGACAGTGAACTACTGAGTTTGTTAAACTGAACCGGAGTGCGGAAGTTGGTGGCTAGTGTTGGAAAACTCTTTAGAAAATTCTTTTTATCTTTTAAACTAACAGTTTGTTGAATGCATGCAGTATGATGTGCTTGTTAGTATGACAGTTTATAACAAGTTAGCAGTATAGAGAGTTTAAGAGATAGAAAGAGAGATCGAGACACGAGAGTTTATCGTGGTTCGGAGAAAACCCTCTTACGTCCACGTCAGATCTTGCGATCTGAAATTCCTTAACCTTGGAATTCCTTCTCCTTAACCTTTCGTCAGTTCCTCGATGAAGATCAAGCACGAGTTATGGGTCGTAATCCTTACAAACTTTTCTTACAAACTTACTACAAACAGAAACTTAACTGCTAAACTCTTCCTTGTTGTAGAGCTTGACTGTGTTCAACAATGGTGGAAGTTACAACTCTTCTATCTACTACAAATATAACTAATCAGAATATGTAGAGAGAGTTTAAGTGAGTTACTAGACAGTAGTAAATGCCTAGAACTCTGATTTCAGAATGAGAAATCTCATTATCAACACTTGGGAAACTTGTCTTTTTTCGAATGTTGAAGGATTTGTTCGAGAGAGATTTCTCCACAGATTTAGCTTGAATACTTGAGTTTTCCGTGCTTGATTCTGGAATGGAAGAAGGTGTATATAGGATTCATTTGAAATGGAGTCGTTGGGTGTGTCAGATCCGTACTCTGGCACAATGTACTTTCTTCCCGTTGAGACAGTCAAGTTTGCTTCCGCAGATGCAGTGACCAGATCAGATCAACCTATGTAGGCATGTTGAAGCTACCTCTTCAAACTGGAGTCTTCAGCTAACTTCTTTCAATCTGCGAGTCTTGAACTCTTCAAGGCAAGAGCTGAACTCCTTCAAGCTGGCTGACTAAGATCTGCCTAAATCAGATCATCAAACTGAGCTATACATGGTAGTTTGATCTAGCAACCTAACTCTAGAAAAGATCTAAAAAGATTCTAAGTGTTGTTTCGATAAATATCATCAAAACTTTCAAACTGAGCAAGGTTCCCAACAGAGACTAATATGTGGGAGATGGACGAAAATAAACAATGGGACTAATATAGTGGGATGGAGGTAGTAGATAAGAAAAAATATTATTAATATAACTTATGAAAATCTATACTATATTTAAAAGCCAAAGAGTGACTTGCTAAAGAAATTCCCGCCAAAGGCAGCTTTGATTTGTCTGTTGAATAAATGAATGTGTATTGTGAATCTATTTATACATTAGGTGCATATAATGCTTTGTTGACTAAGACTTGGGCTCCAAGATTGGAGATATGATTTGGGCTCCAAGAAACTATGTTATCCTCTATAAATAAACTAGCATTGCACTCGTGCGATGCACAGAAGATAGTTTTTATTCCTAAATAAACATAATTATAATAAAAGGTGACATGTTTATAAGAATGTGTTAGCCATTTAAAATTTATCGATTTTTTAAATATTCTATAAAAAAATTGAATAAAAATCACACAAATCGAAAGAATTTTTTTGAAATCTTCTCGTATTCGAATTGAACTTACGATTGAAAATTTTCTGATTTCTAACAGAATAAAATATTTATTTAGCCTAGTATAAAGGAACGCACACTCAAAACATCTTAATTTGCAAACGTTAGTTTATTTCATATCATATCGATAATATTTTTAGTGTATTATATCACATATGTTTCAATTTCTAACCAATAGCGTGACGAATATTTAGTGAAAGATACATAATTTTTATTTCAATTAATACTATTTATTTTGTTTCATAAACCAACAAAATAAAAAATAATTAGTAGAATCCTAGCTCATTTTCACAGAGCTTTAGTAAATTTTAAAATATGGATAAACTGTGTTATCATAATTTGATGAGATTTCAAACATTATCAATCAAGTTACCCGAATGCACTCTAAATAATTATAATCATTCAATGTTATGTGTGTGCTTGAAAAAAAATAAAAATGCATAAAAAGAATATTACATACTAAAATATTTTAAATTTTGATAGTCAAAGACTCAAAGGAATAAAAAGATAAAATACATTTAAGGAACACAAACAATGAGAAAAATTTATTAGTCAAAATTATTAGTTAATACTATATTAAATTGATTAAATTTAATGAACAAAAACTATGATTTTACAAAGTAATAAATGTATTTAAGTGCATAGAAAATAATAGTATTACATTTATAATATGAATAACTTAATTAAATAAAAATAATGATAAAGCTCAAATTTCTATGATTTTGGAGGGAAAGTAGACTATCATACTTTCTTATATTAACTAGTATTGTGCCCGTGCTATGCACGGGGAGCACTTTATGATATTATGCCTCTGGAAAGATTTTAGAGTTGAACGATTTTTTTTGATTTCATCATGAAAGATATATATGCATGCCGACGCTTCTAGTCTCCAATTGCATAATGAGATTAAGGTGAGGATGAAGTATGAAAAACAAAATAGCGATAAAGTACGAAATGTCATGATGAGAAGGTTTATGATCTGTCGAAATTAACATGGAGGAAAGAAACGTGAAAAAACAGCAAATAAGAGAGTTGTATGAAATGGTGTTGTGGAGTTTCATAGCCAATATTTGGCCAGAACGATCAATAAAATTCTCCGAGCCATTGCCACACGATTGAGAAACGTGTTAATGTCAGTTAGAATGAATATACGATACAATCTAAGAAAAATGACTATGCTAATGAAGAAAAAACTGGAATTAAACAGGATAGTAGATGTTATAAATAGGCTAGAATTCAAACAAAGTCTCTCCAAATAACTTCTTTTTAAATTTTTGAATTTTACCTTTATCCCCAAAAGCCTGCGAGGACATTGAAAATGTTCAAAATGAAGCTTGTTGCAATTCTCAATTAAACTAAGATATCAACAGGCAAGCAGAATTAGGATGCTTTTTGCAGAAAATTAAATGAATAACTGCAGCAATTTTTGAAAATAAATTAGCATGCTTTTTGCAAAAATTAAATGAGTAAAATTATCTCTAAAAATCACTCACTACGATTTTTGAAGAGCTCAAAATTTGATTTACATTCATATATACTAAATATTATTAAATTATTTTTCGTGACTGTGAGTAAAAGAAGTATTGGTATAGGAGTATTAGCTAAAAGCTGAAGATTTATTCATCCCGAGTTGTAAATTACTCCAAAAATACTTGAAAATATGTATTGATATATTTTAGATATCTTATGAGTAAATGTAATTAATTTTTATAAAAATACGATAAACCCCTCAAAACATAATTTCTATATATTTGGTGTGTTACTAAAGAAGAGATAATACAAAATAAATATTCAATGCCCAAATTAAAGCCTAGGATACAATTGAAAATCCCAACAAAAAATAGTCAATGTCCAAATCGTAGGATACAATTGAAACAAAAGAAAGATTAGAGCTTCAGATAAAAGTTATCCTCTTTCGGTCTCAGTCTAAATTTTAAAGTTTCGTTTCCAACTTCCACTGTTGAAGCTCCTCATAACATTCTTTACTGCAAGTACCTCATTTTTTTGGTGAAATTTGGATATGCAAAAATTTAGGAAAACAAAATGAACATAAAACAATTACAAAATTTGACAGCCTACTTGTTTGTGTTCTTCTCTCGATTCTTCAAATGTTTGATCAAAAAACAAAGGAGCGGTGGCGATTTTATTTTCAATCTGCAAAAATGAAAGAAAGAAAGAAAAAAAAAACAGAATCATTAATTTTGCAGTTCAATGAATTCAAACTAATGTACAAATAAAATGAATAGCAAATTGATAAGAATATAGGGAATTAGTGGAACACTTACACTAACGCAAATTGTTGAGTATGGATGTGGTTCGTATTTATAGACAAATAATTAGTGACTCATCTCCATAATTTGAAATTTGAATTTAAATAAATCTCCAATTTTGAATAATTATGTTTTGTATCCCAATGGTGCTAATAATATTTTTGGATGATAGCTCAAGTTCATGGAAATTTGTTGGGCGGTGGCACTATTATCGGACACATGAATGAGGTGTGTTATTATTGCATTGCAGAACGCGATGCGTCATCTCCAAAAAAAATATTAAAAAATAGCATGCATGAAAGATGAATATCTAAATAGTCTATATAGAAGAAAAAAAATGTAAATGTGAATTGTGGAATTTGGGCGGGAAAACTTTTGTGATAGTATTTTCTGTTTTTATATATATAATAGATATAGATGTAACATCTAGATTTATTCCTCACTCATTTATACCATCTCTATCTTTTTATAAAGATGCCAAAATCCAAAGCTTCCACAAAATTGAGCAAATTTGAAGATATCCATAACAAAATTCCAGCAAAAAAGAATAAAGAGTTAGGCAAGAAAAAAACAAAGAATTGGGAAGAAGAAGAAGAAGAAGAACAAGAAGAATAAGAAGAATGGGAAAAGGGCAACGAGCAGAAGTCCACGGAGGCAGAAATCGCCGACGGGAAGCTGTCGTGCTGGCGCGAGTGAACGGTGGCGGCAGTAGGTCATCCTAGATTGGTGAGTTTCACCGTGAATGAGATAAAAAATGGAGATTGAGACGGATGTAGTGGTTGCAGATTGGCGAGTTTATCAGAAGTTTTGAGAATAAGAAATCAAAGAGAGAGAAATTGAGACATTCTTAGTCTCCAAAGAATCAGAGAGAACGAGAAATGAGGGATGAATAACATGGGCAAGGAAGAATTTGGAACCTTGAACTATCGATTCTCCGAGAAGAATATCAAGAACATGAAGTAGAAGTAGAAGGGGTTTCATGAAGATGCAAAATTAGGGCCCCTATATGTTTTTCCATTGATAATAGTTTCAATTATTTTTGCTTTTGCGTGTTAAATCTAAATATTTTTTTGAATGGGGACTAAAGGGGTGTATTCAATCTGGAATTTAAAAGATTTCGACAGACTTTTTATAATTTATGGATTCGTTAAAATCCACAGATTGTTTTAATTCTATGTAGAATTTAACAGATTTTGTTAGATTAATTTATCTCTATTTTCATTGACTTTATAAGTCTATAGATTTGTTAAAACAAAAAAGCAAATATGAAATAACAATCCACACACAAAATTAAATAGTCCAAAATTATTATACTATGCTACCAAAAAGTTTAAATTTTTTATTACAGCTCCATCTCCATCTCCATCTCCATCTCCATCTCCATCTCCATCTCCATCTCCATATTTTCTTCTATTTCTTTACCCGATATATTATATGCTCTCATGTTGCGCATAAAAAATAAATGAATGAGGAGAACTTAAAATATTTCAAGGCTATGACTCTTTCTACAGTAGCTACCTCAGTAAGCGAAATGAATGAGAGGTCTAGTTGTTGGAGTTCTTCATTCCGCTCAGGCTTCACCATATATGTTGACCACAACTACTATGCTATCTTGGCATGTTTACTTGTGCGGTGGATTAAAAACAGAGATCAATCCCACGAGTTAGCCAATAATCTAACTATTTGGGTTTCTCTAGCTAATTGCAGCTTCCTCACCTAAAGAAGAACGTTGTTGTGAGAGGATTGAAATTAATTGTTGTGTGTCCCAAATCAAGAAACTCCATGATAAACAGAGTGAGAGAATGAATCTTGAAATTCCCAAATGGATTTTGATTTTTGGTTTGACTAATTAATTCATGAAAACTCGAGGCAGAGCAAAAATGAAAATTTCTTGGAAAACCCAAAAATTATACAAACAGAATAAACATTAAAGTGGAAGAGATTCTTGAATAAATTCAGATTAAGAGCTCTGAATCAGTCAAGCATTGGGTTATAGGAAGATCATAGAGGTGGGGTTAACGTGTGGTGGTAGACTTCAAGAATCTTTAGTGAGGAGGTGAGATTTGTGTAGGCTTGCACTAAATCCTTTAAAATCCTTGACATATTAAAATCCTTTAAAATCTTAAGGATTTTCAATATCACAAGATTTAAATGGATAATTAAAAGTCATAGTTGAATATCAACAGATTTTTAAAGATTTTCTAAAATCTGAATTGAATACCAATAGATTTTTAAAGACTTTCTAAAATCTCAATTGCATACCTATGGACTTTTAAAATATAAAAAAACTTTTGAAATCCAGAATGAATACACCCCCAATAATGATTTAATAGTACCAATTTGGATTAGTTAATTCAGTTAGGGGTTCAAATTTATCATATTAAATGTGGGTTGTTGTTTCTATAAAAAAAATTATATATGAACCAATATCATGCATTATTAATATATTTATTAATTTTTTTTTTCTATTATAGCTAATGTCCAAAATTGATTAGTGAAACAATGGTATACATGAAATGGATTTGAGAAATTTCGTGTACTAATAAAAGTAAAATTATAACGTTGAAAAATGTAAAGACGCGAGTGTATGTTCAGAAATATTAAGATAATATTTCTTCTTCTTTTTTTTTTTCTTTTTTTTTTTAAAATTATGAATGCTATATAAATTTAAATTTATTAATGTGAGTGCAAGCACCAGATTTTAATGGAAAAAAATTCAAAATAAAATAGGAATGGCGATTTTTAAAATTTAAAGATTTCATTTTTTTAGTCATTAAGATGGGCACTATTTCTATTAAAAAAGAAACGATAGATTCGTGAATTAGATAAATAATTTAATAAAATAATAATTCATGGATCTAGATATAATGAGTTACTATCTCTGTCCACGATAAATGGACACCACTTTTTGGGCATAAATTTTAATATTCTTATAATGAGTGGATATTAAGTGAAGTTTGAGTTTCACTTAAAGTTTAAAATTGAGTTTTTTTAAGTGGGTTGTAAATTTTAAAGTGAAAGGTGCCTCTTTTTTTATGGACGGACAAAAATAAAAAGTATTGTTATTCAAATTTTTACTATACTCCTTTTAGCTATAATTTCTTAGACAATTGTAGTTTAAATTTTAAAATGGTGAAGGTTCATTAAATAATTAAAAATTATATTATACAAAAAATTATAGAACAAATGATAATTTCAGATCTCAAAGATCTATGGTAGATATATCTCCTTATTGCATGAATGTAACATTTGGATTCGAATCCAAGAGGGAAAATTTAAAAATAAAAATTGTTGGGAACCCTTAGAAACTGAGTTTTGATAATGTTATTAGAAACCACACTTAGATATAAGTTTTTAAGTGGAACAGGATGGTCTCCGTGTTTGGATCAGTCAAGCTTAACTCGGACAGGTTGCTCATGTAAAGGTCAAGGTTGGTAGTGCAACCTTGTACCTAATCTACTCAAACCTGTCATATTGTTCCATTATGTAATCTGTCCATGTAACCTGCTCTTACCATACTCGAAGATTTCACACGAAGGTTACAGAAGACTGAAGACAGTTCGAGGTATAGGAAGCTCAACCTGTGAAGGCCAACCTGAGTTATGGTTATGAAACCTGCTCTCACTCAACGACAAGAATTGTGTCAGTGTACGGAATCTGCAAATCCTGACACACTTCCAACGGCTCTATTTCAAATGCTTCTCTATAAATACCTCAACTCATTCCAGATTGAAGTACGGGAAAATCAATACACAAGCTAAAACGCTGCAGAAATCTCAAGCTGAAAATTGCTCAAATCAACACTCGAAATTACTAGAGTTTTCCCAAGTGTTGATCATTGTAGATTTCTGATCTATCTGGAATCGGTCTTACTAGAACACATCACACACACTCTCACTACCATCAAAGTTGAAAAACTAGTGTAGTTGATTGAGTTGTATTCCTTACGACGATAGTTATTCACAGCTTTCAAGTTTGGATAGTAGCACTAGTCATTTAGTGTTAGTAAGTTTGTATGTAAGATTGTATGTAAGTAAGAAGAGACACGACTCTAGAAACGTGCTAGATTCAGTCTAAGAGAAATACTTGAATTTGGACTGGACCTCCACCAGTGTTAAAAGGAGTGAAAATCTCAAGTTAAGGGATTACAGATTCGACGGGATCTAGCGTGGACGTAGGAGCTGTTTACTCCGAACCACGATAAAAACTCCTCGTGTTTCTCTCTCTTGCTATTTATCTTTATATCTTTATTTACACAGTTTGCATGCTCACAACCTGCACTATAGTAACCTGTCTTGCATGAGCACTGTCATTGAAAACTGTCTTTGAGAACAGTCATTGAAAACTGTCTTTGAAAACTGTTAGCCAACCTTCCCACCAAACTTCCGCACGCAGGTTAGTTTTGCAAGCTCAGCAGTTTACTGATTGAGCTGGAAAAACTAAACTGCTCTGATAAACTGAGTGACGACTCAGTAAGATCAAATTGTTTTGAAAAGTCAAAACTGTTGGCTAATTGGTGTATTCCCCCCCCCCCCCCATACACCAATGAATACTTATCGGGACCTACAAGTGGTATCAGAGCGGTGGTTCTTTTGACCACTGCTTCTGCATACTAGAAGCTTTTTGTGCTTTAGTGTCAAATAGAACTAGATCTCTAAGAATTGTGCTTGTGCATACATACATAAACTGTCAATATGGAAGCTTCACTTCTCCGCGTCTGCGAAGATTTCTCTAGTGCAGGGATATGAAGACTGGAGCTTTCGAATAAAGATGTGCCTCCAAGCTCATCATGTGCTGATGTGAGATGTTATCGAGAATGGCCCAACACCAATCTACGAGCCCTACGATGTCGATGTTTCTGGAGATAAAGCTTCCGAAACAACATACGTGCCAAAGATCAAAGATCCCAGAAAATACACAAACGAAGAAAGAAAGGAAGCTGGACTTGATAGCTTCGCAAAGGGATTGATCTCTAGCACAGTTAAGGGAGTCCACCTTGCCAAGATAAGAAATCTTGGAACTGCAAAGGAGATGTGAGACACCTTAAAAACTATAAGCCTCGGTTCAACAGAAATGCTGGAGAACAAGCTGTCAGTGGCATGTAGCAAATTTGAAGAATTCAAAATGTAGCCAACGGAAACCATTGATCAGCTCAAGAACAGATTCACAATGATCACTTTAGAGATCGCAGCTCTCAAGAAAGACAAATATACACAGCGCGAACTCAACCTCAAAGTTATCTAATCTCTCCCAACAAGCTGGCATGTGTACAGTGCCATGCACCACGGCAGGTCGGATATCAGCAACCTGTCAACCGAGCAACTGTTTGATCTACTCATCGGAAATGAGTTTGAAATGATCAGACTGCACGGGTCAGGACAAGCGTCTTCAAGCAAGAAGACCGAGCCTGAAAAGAAAGAAAAGGATGTTGCATTCAAAGCTGCATCAATGACTGAGGAAACAATAATCCCAAAGGATTTATGCTCCAAAATGGAGAAATTATTGAAGGACTATGCACTCATGGCAAGAAGGAATGAAAAGCTTGAAAAACGCTTCAACAAATTCCGTAAATATCACAAGGATTTCAAGAGAAATCAAATCACCTCTTCTTCCGACAAGAAAGGTGAAGGTAAAACAAAACCCTCTAAATTCAATTCTTCTAACACTCCCGAGGGTGGTTGTTTTGAATGTGGCAGACCAGGTCACTACAATTCAGACTGCCCGGACCTATCAAAGGCTGAACGCGAAGAGCTCCGTGCAAAAAGAGACCAAAAGCTTAAGGAGCAGCGCAATGCCATGATCGCAGCTGAGGAAGAAGCCAAAGCTGTTGCCACATTATCAGACTCAACCTCCTCCAATGAAGATGATAATGATGAACTGGATGAGGAAGAATGTCGCTTAGCTGACGAGGAATTTGAATATGAGGAATGCTACATGGGAAAAGATCTCGATCTTGTTCAATACAAGGTTGATACTGAAATCTCATTTTCATATTCAACTAACTCCGAACATGCAGATTTTGAACTACCCGAAATGCCAACGTATGAAGAGTTTCAACAACAGCTTGATGACTACAAGAAGCTCTCAAAAATGTTTAAACAAGTAGTCATAGAAGGATCTAAGCTGGAGGATGAAAACATGAAACTCAAAGCTGCTATGAATGAAGACTTCACTATCCATGATGAAGCAAGAAAAATGGAGATAGAAACCCTAAAGATCCAATTAGGTCAATCAGCTTTAAGGGAAGAAAACCTTAGAGACATGCTCACTGAAAAGGACAGTGAGATCAACAGCTTGAACGACAAACTGTTAGATCTCTCAAATGAGAATGAGAAGTTGTTGCAGAAAGAGCTCAAGCTTCAACAAGTCTTGATAAAAATGAACAAAAATGGTGAAAAGCTTGAAGCCCTGCAAGCTGCCCAGAGACCTGCTCATATAAAGTTTGGCATTGGATTCCATGGTCAAACCTGCGAAGCTAAAGAAAAAGAGAAGGTCTTGTTCGTAAAAGAAAAAGGATTGGTTGAAAGCAAAGCTTATCACACTCTACCAAACAAGCAGCTCAAACTGAAGAATCCAGCTCGACAACCTCAAGCAATCTTGGTGAAAGAGCATGGAAAGCCTGCTATCAAGAAGCAGCAGCTAAGGCCGTCAGTTGAACAGCAAAAGGTTGAGCTTCCTAGGAAACTGTATGGTCAACCTGCTTATCAAAAGGGAAGCCAACCTGCTCAAAGAAAAGTGCAAACTGCTAGCAAAGGAAAAGCAGTCTCTCAACCCAGAACTGCTCGACCACAACGAAACAATCACTATGAGCAGCGAGCAAATCGACAAACACTTGACAATGAAGGTTACTGGTACAATCATCATCAGTACCAATATCCTGAACTGTCAAGTAGGCACTATCAATTTCCACATGGAAGTGGATTCGGAATTGATCACTGCAGATTTGGATATATGGAGCAGTGCTATCGAAATGATCACTATCAAGCTGCTCACTACCAACCGCAAACTGCATACTCCAATGAAGCCGTCCACTCAACAAATAAGCAACGGACCAAACCACGAGTCAACAGTTCTCAAAAGAAGAAGCTTGGGAACCAAGTTGCTAAAACCCAACCTGCTAACAAAGCACCCAAATTCATGTGGGTCGCTAAATCTGTCTAACTGCAGGATGGGAAAGCTCAAAGAAGAAAGCGAGCAGCTCGCGGCACGGTCTGGATCATTGATAGTGGATGTACAAGACACATGACCTATGACAGAAGCTTGCTTACAAACTTCATCGAATGTGACGGACCTCTAGTCGCTTTTGGAGGAGACTCTAAAGGGAAGACAAGAGGTTACGGTAATCTAATTGTTAGTAAAAACAATAATATCTAATGTCACTTATGTTGAAGGTTTAAATCATAATCCATTTTCAGTAAGCCAGTTCTGCTCTACTGGAAAAAGAGTAGAATTTTCTGCTAACAAATGTGCTATAAAGAACAAAAAAGGAGAATAAATTCTTCTTACCGGTATTTTGCAGGATAACTTGTACCTAGTACAATGGTCAGATGAGAAAGAAACCTGTCTGGTCACCAAACCTGTACCTGAAGTAAGCTGGCTATGGCACAAGAGACTGTGTCACTTGAACTTCAAAGCCATCCACAAGCTTGCTCGCAAGAAGCTCGCAGATGACCTTCCAGATCAAGTCTACTACAAAGATCATGTTTGTGAAGCCTGTCAAGCTGGAAAGCAGACTAAATCGTCATTCCCAAGCATTGCAGCTCACAACACAAGTAGAATCTTGGAATTACTCCACCTGGATTTATTTGGTCCAGTAACTCCTAGAAGCATTAATGGTAAAAAGTATACTCTCGTTATTGTTGATGATTACTCACGATATACTTGGGTTATTTTCTTACATAAAAAGAAGGAGACACTAGTGGAGCTACCTGCGCTGCTCACCAAACTGTCAAACATGAAAAACAAAAGTATGATCTCAATTAGATCTGATCGCGGAACGGAGTTTCTTAACCAAATGATTGAGTCATACTGTACTAGAAATGGAATCACACATCAAACTTCAGCACCTCGCACACCTCAACAGAATGGTGTTGTTGAACGACGTAACAAGTCGCTAAAGGAAACAGCTCGCACAATGCTGAATGAAACCAATCTTCCCAAGAAGTTCTGGGCGGAAGCAATCAACACAGCTTGCTACACTCAGAACAGATCAATCATTCATCAACGACATGGAAAAACTCCATACGAGCTGTGGAAAGATAAGAAACCTCGATTGAAATATCTTAAATCTTTTGGTTGCATGTGTTACGTTCACAATAATGGGAAATCACAATTAAAAACATTTGATAGCAAAGCAGATCCAGGAATATTTGTAGGATATTCAGAGATCAGCAAAGCTTTCAGAGTTTTTAACAAGAAAACTCAAATTGTGGAAATAACATCACATGTTGTTTTTGATGAATCTATCTGTGAGTATAGGGAGACTCAACCTGAAGAAAGTACAGGCGCTAATCAAAATCAAGCAGGTTCCAATACGCAGTTTCGAGATGAAATACTAATTTGGAGCCCAACCGACTTGGAAGAAGAAGAGAGTCAGCCTGTACAAGGTTTTACTCCACAAAACCCACCCATTCAGCAAGGGGGAATGAACCAAGGGGGATCCGAAGCTCCTCCAACCAGCTCATCTTCAACTGATCCAGAAACTTCAAAGGAACCTGCAGTCAATACAGAACTATCAATGGATCAGCTTGCTGAACAATTTGAACAGCTTGACCCCTTCACTCCTCAACCTCTACCTGAGTTTGAAGATCCCATAACAGACCCTGAACCAATTCTCACAGAAGAAGAAATTTCTCGTCGAAGGAGATGGGTCGATGCTCATACTGAAGATCTCATTGTTGGGAACCCAAAGGCGGGTGTGAAGACAAGAAGACAGATAGGTGAAAGTTGTCTACTAAGTTGTTATCTTTCCTACTCTGAACCTAAAACTATTGAAGAAGCTCTTGCCGATCATGACTGGGTCACAGCCATGCAAGAGGAACTCAACGAGTTTAAAAGAAATGAAGTATGGTCACTAGTTGATCGTCCTACACATCAAGGAGTGATTGATGTAAAATGGGTGTTTAGGAATAAGAAAGATGAAAATGCTGAAGTAATCAGAAACAAGGCAAGATTAGTTGCCAAAGGTTACTGTCAACAAGAAGGGATAGACTATGATGAGACCTACGCACCGGTGGCAAGACTAGAAACAATTAGGTTGTTTCTAGCATATGCAGCTCATCAGAGGTTCAAAGTCTACCAAATGGACGTGAAGAGTGCTTTCCTCAATGGAATTCTTGGTGAAGAAGTTTACGTTGAACAACCACCAGGTTTCGAGGAAGCAAGTCCAGAGAAAGTTTACAAACTTCACAAAGCAGTATATGGTTTGAAACAAGCTCCCAGAGCTTGGTATGAAACGTTGTCTACATTCCTACTGCATTCTGGTTTTAAAAGAGGATCGGTCGACAAAACTTTATTTACCTTGAAGTACAAGAATGATATTCTTCTTGTGCAAATTTATGTTGATGACATTATCTTTGGATCTAGGTCAAAGTTTTTATGTGACAGGTTCAGAGAACTCATGAAGGATGAGTACAAAATGTCCATGATGGGGGAGATGAACTTCTTCCTCGGCCTGCAGGTCAAGCAATCTGCGGATGACATCTTCATCTGTCAATCCAAATATGCTAACGAGCTGGCAATCAAATTCAGTGTCCAAGATAGCAGATCACTGAAGATCCCAATGATTGCAAATGGAAAAATGGATCCAGATTCTGAAGGGAAACCTGCCAGCATAACTTTGTATAGGGGAATTATTGGTTCTTTACTTTATCTTACTGCAAGTCGACCTGATATATCTTTTGCAGTTGGAATATGTGCTCGGTATCAAGCTAATCCAAAAGAATCTCATCTAGAAGCCGCCAAGAAAATCCTTAAATATGTCAAGGGAACTGTAAACTTCGGATTATGGTACCCTTGTGATGATAATTTTGAACTAACTGGCTATGCAGATGCAGATTATGGAGGATGCAAACTGGATAGAAAGTCCACCTCAGGGACTTGTCAGTTTCTTGGAAGCAAGTTGATCTCTTGGTTTTCAAAGAAGCAAACTTCAGTTGCTACTTCAACAATAGAAGCTGAGTACATGGCAACATGAAGCTGTTGTGTGCAGATTCTTTGGTTGAAACAACAACTCAAAGATTACGGAGTCACAGTTCGAAAAGTTCCCATCTTTTGTGACAACACAAGCGCTATAGCACTCACTGTGAATTCTGTCTACCACACCAGATGCAAGCACATTGACATAAGGCATCACTTCATCAGAGATCATGTAAAAAAACAAGATATAACAGTTGAGAAAATTCACACTGACATTCAAAGAGCTGATATTCTAACGAAACCTCTCATGGAAGAGAGATTCAATATGCTATGTGGAAAGCTTGGAATGCTCAGAATGGATACACAGCTTAAGTCAGAAAATGGAAGTAGTTCGCTAGCGCAAGTCAGCCAAGAGCAGACTGACTTGGAAACTGCACGCCAACAAAAGTAGTTCGCTAGCGCAGGTCAGCCAAGAGCAGACTGACTTGGAAACTGCACGCCAACAAAAGCAGTTCGCTAGAGCAGGTCAGCCAAGAGAAGACTGACTTGGAAACTGCAGCTCAATAGAAGCAGTTCGGCGACACGCAGCTTAAGGCCACAAACTATGTTGAAAGTCAAAATTATTGGCCAACCTTTAAGGGGGAACTGGAGATGTCGTATCACTCTCCATTTAATTCTTAGCAGAATTTATTATTTCCACTCCTTATTTATCCTTTCAAAAATCTTTTCCAAATCTTTTTACTGTTAAGTATTTGAAAAGTGTTTTCACAAAAATCAAGGGATTTCTGTCAATCTAAAAAGGAAAAAGAAGGGAGAGGAAGCACGTGAAACTCACGTTCTCTGAAGCGCGTGAAACTCACCCGCCGTTGGAGAAGATTCTATAAATAGAGAGAATCGCTTGAAATCCTTATGCGTTTCTTGAAATCCTTTGAAATCAAGTTTCAAAATTTCTTTCGCTCTTCTTCAATAATCACAAATTCGTAATCATTCCTTACATTCTCTGCAAATATGTCTACAGATTCACTAAGTGCTCAAGTGAAGAAAGTAACCCCTCTCATTTTCTTTGAGAAAGTTGTTGTGATAGACCAGTATGGATACAGAGGCCTGGATCCGATGATTGAAGCTATCACCCAATGTGATGGTTTCTTCAATATCATCATTCAACATCCGCGAGTGACGCTACCGATGAATGTTGCCTATTTGTTGTGTTCTTTGGAATCAATGGCCGGAGATCCCGCGACGGCGACTTTTCTAGTCAACGATGAAGAAGAACGGCGTCATCTTCTTCCACTCGTCCTTCAGACCTACAGATTGATGGATACAAGGGCTATCACAACAATTGATGATGTGCCCATGGATGCTGTAAATGACGTGTATCAGCAAGCTCTGTTCGAGCCTAAGAAGATTTACGATCAGAAAACCTTCAACCGCCACGACTTAAAGTCTGAATACAGATTCCTCTTTGAGATCGTCCACAACGTGTTCTTTTCGTATCTAGGCTCGAATGAAGCTGTCACTCTGTTGAAGTTCAAATTGTTGACTGCTGTCGTGAAGCAGTTAGATGTTAACTGGGCCAGGGTGCTAGTCAACCTGTTCATCAAAGAGGCCGCGGAGCAACCTGTAAGGATCAAGGCCAACATGCAACTTCATCATGGCACCAAGCTCTCCATCATCCTGCAGAGAACACTCACAAATCGAATGTGGCCTGTCTGCACCGGATTTCCTGAGGACAAGCTGGTTCCTCACACCTACAACCAGTTGATTATGATACTTGGCATTCTGCCGCACAAGATCAACAAAGCAAGCGGTGTAGCGTTTGCTCACAGAGATGCGCGATTCAAAGGAAGAAGAAGATAAAAGTGAAGATGAAAGTGAGAATGAAGAAGAAAACCGTGACTATGCTGAGAAAGTCAGAAAAGGGAAAAGAAAGATGACGGATCTGCAGTCTGCGCTCTCACAAAAGTGCACCACTCAATCTGCAGCAGCGACCTTTGTGGAGGCAGATTCCAAACCTGCTAGTGCAACGCAGCCTGCCCCTCCACAGGTTGATGTGGAACCTGCTGGCGACAAGTCCACTCCATCCTCCCCGTCCAAAGTTCAGGACTAGGCCCCAGGCTCCACAGCTCCAAACTCCGCAGCTCCTTCATCCTCTTTCAACAGCTCAAGTGCAGTTGACAAGATGTTATCCTTCTTCAACGCTGAATTCCTTAAAATGTATCGTAAGCTTAACCTGTTGGAGCTGGAAAACAAGTTGTATATTGATGAAAAGGTTGCAGCTTTGCAAGCTGAGAATGCCAAGCTGTGGGAGTTCATCAAAGCTCACATTGGTGAAAAGGATGCTCATGGGCAGTTCGTGGTGGACAAAGGACAGTCCAGCTAGGTGGAAACTGCGAGATCAGAAACTGTGGATAAGTCACAACTTGCATAGGGAAGTGTCATGGACGACCTGTATCAGTCTCCATGTTTTTGAATTATGCCTTATCAATCATTTTTATTTATTGAAGCATGTGTTTTGTTATTTATTGAAATCAATGTTAAGGATATTCTGACACATTACTTAACATTCGCACTTCACTTTCCATGTATGTCAAAAAGCGCATGCACAGTGTCAAATCCGTATTAAATGCGAGGTGACGGTTGAGTGTAGGGGTCGTGCGAGTAGGCTTCACAAACCTCCCCACGCGCCCACTACCTCACGGATTTATAGGGTTTTAATCCTATCCGTTGAACGGTTGACTTACCTCAATCTCAACTGCCCATCTTATCTTCTATATATACTCACATAACTGTGCATCGTCTTCCTCACACGAATTCTGTATTCTTCCGCCATTTTTCTGCAACTCCTTCCCTTCAAAATTCGAAACTCTAAGTTCGCTAATACTTTTTCACAATGGCAGGAGAATCTACTTCTTACAATCTTCCTACAACCACGGAACAGAAGATTCAATACATGCAGCAGTACATTCTCACGGAGCCCTCTGCAAATTCTCTACCTACAGCTACGCCGGTCTCGACGAGATGTACGCCTCCATCAAAGTTGCGGAAGGGTTCTACAAAATCATCACTCACGAGCCTAAATTTTGGCTTCCGCAACAAGTAGCCATGTTCATTCTCTTATATTTTTGCACGAAGGATGTAGACTCTGCCGCCTTCCATCTTCCGATGCCCAACCAGCCCAATGAGCCTATTCCCATTCTGCCGCTCATCTCTCGAACCTACGAAATCGCAGATTCGGGATCTGTCGAAATCTATATCACAAGACCTCCGGTCTCATATTGGAGGTTCCTGATGCAGATTTGGAAACTGTGTATCAGAAAGCTCTGATGCAACCTGCAGAGAAATACGATGGCAAGAGGTTCTCGCGACCTCTGCTGCGACCTGCATACAGAGTTCTCTTCGACTTTGTTCACAAGGTCTTTCTTGGTTACTCTGGTAACCACGACGCTGTCACTCCAGCAAAATTCAGAGTGATGACTGCAATCGTGCAAGGTCTGGACGTGAACTGAGCCAGATTTCTTCTCGAGCTTATAAATGAAGAGATCAACCAACTCTCAATCACTTTTGAAGGCGATGAGCTAACTGAATTCCGAGTTGCCCGAAACCTGCGACTGGGCACCAAGATCTGTTCCCAGTTTCAAGGTCTCCACCCTGACCTTCACTGGAATGGAAGGACACCATTCAACAAGGAAAAGGTCCCCAAGGACCAGAAGCAGCTCGAACTCATAATTGGGGTCGACAACACAATTTTCGCCAAGTATGACGACTCCGTCAAACCCTATCTGTATGAGATGGGAAGGTCTAACCCAGCCTGGGTACCTCCAGTTCAGAGAGACAACAAGAAGAAGAGGCAGCTCGCCCCCAGCAAGCAGCTTGACAGACCTGCCAAGTCTATGAGGATTAAATCTCCAACTCCTATCTCACGCAGGTTGCATATAGAGTTTGCTGAGATGGAAGTGCAGCCCCAACCTGCCTTCCCAATCTTCCCCTCACATAAAGACATCAACGAACAGATCGCCGCACAGGTTTCCATACCCATTCCTTCTGTTCGCCAAACCTTCGAAGCACAGGTTCTGAAGAAAGCTGGCCAGAGTCCATCTGTGTCCCAACCTGCGGACGACACAGATTTCGAGGAAGAAAATCCCGACTCTGCAATTATTGTCCACCAGCAGTCCGGTGGAACCTCTCATTATCACAGCTCCCCTCCAGAGCTTGACATCAACATCATCCTATCTTCCGACGATGATGATGTACAGGAAGATCCTGTGAAAACTGCAGCTGCCATGCTGGTCAACTCCATCGAAATCAATGCTGAAAAGATGGTCATGGAGTCTTTTCCCGGAATTGATCTAACACCGGAGACCAGGCAAATGGCGTACAGACTGCGAACGTTGCTCGATGGGAAGGACAAGTCTTACTGTGACTTAAAGTCAATATTCCTAATTTCTCCCATCGAATAGCTGGAGATTGAAGAGCACACACTTGGGAAGTATTTCGGTTATGCTTCCATTCCTGAAGCCCGCGACTGCTTCAAGAAGTTCGTCCTCTCTAGGATGAAGAGAGAGGCCAAGGCTCTCAATCTGGACCTGAAACCTTTTTACACTAATGATCGAAGTTCCTATAATTTCAGGTTTCCGGAGGATGAAGATTTCAGTCCCATTCCCTCTCCCACCCGGAACAGCGAAGACACAGAGTCCGATCATGATCGTGTACCTGTCTACTCTGTCGCAACCGCTGGCACTCCTCTCATTGTGATGCAAGAGGACTTGAAGAAATTCATCACTGAGGAGGTTGCCCAGGTGAAGGCAACAGGGGTAGAAGAGCACCAGAAGATTGCCAATCAAATTAAAGTAATGGACAAAGCTACATCCGCCATGCTGTCCAATATCAAGGAGGAGATGCCAATAGTCATTAAGGAAACTGTGGCATGCCAGTTCGCAACCTTCATCTCAACCCAACTGAGAGCTGAGACAGATAAGCTGCTTCCGCACCAACTGTCTGAACTGAAGGTCGTCTCCCAGTCTTCCATCGATGGCTTGAACTTTGAGTTTGAGCAACTCAATCAGCTCGTACACGACCTCACTACAAAGCTCACTTAAACCACTTCAAGCTCATTGAAGAAAGATGAGGAGATGCAAGGGAACATCAACTCCCTCCTGCAGTTCAAGGAAAAGATCTGCACAGACCTGTCCTTACTTTCGACGAGCAAGCCTCCCTCAACACCCTTGTTCAGAACCTAATCGATGATAATGCCAAAAAGGGGAAGGGAAAGGCAAACGCACTGCTGCAAAAAGGAAAGGAAAGGAGAAACAGGTTACCCAACCGCCTCAAGGCAGAGGCACAGGTCACTCTTACCAACCTGTAACACAGTCAGAAGCTGCTCCGCCCGTGACAACTGCCCATCAACCTGCTGCCGCCAAGCTGTCTGAACAAGAAAAAGCACAGGGTGAAGCCACCCTCATCCGAATGATGGCAGAAGCTGGATATACCGCAGAAGACTGCGAGAATGAAGGCAAGCAGAAGATGTTTCTGGATGAACTGAAGAAACAAAGGGCAAGGGACAAAGCTCGCGTGGCAAGCTTCAAAGGGCTTGAAAGCTACAAGGAACAGGTTGATAAGAGAGAACTGTCCGATTGGCTACCAGTGGAAGATCAGCCTCTGTGGGATGAGTTCCTAAACCAGTTCATTTTGCATCACTATTGGTTGCAAATTGATGCTCGTTATACTGGTGATACCAAGACAGCCTTCCATAACTGGCTGCAGACTTTCCCAGATCGTGAATTCATAAAGAGAGTCAGGGAGAAAGCTGCAAAGGAGAAGGTCATGCTCAATCCGCCAAAGATAGAGACCTTCCAACCTCCCACTGGTTGCGGCACTGACACTCTAGACTTCAACCGAATCAATACATTCATTAGGAGTATCGCAACTCAGTATGGCTGCAAGACCACAAACTGCGATGAGTACAGGTCGATTTGTGATAGTATATACGCTGCCATGGGAACTGTAAGCTTGGACAAGATAGCTGAAGAAAGGTTCAAGATTGTGAGGAAGTAACCTGATCATTTTCATTTACTTGATGTATCAACTCTCTGTAATTTGTGCATATCAATTCAGTTGATACTATAAATGAAAATGATCATTTTATGTTCTTGATGACAATCTCTCTTTGTCCACGCCTTCGCATATTATACTTTAAACTCTCTAACATTTTCTGATATGCAGGTGGCTGGACATCAAACCTTTCAAAACTTCTAAGCCAAAATGTAAAGTGTGGGTTTCGGCATTATCAAAAAGGGGGGAATTGTTGGGAACCCTTAGAAACTGAGTTTTGATAATGTTATTAGAAACCACACTTAGATATAAGTTTTTAAGTGGAACAGGCTGGTCTCCGTGTTTGGATCAGTCAAGCTTTACTCGGGCAGGTTGCTCATGTAAAGGTCAAGGTTGGTAGTGCAACCTTGTACCTAATCTACTCAAACCTGTCATACTGTTCCATTATGTAATCTGTCCAATGTAACCTGCTCTTACCATACTCGAAGATTTCACACGAAGGTTACAGAAGACTGAAGACAGTTCGAGGTATAGGAAGCTCAACCTGTGAAGGCCAACCTGAGCTATGGTTATGAAACCTGCTCTCACTCAACGACAAGAATTGTGTCAGTGTACGGAATCTGCAAATCCTGACACACTTCCAACGGCTCTATTTCAAATGCTTCTCTATAAATACCTCAACTCATTCCAGATTGAAGTACGGGAAAATCAATACACAAGCTAAAACGCTGCAGAAATCTCAAGCTGAAAATTGCTCAAATCAACACTCGAAATTACTAGAGTTTTCCTAAGTGTTGATCATTATAGATTTCTGATCTATCTGGAATCGGTCTTACTAGAACACATCACACACACTCTCACTACCATCAAAGTTGAAAAACTAGTGTAGTTGATTGAGTTGTATTCCTTACGACGATAGTTATTCATAGCTTTCAAGTTTGGATAGTAGCACTAGTCATTTAGTGTTAGTAAGTTTGTATGTAAGATTGTATGTAAGTAAGAAGAGACACGACTCTAGAAACGTGCTAGATTCAGTCTAAGAGAAATACTTGAATTTGGACTGGACCTCCACCAGTGTTAAAAGGAGTGAAAATCTCAAGTTAAGGGATTACAGATTCGACGGGATCTAGCGTGGACGTAGGAGCTGTTTACTCCGAACCACGATAAAAACTCCTCGTGTTTCTCTCTCTTGCTATTTATCTTTACATCTTTATTTACACAGTTTGCATGCTCACAACCTGCACTATAGTAACCTGTCTTGCATGAGCACTGTCTTTGAAAATTGTCTTTGAGCACAGTCATTGAAAACTGTCTTTGAGCACAGTCAGTGAAAACTGTCTTTGAGAACAGTCATTGAAAACTGTCTTTGAAAACTGTTAGTCAACCTTCCCACCAAACTTCCGCACGCAGGTTAGTTTTGCAAGCTCAGCAGTTTACTGATTGAGCTGGAAAAACTAAACTGCTCTGATAAACTGAGTGACGACTCAGTAAGATCAAATTATTTTGAAAAGTCAAAACTGTTGGCTAATTGGTGTATTCCCCCCCATACACCAATGAATACTTATCGGGACCTACAAAAATCATTGCAATTACTTTCATGGTAGATCAAGTAACTTTAATTCCATAAGATTTAACGTGATTTTTGAATTATTATTTGAAGTTTTGTTTATAAAATTACATTGTTATAATAGCGATGATGGTATGTATTTATACAATGAAGCTATATTTGCTCCTATGTTCAATGTGGTTGATATAGTGAATCAATATATGATCAATCTAATAAATTTGACGGTCATAATTATTTGAGTATAAAAAATGAGCTAGCATATATAAATTTGATTGAAGTATAAACGGGTTGGATGACATTCACACGCCTGAGTTTTTAAGAGGATTAGGCGTTCGACATCACCTAATTATCAATTAATTTTTAAAGTTGTAACTTCGGTTATGCTATTGAGAAACATAGATTATTGCAACGGACTTTGTAACGAGACCATAGATTATTATTAGACTTGATATGCGAATTATGTGGAAGATTGTTGAGTCTGCATAATGTTGGACACACAATTTCAATACCTCGAATACTGTTAACGCTGTTGAAACCAAGATTACCCCGAGTTCTAATGGCAATTCTTATTTGTTGTTTCTTATGCAATGATGATTAAGAAATGTCATGGTAAATCTTTTCCGCGTGTTGGTTTATACTTAAAGAGACATGTTTTTAGTTATGATCAAACCATACGTAGATGTATAAATGGACTAGCTATACTCAAAATGTTGTTTATAGATATGTTTTCCATAATGTTTATTTATATATTTTTAATGTGTTCTTTATTATTTTATATATATTGTATTTGTCTTCTTACATCTTTTACTATTTTCTCACGTCATATTTTATATTTATATTTTATTATATTTATGTATTAATTATTTATGTAAGCAAAATTTTAAATATTCATAAACCGTGCATCGCACGGGTACAACACTAGTAAACTATAAAAAAAACTAAACTCTACTAAAAAATATTAAAACCTAAATGAAAAAAATTACTGATGTGACGCTATTATATTAGTCATGGACACATTAAACGTAGCATCCATATATAGGAATGAAATTGCAACTTTATTGATAAGATTTTGTTATTTTTCTTAAGGGATATATAGTGAGAGAAGGGGGGGAGGCTATGAACAAAATCAGCCCTTTAGAAATTGATTACAACCCGAAAATTTAGTTGCAATGTCAAAATAAAATGAAACAAACAAGCCACGAAACTATGATCAAATTTCCATATTTACTCAAAACAGTGAAAGAAGAAAAAAAAATAATAATAAAAAAAATAAAAATAAAAATTGTTTAAATGGGCTTAAGAAAATAAATAAGCTTACAGTTTGATCTCTTTTTGTAAAGTCCAATCCAGAATGCTCTTCCGATCCCTTGTATGTATCATATAAGACAATTTATTTAGGCCCAAAATATAATCATATTTGGGCTTCCTCTTATTGGGTGAATACAGATTTTAAAACGAGATAATTGTTCCTACGTATTTGTCTTGTCCAATTGACACCCAATTTATCTTCTGCCATTTTCTGGGAAAATAAAAACAAAGCCCAAAATTTAAATCAAACAAAAAATAACCATAAAAAGATTCTTCCCCAGATAATGAGCCCACTTTAATAACTTGATTTTATTATAATATGATCGATAATTTTTTTATAAACGGAACCGAGTATATAAAGTATAAATTATTAAGGACCACAAACACGAGCACTAGGACTAATATTTCTACAGTTGTTAGGGTGCCCTCGGACTCTCCGCTGCCGAGCGAGCCCCGCCCCCACTAGCGAGCCCGGATACAGAGCGGAGGGTCTCACAGGAGCGAGATAGCACCAAGCCCTTATGCTAATAACGTCTTTATGACGTTAGTGGGCTTATTTTATTTTATTTTTTTAAATAGAATTTTCGGCAAAAATTAAAAATTTGAAATTATATTCAAAATGTTAATTTCTTAAATTAAATTCTATCAATAAATAAAAATAAAAATAAAAATTGAAAAAGAAATAGAAATTAATATATATATATATATATTAGAATTCAATTTTTGAAATAAAAAAATAATCAGAGAGAGCCCCGAAGAGAGCCGAAAAGTGGGAGAAAGCCTAATTTTTGGACTACCCATTGGGGATGACGTTAGAAGGTTTCATTTTCAAAAGCGTTTGTATATATATATATATATATATATATATATATATATATATTGTGTGTGATTGTGGACAAATTTGAATATCATCTTACCACTAATTAAAACTCCAAATCTTGTTTTTCTTGATTCGCGGCTTATTTAGGGAAAAGATGGGAGTACATGAAGGTGAATAATGAAACAAAAATTGTTGGGAAAAATCCAAATTTATAACCAAATTTTGAGTCATCGGACTAATCTTGAATATAATTGTCAATTGGTCGGGTTAACCCAATTTAACTCGGCTCAATTTTATATGGGCTGGTTCAGGACCAAGCCCACATTAAGCACAGCCCCGACTAAGCCTAGCTCATTTAAAGTTCATCTGAGACCGAGATATTTTTCAATGAATATTTGACATTTACTTTAATATTTTGTAATATCAATAAATGAAAAATAAAAACTTCATCCATAATAAATTTGTATAGATCTTTTTCAATTCTTTAGTCTTTGGAAAAAACATAATTATTTTGCACATTATATCTCGCTTATGTTTGTCAATTACTCTTTATTCTCTATAGCTTATTCTAATAAGATTCACTCCATTAAATTAGGGTATCATTGTTTAATATATGAGCATAAGATTAACAAAAAATATTAAGAAAAAATAACTACAATGATCCACTACAGACTCACCACGTACTCCAAGTTCAATTTAGACGCCGCCCAACTCTACCCAAGCCCGCTTTACAGGTGGTCTTGGGCATCATGATCCTAAATATTTGAAAAAAAAAACCCCAACCCAATCCAGACCCGTTTCATAGGTGGCACTGGGTTGAGTCGGGCTTAAATATATGTGAGCTCACGCGAGCTTGGGCTAAGACTGGCCGACCCACCGTTGACAACTATAGAATGTAATAGTATGTAATATAGCCAAATTGCTGCACCTAGTGTAGAGTTCTATTTTCTACATCACTAAAACATTACAAAAAATATAGAACATTAACGTAACAAAAAAAAAAAAAAAGTTGTGTTTATTACTCATTATTTGATTTCACCTAAACACTAGAAAGTATACAACGCTACTTTTTATATTCGGTTTTTTTTTTTCCAGCTCCACATAGGTGTGACTAGTGTTCTAAAAGTCGCTAGTCGCTAGTCGGGCGGTGAGGTGGGGACTAGCGCCTATGCGGCTAGGCGGGAGCCTAGTCGGGGACTAGTCGGATTAGAATTATAATGCTTATTTTTATTATTTTTACTCTGATATTCTAAAGTACAAACTATATAAACATATATTACTCATAATTTCATTTTTTAATTTATGATAAAACATATAATATGTTAATTAATAGCTAAAATTCCATAAACTTAGTAGTATTCCAAATAAATTTCATAGTATATAATACTTTTTCAAAAAAATTAAACATGAAATCCATAAATTTGAACATAAAAAAACTAAATATATGGATTTAAAATTAAAACTCTAAATCCCTAATCAAATCCGCCTAGCCCGCCTAGAGCCCGACCAGCCCACCTAGAGCCCGACTACCCCGCCCAGCTCGCCTGGAACCGACTAGCCCGCCTAGGCGGCTGACTAGGCGGCGATTAGTGCCCGAGCGCCTAGAGACCACCGACTAGCCAAAAGTCGGGTCGGCCATGGTCCGACTAGCGCCTAGGCGGCGACTAGGCCGATTTTTAGAACATTGGGTGTGACAAATGCATATAACTTGCATAAATCTGAACACTGTGCATGAGCCTTTTTAGCAGGTGAGGATCACTGCATGTCGTCGATTAAATTTGCCTCTATAATTTCTTCTTAAGCCTCATGAATTAGGGCTTGAATTATGTGGATAATATATTGAATAATGTTGTTTCTCCTCATTGATTAATCAAATTATTGTGATTTTTTTTTGTATGTTTTATGATGGGCGCTTCGGTTTTTATGCCCTTTTAAAACAAATAATGTAAAAAATACCCTCAAAATTGTAGTAATATAAAAACTCCCCTCATTGAATTAAATAATATGCCTGGGCCCCAGAATTTCAATTCATTACATCATAACTGTGAAGTTTGTGCCGATGAAATATGTTTTTTTTCCGTTTGTTTATTAAGTAGTAGGCCCCACTCTCATGTTGTGCATGAAAGAAAGTTAAAAATTAGAGAATCTCTTCTTATTAATTGAATGTATCCTTCGTGCATGATCCGATCAAAGTTGAGAGAATATATTCTTGTAGTATAAAACAACCACCACCGCCTACCCCCCAATTAGGCCAATTAGAGAGAATATATTCTCTTTAGCATACATCCAAACAAAGCTATGGAATTGGGGTCCTTTTGGACTTTGGTGCAAAAACCCTAATTTAGGGTGATGTATGTTGATCTATTAATCTCTCCACCACCCTACATTCTACACACTCACTCTCCCAACCGGCACTCTCTTCTCTCTCAAAAAATCCTCACACTCTCCCCCACCGGCACTCTCTTCTCCTTCTCCCTCAAAAAATCCTAACACTCTCCACCGGCACTCTCTTAACCCGTGGGCCTTCCCCTTGAGATGCGTGCCATCAACAACAATGACTGGCCGGATATATCCATTTCGCCAAGCAAAACGCGTAGCGCCTAGAGCAACGAAGACTTGTTTGAACTGGCCATCCTGGCTAATCTCGTGCTGGGTGATCGTCTCCGGATTAGTGAGCCTCAGAATGTAAAGGTAACTGAGCAGATCGTTGTAGGAATCCTTGTATTTGCCGTACACCATCTCGATGGCGGCATTCCGTCCCTTCAAGCACACATCGTAGGTGGCATCGATGCCGAACTCGGATTTGAGCTCGTTCTGAATAATACGGGGCATTATTATTTTAGCATCACTGATCAATCTTTTCGCAAAAATTGAACCGATCACCAACGCGTGGATCTTCCTCACATGAGTGGTATCTGTTAGGCCTACCTCATCGCATGTGTGCTCCTCGTCAAATATGTTAATAGTCCAAGGCCCGCCTTCGCTAGTGAGATAAAGTCTGATTTGCATCGGATAATTTGCATACCATGACCATTCTTGTCTTATCTGATTTAGCGACATGGTATTCTTTCCTCCTGTTCAAATGCCATAAACCCACTGCGATCCAGATTTCATCCTTGGAGAAGAAAACTGAGGTCCTCGAGAGCTCATCAACATTCAAGAGATCATCGTGATACACTAGTGAATCACGGGGCCGGACAGGGACTACCAGGACAAGCCAATTACTCATGTGCTCCGTGTCCGAATCGTACTCCTGTTCACCCTCACCAGGATTTGGGAACATCATCCCAAGGAGTTTCTGCATACCCCCTTCCTCCTGTATCCAAGTGGTCCACTCCACGAATAAAGCTCTGTTAAGCTGCCTACCATCATGGTATAGATTGGTCTCGCCCTCGCTCTCCGAGGTCTCCGAGTCCTGTTCAGGTTCCGGGACATAATCTTCATCATGTATTTGCTCTTCGTCGTGCTCGACCTCTTGATTGAGGTCTGGAATGTTACCTATTTCCGGAACGTTGTTGCTTTGGCCGAGATACTCATCCCCTACCCAGTTGCTAGAAGCAACAGCCCTCCCGACTTCATCCAAGTATGCCCGCCAATTGTCGGTACCATGGCTGAAAAAACCTTTTGACCCACCGTACGCCTGCGACTGATCGAAGGTAGGGACATATGGAGAGGATGTCTCGACGTATGAAGATGATGCCCCGACATGTGAACATGATGCTTCGTCTTTCGGCTTCACGAGTATCGTTGGAATAAAGCCATTGCATAATTCAAATAATTTATTGTCACTTGTCAACCGTGAGATCGCATTACGTCCGCGGCTGCTCGTACTCATATATAAAATATCGAAATCGGAGCCTGCCAGATTGCAATAATGAGATATGTTGTATCTCAAATTGTAAATTGTTATCCCATGAGATACTGATAATGAGATATTGATCTCATTGCCGCCTTCATAACTAGAATCATACCAGGTACCCTCGTATTTAACATTGACGTAGACCGTATCTATCTGTAGTCAAATAATTATAACTTAATTAATAAAACTTACAAATAAATATAAAATCAATAAATTAAACACATAAATATATACTAATTTCGTTAGGAACATCACAAATATATTTTGATTTAATCCATCACATAAAAGAATTAATTTAAACAAAATAATAATCAATTAATTTCAAACCAAAATTAATACACGAAATAATAAAATTACAAAATACATGTGATTAATTATCCATACTTAGAAAAAAAATAGCAATTTTCGGGCATAGCCGGCCGGGCCATAGGATGGCCGGAAAAGTGATTTTTTCGGCGATCGGAATACACCGCCGGACGGCACTTTTCCGGCATCAGAATGACCGGCCGGATATTTCCATATTTTCTACTTTTTTTAATCAACCTAAATATGAATTTTTAAATTAAAAAAACTACATATTTTTACTAATTTTGAATTAAATCACATAAAAGAATTAATTTAAACAAAATAATAATCAATTAATTTCAAACCAAAATTAATACACGAAATAATAAAATTATAAAATACATGTGATTAACTATCCATACTTAGAAAAAAAAAGAGCAATTTTCGGGCATAGCCGGCCAGTCCATAAGATGGCCGGAAAAGTGATTTTTCCGGCCACCGGAATACACGGACGGACGGCCCTTTTCCGGCGGCCGATTGACCGGCCAGATATTTCCATATTTTCTACTTTTTTTAATCAACCTAAATATGAATTTTTAAATTACAAAAATTACATATTTGTACTAATTTCGAATTAAATCACATAAAAGAATTAATTTAAACAAAATAATAATCAATTAATTTCAAACCAAAATTAATACACGAAATAATAAAATTATAAAATACATGTGATTAACTATCCATACTTGAAAAAAAAAAGAGCAATTTTTGGGCAGAGCCGGCCGGTCCATATGATGGCCGGAAAAATCACTTTTCCGGCTACCGGAATACACGGACGGACGGCCCTTTTCCGGCGGCCGATTGACCGGCCGGCTATGTCCGAATTTTCCACTTTTTTTCTAAACCAAAATATGTATTTTAACATGACAAGCACTGCAAATTTCTAATAATTTTGAATTAAATCACATAAGGGAATTAAATTCTTGAAAAAAAATAATAATCAATTAATTTCAAACAAAAATTAATAAACGACTTAATAGAATTATAAAAACATGTGATTAATTACCCATACTAAGAAAAAGTAGGGCAATTTTTTGGCATAGCCGGTCAGTCCATCCCGTGGCCGGAAAAGTGATTTTTTGGCATACGCAACCGGACGGCCGTTTTCCGGCGTTCGATTGACCGGCCGACTATACCAAAAGTTTTTATTTTTTTTTCTGAACCTAAATATAAATTTTAAAATTACATACACTACAAATTTCTAATAATTTCGAATTAAATCAATTAAGATAATTAATTTTCAAAATAAATCAATTAATAAATCAAAATAATAATCAATTAATTTTCAAAATAAATCTATATACTGATTATTAAACATATAAATTCATTTTCATAAATACGACATGTTATGAAAATTCAATTAAATTCCAAAATAAATACATAAACTACTTGCTAAACAAATTAATTCGATATTATACGATTACCTATATTGTTGGATAATTCGGAAACACGATGAAACAATGTGGTTTACTTCCTCTTCCTCTTCCTCAGCTCAGCTTTGTTTACTTCTTCTCAGAACAATTTTTTTCGTGAATTGGTTTTGTTTTTTTCTTTTTTTTTTTTCTGAATTCTATTTGCAATTTTGCGCTGTATATATTCAGTTTTCGGTGTGGTTGACATAGGATACCAATACTGTTTCGTCTGTGATATCAGAGATGAATTATTTGTACCAAAAAAATAGTCAAATTGTGTCCATCCACGCATGCATGTATAAAGCAAAAAATTTATTATTAATACTGTTCATAATAGTAATTATAAATAAAATAAATTTTTAAGGGAGCCGTCACGTCACATTCATCATTCACCAATAATTAAATTGTGGGTGGTAGTTTTTAAACATAAAAGGTGGGACCCACAACACATTAAAATAATTGTAAGGGTAGTTTTTACATTTCTTCATTTAGAAGGGTAATTTTTACATAATGATTTTTAAAGTGGTAGTTTTAAATATTCTGAGTTTTATGATTGATGTAAAAAACAAATAAAAATAAAATTCATATAAGCGTGGCAATTGCAGCATACGATTAGATGAAGCTGTCGTCATCGTTCTAGATTTGTCGACACCATATATTTATTGTTATCGATTTGACAAAATTGTAAGTACTGTATATTATACAATAGATTTGTTTGTTGACCGAAATTTTAAGTGTAGGTGTGGGTTTTTTTTTTCCCAAAATCATTAAAAAGAGAAATACATATACTATAAAAAAGCATTGGAAAATGAAGATTTAAAAAGAATAGTGAGGTGTAGGTTAAACTTTGTTACTTGCATCTAAAGGCTAACCTTTAGGCTGCGTTGGTAATCATCTCAAGATGAAGAATGATGATTCATCTCAAGATGACTCATATGAATAGTGTCAAGATGAATCATTCATCTCACCATTTGGTAGCAAAAAATTCAGACCCGGATGATATCATATTGTGTTTGGTACAAATTGCAAAACTCTAGATTAAAATTTAAATTGACTATTTTACCCTTATTAAATACCCCTACCGATTTCACTTTTTATCATTGAGATTAAATAGTACCATTTATTATTATTATTATTATTATTATTATTATTATTATATTGTTAAGTTATTATTTTTATTATTCTTGTTATTATTATAATTATTACTATTATTGTTATTATTATTTATTATTATTATTATTATATTTATTATTATTATTATTCTTGTTATTATTATAATTATTACTATTATTATTATTAAATTATTATTATTATTTATTATTATTATTACTATTATTATAATTGTTACTATTACTATTACTATTACTATTATTATTATTATTATTATTATTATTATTTTATTAAATTATTAATATTTATTATTATTATTATTATTATTATTATTATTATTACTACTATTATTGATATTATTTATTTATTATTATGATTATTTTATTACATTAATATTATTATTTTATTACATTATTATTATTATTGATTTATTATTATTATTACTATTATTGTTATTATTTATTTATTTATTATTATTATTATTTTATTACATTATTATTATTATTATTTTATTATATTATTATTATTATTATTATTATTATTATTATTTGAAATCGTATAAATACATAAGGGTAAAATGGTAAGAGAGAGAAAATATTGTGTTACTGTTTGAATGAGTTCACCTCATCCGACCAAAAACGTGAGATGACTAAACAAGGCGGAACAGTGAAATATCAACGGGCCTTGTATTCATCTCGGGCCCTCCAGTTTATTTTAGTTGGTTACCAAACAGTGAGATGAACCAAGATGATCTCTCTCATCTTGGTTCATCTTGGTTCATCTTCTTTACCAAACACACCCTTAATCTTTATTCCATTCCTCCCAACACCATATATATAACCGCTGTTTTTACGTACTTTCTCTCTCATCATCATCTCTCTCTCTTTCTCTCTCAACATTTACAGTGCATTCAATATAGCTTTTGCTTTGCTTTATTTCTTGGGACAAAGAAAACATATTGGTGAATATTAAGAAAAGAATAAAGTTATCTGAGTAAGCCAGATTAAATATATTGTTCCAATTTTGATATGAGAATTAAGTAGTGGAATCAATATTGATGTCAACTATCTACTGTACGTCCAAATTAATTATATGTTTCTCATTATAAGATTTGATTTGATGGAATTGATCGGGTTTCGAATTAATATCATTAAATAAGATACATATTCACCTTCATTAATTTCTGATATGATGTTCGCCTATATAAATTTCAATTATAATCTTCTAAAAATTACTACATTTTACTGTATATCCTAAACTATTAACACTTTAACAAATACACCTACTAATATATACACACACACTAAGGTCATCTTAGTCATAAATTCTATTTTGCCATATGTCATGTTTTAAATGCAGTATTTTATATTCTATTTTTTTTTGAAAATAAATCCAAATGTGTATTATAAATATCTACTCTATCACTCCCTCCGTCCCAACAAAGTGAGGTGTTTCATTATTAATTATATACTTCACACATATTAAAGAAACGTCTCACTCTCCCTGGAATGGAGGAGTACTACTGTTTTATTCAATTTTAATAATTTAACATCTATTGACATATGACAAATATCAAATAAATAATAAAATGTATTACAATAATAATATAAAATATTGAGTTTTATTTAAAATTGTAGTAATAACTAAATAATACGAGTCCTATATATAATTCTTGAACTAAATGTAATCATATATTCAACCTTCTTAACCAAATACTAATTGTATTATCGTATTGATATACAAATTAGCTAATGATTATTTACAATAATGTATATATGATTGAATAATTTAATATTTATGATTTAAAATTATTTTAATAGTGAAAATAGATATGCAATTTTGAACAATAAATCTCTATAAATGAAGTATCAATGTTCTATACTGTATAATATTACTGCAAATTAGATTACAATTGGAGTGCACCTCGTACTCCAAATAGAATTTTAGTCCAAACTACAAAGTACAATGGGGTTGGAGAATGGAGATGCTCTAAGTATACGATCTAATATCATAAATAATTTTGACATTATTACAAAAAATCCAAAACATAATAGAAAGTAGAACTTCGAAATGTGTATATTTATACTAGAAAAATACAATATCTACATCCACTATAATTAGGATTTAGGACAGGGAGTATGGGTTGTCTCTTACTTTTCTCGTTCTCTTTCTTCTTTTTGGTTTCAATGTGTTTAACTTTTTATAAGAAGCAGACCTTTTTAGTATCCATGTGCACCCATCAACTTCACCTCTCACTTCATATGAAAGACAAAACACTCAAGATAAACAGAAAATATAAATTAAATTCCCACAAATTAATCATACAACTAAGATTTAACACATTCAATTTCATTGGTTGGATATTTCTTGATGCTTATTCCATGAAATAACATCACATTATTCACTAGAAAAGAAACAAATCAAGAGAAAAGAAAATAAGATAGTAGGGAAAATTCCATTGATTGTTGCATGAGAATTTACCCACCTTTGGGCCAGCTCATCATGTCGACATATTATTTTAGTGTATAAAAAGAAATGAAAAAATTAACCTACTAATAAAAATCTAAATATTATACTAAATTCCATAATCTGCTAATTAAAAATGTTTTTATGGTATTATCACAACAACGGTGAATTGATCCATGATTGGGAGGTGATCATTTTCCTTATTTCAAAAGTAAATTTGAGTTACCATCAAGTTGAAGTTGTAAGTGACTGCAAGATCGCGTTTGATGTTATTTGGTTTAGAGCTACTAATTTCTTTGAGTTAAGTTTGACTGCTACTAGCTACATAAATATTTTGGAGACGAATATATTTTTCAATTTTAAGCATGTTTTTTGTGGTGCAAACGTCGTTGCTCATCAACTTGCTAAGTTTGCTATAAAAATTTAGTTATAAAAGTTTATTACTAAAAATTTATTTTAATAATATTCTATTTAGTTTTAACTGGTTAAAGATTTGATTAACATGAAATGTTTACCTAATTATCACAACTCACAAGGTTTGATATATATAACTAATTAGATCTCGTAGCAAATGGTTAAATCGAAGTCTATGTAGATATATACTTAAATATTTATTGTGTTCTGATGGGATTTATTTTATAAATAATAATTAAAAAATACATTAAGATGAAAAACAAACAAAAAGTAAAAAAGGGACATAGGAATAGGATTAGTAACATGGTCACACACAGCACACTGGGAAAAGGAATAAAGATAAGGAAAGAAAAAGGTCCTAATTGAAATGACATATGCTTTAGTAAGAAGGATCTAAAGATAATTGTAATAATAGATGTAAAATCAATTCTCCAACAAACCCTAATCATCAATATAATGAAGGAGAATGGGTCCTATAATTTTGGAATCTGTCAGGGCTTGTTGCCTTTAATATTTTTATTTCATTTACTTTTTAAATGAAATTTTGTTTTAGTTCCATTCATCTCTCGATATTATAAAAAAAATTAAAATAGGTGAAGATGCATAAATATTCTTGTTTAATTAATCTATTTAATATATCAAAGCCGAATCATGGAAGTAAGTATTTGGGAGTATCCATTTTCGTATTTTAATTGTGTACCAGATTTTAATTTTTACTTATTATATATGTATAATAATTTCAATTTATTATGATTTAATTTAATTTTATAATTATTTTCTAGGGTTCAGAGATCCAATTAAGCTTTATAATTATTTTTTAACATTTTATTTTATTTTTATTAGCTATACTAGGGTTGATAAATTCAATACTAGAGAATATAATTATTAAAAATTTAAATTTTATTTATAAATATTTATTATTATTTATTATATTATAAATTTTTTTATTTTTATAAAAGATAATATAAAACCAATATAAATTAAGATTTGATATACGAAAATAGATAAAGAGAATTCCATCCGGGGAAGTAACAAATAATTATATTAAAAAATAACTTTAAATTCCTATAAAAAGATTCAAATATACTCCATCTCGCAATAAATAGGTAATCAGGAATAATTAAGACGTTGAAATGGGATAAATGAAGATGTCGGGTGCCAATTTAAGACAAAGTTGGGTTGTAATTAATGTGTGAAAGGGAAAAATGATTAAACTTCGATGTTTGAGCATGAAAGCAATGATATCGTTGTAACGTGTTTAATTTAGGTATCACCTTTTTAATTTTTAATTTTCTTTTGGGTTTAGAAAACATATATAGGAGTATATTAAATTAAAGAGGTAGATTAATGAAAATGTGATGAGGAAACAGGGCATGTGGAGGTGGGGTGTGACGCTTTTAAATCCAAAAAGAGAAGTTTCTTAGAGAGACTCCAAAAGTCAAAAGCATCAAATCTAAAAGATTAGAAAAGCCACTTGCCCAAACAACCGAACCCTCCTCCTCTTCCAAATTCTCTCTCTCTACAAGGCCACTCTCTAATATACGAGCACATCGTATAATATCGTATAAAAATAAATTTTAATGTGCAAATGTATAGATATATATATATATATATATATATTTATTGACATCCACATCAATGATATATTATATATTCACTAAATACCAAAATTCCAAAATATATATTTATTGGGTTCAAATATATTTTTAGCAGAGATTTTTAATTTTTATGACAAAAGTTCATGTGCAACTAGAATAAAAGTGTTTTTTTCAATGACAATTATCGCAAAAAAAGTGATCGATGATAACTATTTGAAAAATAAAAATGAACTTGACAATTCATATCCGACCGCATAGTATGACCGGTAATGATTTAGTAAGGTCTTTATTTTTATTTTTATTTTATTTTTATTTTTTATGTATATAGTGTTACTTGTGAAGAATTCTTACTTTTCTCTCAATTGTGGGGTGACTTCACAAATTAAGTACGGGGTACTTGTATTTGATGTTAATTTTAATGGGATGGAGGTTAGTTTATATATATTTTTTAAGTAATACTTCATCCGCCCCATCTTACTTGACATATTTTCTTTTTTTTGGATGTCCCACCCTGACGCGACTGTCGTTTAGCTGCGTGTTTAGTTCATTTTTGCGTGGTTTTTATAGTTTTGTGTGAGTTTGTTTATATGTGTTTTATTCATTTTTACGTGTTGTTTTTGCCTGTTTTGGTTGAAGTTGAGTTCGCAAGGATTATTGGAGAAATGTGAAGAAAAGAAGCAAAAGATTGAAGAAATGAGTGAAAAGTAAACATCAAGTTAGGATGAAATAAAAGCATAATATCGAAGAAGAGTTCGATAGGAGCGTGTAGGAAAAAACGGGGGTCAATTTCGAGTTCGGACGAAGGAGATATGGCCAAAACAAAAAAGTCGCGCGCATCGGACTGCATCGGAGGGTGGCACCCGCCAAGTCCGACGGATTTGAGAGATTATTTCATTATTTGTTTAGGTTTTTGATACTCTCTATATATGTAATCTTTGGGGAACGAAAAAACACTTCTTCTTTCATTATTTCAACATTAGAATTCTAGTTTGGCTTTAGATATAGCTTTAGATTGAAGATTGCTCTTTAGATTCAAGTTTTTAGCATTAAAGTTAATTCAAGTTCTTCGTTTTCCTTTCGTTCGTTCTTCGCGCCTTTAATTCGTAAGTTTATTCATTGCTTTCTAGATTAGTTTTTACTTGCTTTCTTTACTTGCTTTGATTAGTTGCTTTCATTAGTTTAGATTAATTTGCTAAGATTAGATATAATTGCTTTCTAGTTTCTTAAATTTATTTTCAAGCATGTTAGGATCAATTGACTCTAGCTTAGATTTATTTGCTTTCTTTATTGCTTTCCTTTCAATTCATGCCTAGATAGATTTATTGTTCTCTTAGTTTAAATCTTTCTCCGAGTGACAGACGGGAGTGTTTTCTACTTGCTTTCAATTATTTTCAAGTCTAGTTTAATTTACTTGCTTTACTTAATTAAGTCTAGGATTAATAATAAAAACTCAAAACCCCAATATATTTACTTGCTTTCTTAGAGTGTTTAGGATTTTATTTGTTTTCTATGTGCAACATAGTTATTTGCCCTGCTAAGTCTTCCTTAAGATTCGACATTGGGTTAACTTTCTAGTTCTACGATAGGCCTAGTTCTATTGTTAGCACTTTTAGGTGAAACACCGCGATCAATAAATTTATAAGTCTATGCCCAGACTCCTATAACTAGTATAGAAATGGTAAGCACAGGGTCGATCCCACAGGGAGTTGGTTCAGCAATCCTTTCGAGCTTAGTTATCACGTTTAAGGGGTGGGCTCTGCTCAAACAGAACACATAATAGCAAAGAAATAAAGAGAGCGTGTAAAGGCAAACGAAAAAACAGTTATTAAAAGATAAACTCATCCTGGGCAGAATCATTAACCACAAGTAACTTCACTCAATCACGGGTCTTAATATATTCGTTTATAATATGCATCATCCAGTTATAGGTCACACAAGCCAAAATCCTTTACTGTCACGCGTCACATGACTCGTCAAGTATGCCCAATTCACCGTTACCGAATAGAGTACAATTAATGAACTCCCTAACTTAGACTTCAACATGCAAGGCTTGTGGTCATGCATCTGCCCAATCAGCATTTAGTGTTATGGTGAATCCGGAATAGCCAATAGCAGGTTAATGAACCTACGACCACATACGCTTGTGCTAGTTCATACTATATGGAGTGAGATCTCTCTACACTTTTTACACATGTATTATTTGTAATCATGCTCAACTTGATTAGATATTGGCCACATACCCAACCAAACCCAACATGAATTAAGAATCATAACCTAGCAAACTCGGGAACATATGCATATACTATTAAGCCCAAAACTCATGACCTCACGAGTATATAAGTTACATTGCAGTTAAATCATCTTGCCCAAGACGGTTTACAGATCTAGCCTACCATGCTTCGAAATGAAATAACATTAAAAGAAATGAAAGACATAATTAAACTAAGTACGAGAAGTATATTGATACTGAAAAACCAAAGTGGGGCAGATTCCAACTTCGGCCAAGAATATCAAAACATAAGTAAATTGCCCATAGGACTTGTTCTTCCTCACAACACTTGAAATGAAAGCATAAATGGGAAAGTAAAAATATGCAGCTCCGGTGTAGATTTGTGTGTCTCGTTTGAAATGATGCTTGCATATTTATACTTGTGGATTGGATCGTGGATTAGGCACATAATCGGCGGCTGCTAGGGTTGCTTCGGTGACTTACCTTAATGCGCAGATTTGTTGCCTTTCTTGATCATGCTTGAAAAAGGAAAGAATCTTGAGGTGAATCTCCTTCTTTATCAGATCTTTCTCATCCGATAGCTCAGCTCTAGCCCACGCTGGTCGTCATACAACCCACGATCACTCTTCAAAGCTCGGTGCATTATGCTCTCCTCTTGCCTTCTCTTCCATCTGTCCAAATGCCTTCAGAACTAGCCTAGTTGCCCTGCTCACTGCCATGTGTACCTAAATCCAGAATGTGCCCTCCCAAGCACAAAACTCTATGCAAATTGACTTTACTAAACCTAAATGCATACTCAAAATATAACAAAAATAGAACACAAAATTGGGCTTGTCACACCCTACATGACACATTTCTTCTTTCTTTTTTTTGGAAATAATTAGGGTTTAAATGGTACAATTAGTAAATTTCATATTACACTTAACATTCACTAATTAAATATCATCATCCACTCACATCTCAGCACGTATCCCAATATAATTTAAATTTTAAAAATTTAAATTATCATAACTTGCTCGTTTGTTCTCCGATTTTTATGATTTTTATACCAAATTAAAAGGTCTTGATATGATATTTTATTTAAGATCAGACATCAATATGTTTTTATGCATCTATGATGCTCTAGTTTTAAAATATGCCTTAATACATAAACTACATTACATCTAGACCTGCCCACGGGCTCGGCCCGCCGGTTTCGGGCCCCAACCCGCCGGTCCCCGGTCCTTAGCAGCTAGGACCGAGCCCGGCCCGCCTCCATTGTTCCTGGTTCCGGGCCGGGCTTAAAAACCGCCGGTTCCGGGCTGGGCTAAACCCGTCGGGCTCTCGGTCTGATGCACGGACCGTGCTCTCCATTTTTTTCAAATTATATTGGCCAATTTCCTATACAACATCATTTATCTCTCTCTAGTTTCTACACTAGAAAATTAAAAAAAAAAAAAAAAAAAAAGATTGATGGAGCTGCTCCTCTAGCCGTCGGCCGAAGGAGAGGCAGAGGCGAAGGGAGGCAGGAGGAGGCGGTGAGCTCCTTGCCGAGCTCGTGGATTGGACGGCGAAGGTGCATGGTGGAGGGAACTGGACGGAGGTGAAGGTGCGTGGTGGACGGGCGGCGGCGACGACGACACGAGAGTGGGTAGACGACGGGAGCGGCGGTGGCAGAAGCGGTGAAGGTGAAGAAAGACTTGGGGAGAGATGCGAGAAGAAAGCAGAGAAGCACGTATGCGTGTGTCTATCTGGAAGAGGCATTAGGGTTTAGTTGGGTTGGGCTGGGATGGCATTTGGGCCTAAAATGGTGGGGGGTTGGGCTTTTATTTAAATTTAGAAATTAAAGGCCCAGCGGGCCAACCCGGCGGTTAACCGCCGGTTCTGGGCCGAAAATAACATGGCCCTAGCCCGGCACGCCTTCGTCCGGTCCCGGTTCCGGTTTTGGCCCGTTGACCGCGGTCCGGGCTAAAACCGTTGACCACCGGGCCGGTTCCGGGCCAAAACTGGTGGGCCAAAAAGCCCAGGCAGGTCTAATTACATCCATAAACAAAATACACATTATCTAAACACTCCCGTCTTAAATCTCGTGCCGAAAAAAAAATGCTTCGAGTAGGGTGGGGCTGAGGGAATAGTTTTTTCTGCATTAAGCTTTTTTTTTTTTTTTTTTTTCTTTTTTTTTTTATAATCAGGCAACACAACACATTCACTTACACATGCACCCGATGTGACTCGAACCCCCAACCTCTTAGTTTGGAGGGGAAGCTTACCATCTGAACACAACATATCCGAACTCATGCACTCCAACCAAAGAAAGTAATATGTTATAGTTTATTTATGTATATACAATAAAGAAAAGTAAGTCAATAATGCAAATATATATTAAAAATTTATGTGTACACGATAATATTGAATACATATATTATGATATTAGGATAGTATAGTGATGGAATCTAGCTAGTCTTCCACATTTCATATAAATACTCAGGAATTTAGCATTTACTTTGAAAAAAAATTAACCCTATCTAGTCAAAACTAGTACTTCACTTGTTTCTATATGATAATAAGGAGTATCTAAGAGCATTCCTATTGGAGAGTCTCGAATGGACTCTCTCTTACTTTTTAGGTGTAGAGAGTCACTTCTTCAAATTCGGTTTCAGTGCAGGGTTTTATTCGGGACTCTCTCCGATTTTTTTTTGTAATTCGATCTATTTTATGAGCTTCCGTTTTGAAAGTGTTGCCTTCTCCTTCGCGTAAAATGCCATTTGTTTGGAATCTTCGGCGTTTAAATGGGCAAGGTTGACAACATGTTCTTCCGAAACGCAGTCTAAATCAATCGTTTCCTCTGAAGTTGTCAATTGTTTTCCTTTATTTCAGGCCTGGGCTTTTGCTTGTTTTGTCCTGAACAGCCGGCTCCGATCATAAAAATCAAAGAATTCTTCCGGGGCAAAGGATCTGCTTGAGTTGGGTACACTTTTGGCGCTTATCAAAAGAATTATTGCCACGGCGCAGATTCGATGAAATTTAGGACACAAAATCAACTCTTTCCGTGTGTCCATGTACTTGAATGGTACCTTGTTCGCAGGGAAAAATAAGGCTTCGACCTTATTGTAGACGTCTTCGTCGTTGGCTCCACTTTGCCAGTCCCTCCGGGCTTGGCCGTAGTAACCGTTGAAATCCTTGAATTTTACTTGCATTCTTCCCCAATGCGACTTCAGTTGCTTAGCTCCCTCTCAACCGTGCCTTCTGGACGCCTTTCGTTGTAGAGATTTGTGATTATTGCCCAAAATTTCTCGATTGTTTGGTCGCTGCCGAGCTTCGAGTCCTGAGACACGGTAGACCAAACAATCGTAGGTATCTGTGATTCACCCAGATTGTATCATGTGGGAGTTACCAGAACCTTCCCTTTCCATTTCTGAGTCGATGGCGCCAGAACATTGGAGACACTCTCAAACGAGGGTGGAGATTCATTGACTCGAGCCCCTTAGTTGCAAATCGAGCTCCCCCAAAATTTTCCAGCGGAGTTGGAAAATGGCAAAACCAACACTATCGGGTGGAGAGTAAGGCCGATAACCTTGGCCATAAAATCCCATGAACGGCGCCGGAGAATCGGAATATGCACCGAAACCGAGTTGCGACGTTGAATTATCTCCCATAGTCTTCGGTTGATCATCCAGATCTGTGGAATTCCCCCTCGTAGTTGCCCATGTTTCGATTAAATCAATCGTTGAACTAGTTCTCCATCTCGGATGTCAATTTTTTTGAAATGAAAGTATGGATAGTTACAAAAATATTGTGAAAATTGGAAAAAAAAAATGATGAATTTGGTGTGAGGAAAATGAGAATGGTGATGCTAATTTATAGGTGAAAATTTTGGAAGTAGCTGTTGCATTCAACGGCTCAAACTTGATTTTTGTTTTTTTTTTCCTGCCAAAAAATCAATTTAAAAAGAATAGCTTGATGACGTCATTATGATGTTACCGGGAGGGGCTCGTGTGAGGTTCGTTGGAACGAGACCGGGGAGAAAGCCACGAGACTCACCAACGCAGGAGGGGCTCTCTGCAGGCCGCGTTGCTAGTGGCCTAACAACATCATACTTTTATCAAAGGTATATACTTTTCAATTAGCCTTGTTGTGTGATGTTTTCTTCAATATGATTTTCTTCCTCGTATATTTATGAGTTACAATTATGCACTGATTAAAGTATGAGTTTCAATTAAATTATGGTTAGCATATAAATACACGAACTTTCAACGATTGGTTAGCATATAAATACACGAACTTTAAAGTATGGACTTAATTACAATATTGTCAAAAAATACATAAACTTTGCCAAAATCGAATCCTAGGTGGCAATTTGATGGCATCAAACGGCGTTGTTTCGACTATAAAAATTGTTTAAAAAAAACAAAATTTTTAATTAATTCCACCCCACAACTCTCTCTCTCTCGCATCACCACCTCTAGGACCTCAACTGGTACTTCTGCACCGCCAGACTCTTCACCATCGCCACCATCAAGGTTGGTGCCACCGCCAAATGGCGTCTACCACACCATATGAAAATTGAAAAATGGTGTAATTGTAAATATTCATGCACTAACATAAAAAATAAATTCTCTCACCATTTCTCTCTACTTCGAGCTCGACTAAAATAAAGTCAAAGCTACTGCAAATCGTCATACGGGCTGACCTAATTACAAGGTCGGAGAAACCCGACATAGTAAGCGTAGCTTAGAGTGCTGATTCTGGGCTAAGGCTCTCCTTACACGTGAAAGGAAATGTGCAGAGCGTAACCGCAGGGGACCGCCGAACAGGACGAACCGCATACACTCTGGCAATCGCCATGATGAAGTTCTGATGCTTTAATTCCACCCCCTTCACCCTTCCCTTAGCACCAGAGGAATAGAGAATCTCTGCCATATCGTCTTGGAACACCTCTGGTGGGTCAAAGTCGGCACCGTAGGGGAGCAAAAGGGATTCAAACTCCGGAGAGTCGAGCAACACCGTCCCCACGCGTAGGTGGTGTAATTCGAACTCCGGGGAGTCAAATTCAACGTCCTTGTGGATGTGGAATTCACGGCGGAGGTTAAGGTTTAGACGAGGTGAGGGAGATGGGGGAGGGGGATGCGGCAGAGAGAAGGGTATGGTGGGGCACTAGGGCTTTCAACTGGTTCAGTTCCGGTTAACAGGAACCGAAAATCTAGTTTACCCGGTGTTAAGATATTATGTTAAGGGAGAACTTTGAATCAAAGTGATAACCATTTTTTTTATTCGATTCCAAAAGCCTCATAGATATTTCCCTTGTTAGTTTTGATGTTATAGTAATCACGCTTTGATCTCAATGTATTAGTAAAGCTTATATGTTAGGAAGCTATCACTTCAAAAGCGTAGATTGGGAATCAGTTAAGTTTTAGAAAGCGTTAGTGTTGAAGGCCGCAGAATGAAGTCCCGTAGAGCGGTGATGAAATGCTATCAACATAAGGAACCTTAGAGCGTGCCGACACTTTAAGTAAAAGCGAAGTGCTTTCAAATCTTTCAGACTCAAAGCGTCTCTGCTTTGAAGCCGCTCTTAAAGCGTCCAAGCAGACTAGCGATAAGTTGACTCACTCTATTTCAGTTTGAATTTTCAAACTTACGATGGAAGCCTGCCCGTACATATCATTAAATGCGCAGCAGTTGTAGAGTCCACGTGTTGTCGCAAGATTGCTCAACGGAAAGTAAATACAGATAGAGTCACGGAAAGGTGTTGCAGGCACATGCCTATGCTCAACTGCCTCCCTACTAGGGTTTCCTTAAATACCGGTTCCAGTCATGTCCTAGTACGGGACTCTGAAAAGCACTTGACATTAATGCTACTTTTCCTGTCACGTGGGATGCACAAGCCGCTTCTCTCTAACGGGAAGTAGGGTTTCCCCACTATAAATAGAAGAAGCCGCCTCACTCAAATGTTACACATGCTCTAGCATTCAAACTCGCAAGCAAGAACTCAAGCATTCAAGCACTCGAAATCTCTTTAGTTCTTCAGCCATTTAATCTTTAGTGTGTCCTAAAGATAATTTAGTTTTCTTAAGTATTTGCCGCAACTTCTACTTTTAGGTTCAACCGATTTCATCCAAAACCTAGTCTCGAGAATCCTTATTCTTTACTCGTGATTTTCATTGTAAGGGATTCTCATTTTAAAAGAAAACAAAACCCCAAAACCAAATCTATTGTTCTTAGATTGAATTGTAAGGTTCTCGTTTTTGTTTGGTCGAATGTGTGATTGTGAAGCTTAAGTTTGCATACTTAAGTGGAAGGTCGTAAAATTCATAAGTTAGTTGTTGTTGTTGGCCTATCAAGAGCCCGGAATCTCTAGAGGATCTAGTCTCAATCAGTTATTGTTGCTAGATCACTTCCCCTTGGAAGTATAAAACAAGGTATACCAAGTGAATGTATTCATCCCTTAGGGCCCGTTTGGTTTGATGGATTAAGCAAGATTGGGCAAGACTATACCCCATATTAAATCTTAAATCATGTTTGGTTGATATGACTCACAATTAAAGGGCCCTCTATACAATCCCACAATAAGCCAAGCCCAGAACTATTTCCCACGACTTAGTCACAGCATACCCCTCCGACACAATCTGTCTTGCCAAGATTCATTGCCAAATACCACTTTGCTCTTCATATTTGTCATCATCCCAGTAGCTTGTTTTTGTGATTGGATAATAAATTAATTCTTTCATATTCCCATTTCCCCCTTCAATAAATTAATTGGGCATTAGCTGTAGATGTTTGGATGATAAATCCAAAATATAATTTTATTTCAAAGAAAATAATTTTTATATAATAATTAAAATTAACAAAATATATAAAATTATTAAAGGGTTCGATAGATTTAATGGTTTTAGTTTCTTTTCATTCGGATTTGCAATTTTTATTATTTCAATTATATAAAATTTATACTACTTTATTTATTTTCCATGTGATGTGTATAGTGCCATTTTATTATAAAATTTTTATTTGCAATGAAATATTTTAATACTTTTTAATTATGGTGCCAATTTAATCTCATATTCTTTGGATTAAAATATAAAATATATATATTCCCTCCGTCCCATAGTTAACGTCTTGCTTTCCTTATTGGATTTGTCCCATAGATAGTGTCCCATTTTCATTTTTAGAAAAAATTAATTCATCAAAAAAGTGTGGACCCTATCACTTTTTTTGTACTACATTTTATACCTTCTTCTTAATTTTCTTGCCTAAAGAAACAAGACGTTATCTATGGGACGTAGAGAGTTAAATATCCTTGTAGAAGGATATATTAGTCAACAAGCAATAATATAACACTATACAATCTTGCAAACCAAACATAATTTTGAATCATATAAAAATTAACATGCCAACCAAACATCTTTCTTTTATCCGAGATACAATCTTGACATATCCCGTATTAAATCTTGCTTAATCTAATCTATCAAACCAAACAGTGCCTTAGTGGATAAGAGTGGACGTAGGAGACTCTCTTCGACCCACTATAAATCTTGGTGTTATTTACTTTAAGTATTTAAAGCTTTGATTTATCATTTCTCACACCACGCTTTAAACAAACAATTGGTTTTAACTTGCAGGAACCTTTAAAGTTTCACCACATTCCGCACAACACTCACACAAGCGAGAAGGTTTGAAAGCCTCACCCACATTCAAAGCGTCTACTTGTAAAAGGATGAAAAAACACAAGAGAAGTTAAACACTTCTCTACACACGTATTCACCTCCCTCTACGTGTGTGAGTCACTTTCGGGACCAACACCAGCACCGGTTAAACATATTTTTCAGGAACCGGTACCGGAACCGGATAAGTTAACCAATTCCCGGTTCGGTACTGGTTATACCGGATTACCGGTTACGATACTTTTTTTTTTTAAAAAAAAAAATTCCTTTTTTACTAAGCCTAAAACAAATTCAACAATGATTAAACATAGAAAAATTTAGGATTTAGGGGTCAGGGTTTTAGGATTTAGAGATTTTAAAATTTTAATAGTCAAATTAATAAAAATATGTTAATATAATATGTAGTTTATTTATAAAAATATATAAAGTACTTCCTTCGTCCCTTGCAAGTTGAGTTATTTCTTTTCAGCAATTGTGGCGTGCGTTTTCAAGCGTCTTTATGATAGATTTTAAAATAAATTTTTGAAATATTTTATCTTGTACGGGATACTACGAATGTTGTAGTATCCTGTAAAGAAAAAATTCTTTAAAAAGTTATTTTAAAACTCATCATCAAGACGCTTCAAAACGCATGCCACAATTGCCGAAAAGAAACGACTCAACTTGAAAGGGATGTAGGGAGTAATATATTAGCCGGTACCTGGTCCAGTACCAAATTTCCACACGAGGCTGGTACCGGTTACCGGACCGAAACCAGTTTATCCGGTACTCCGGAACCGGTTCCCAATTCGGTACCAAGAATTTAGGAATACCGGATTCCCGTTTGACACCCCTAGGTGGAGGTGAGAGAGAGAGAGAGAGAGAGAGAGAGAGAGAGAGAGAGAGAGAGAGAGAGGTGAGGTGGATTTTAATTAAAATTTTGTGTTTTTGTTTTTAAAATTTTATTATCGAAACGACGTCGTTTGGTGCCATCAGATTGCCACTTAGGATTCGGTTTTGCCAATTCGAATCAATTTGGGGAAAAATTGCAAAATGAAACTTTGTGTATTTTCGTGATAATGTTTTAAGTTCATAGAAAATTTACCAGTCGCTGAAAATTTGTGTATTTATATGCTAATAACCCTTAAATATTTTAAAAATAGTAATTTACAATTTAATTGTCAAATTATTCAACTTTTCACAATTGTGTTCTAATCTATTGGAAATTGCAATTAAATGTTCAAACAATCAATATTTTCACAATAGTGTTGTCAACACTTTTAACGATTAAAAACACTCATAAACGACAAACTGAAAACTGAGATACGAATAAGTATATTATAATCTTTTTTATTTTCTATAATATTCAGTTTAGTTTTTGGCTTACAACGTTGTTTTTCGTAGTTAAAAATTAATGTTCATATCAATGTTTTAAAAATCTAACCGGACCGCGCGGTCTGATCAGTTCAACTAGGAATCGGCCATGACAGCAGTCCAGTCCATGGTAAAAAACCGGTGATCTGTTTGAACCGGCATAGGACCGTCCGAACTGGCAAACCGGGGGCGGTTCTCAGGAACCGATTGGGTTGCAAATTTGCCAAAAATTTAAATTTGAAACTTGGAAGAATCAATCCCTAGACCTCCAAGATGGAGTCAAAGGGTCTGACCATCTCAACTACCATGATTGCTTGTATTTAATACAACCCTTTTTTTTCTTCTTTTCTACTTATATGTTTAATGTAATAAAAACCAATATTTTAAAAACCAGACCGGCTAGCCCGGCCGAACCGGGAACCAGTGCTGAGGCCGGTTTGGTTCAAGTAAAAAACCAAAAGTCCTGAAAAATGGATTTGGACCGTCCAAACAGGATTAAACCGCTCAGAACCGGCGGTTTTCAAGAACCGGACCCGGTTCCAGAAAACCGTCTGGTTTTTAAAATTCAACAAAAATGTGCCTTGAGAGGGTCAAACACTGCATCCTCTAACATGTCTAGCACTCCAACCAACTGCGCTACCTGTTACTCCTCTCCGTCCCACTTAAATAGTCCACATTTTTTATTGGTTTGTCCCATATAATAGTCTACTTTTCTAAAATGGTAAAAGTTATCTCACAATACTATTTTAAAATTCCTTATCTCTACTTGCATTGATCTCTGTGCTAAAAACAATATCGACAATTTAACTGGGACAGAAAGAGTATTATTGATTATAAGTCAACTTTTATTTAATTATAGATGTCTAGCAAAATCTAAACCTTAACTCCATCTCTAATTATTTTGTGTAATACATGTATATATATATATATCCTCCACCATATAATAATGATAATGCTATAATATATAATACTACAAAATTTTGCATATTATTATCTAAACGTTTATATTGTATTAATATTCTAATGTACATTTTTTTATTGATTATGTGGATTTCTTACTTGTAAATGTTATAAATTCGTAGGTATTTTTATATATATTATGAAATTTATTATTATTTTATTAATTTATTATTAAACGGTTCAACCATGGTTCGACCAGTTTAACCGATCGAACCATGACCCGAAAGACACACCGGGTCGATCTCTGGTCTGGTTTTTTAAAACATTGATAAAAACACAATTTGTCTATCTTAACTCTCTCTCCGATTCCTAATAATCTTTTAATTTATGTGACACATCTATTAATATATGATATTTTTTTGTGTGTTTTTCAATTTATAAGCTATGAATTTATTGATATTTTTTATATATAATGTATTTATTACTAGTATTATTATTTTATTATTAATATAATTTAAAAAACGGTTCAATCATGGTTCAACCAGTTCAACAGATCTAACCATGTCCCGAAGGTCACGCCGGGTCGACCTCCAGTCCGGTTTTTAAAACATTGGTTCATATTACAATTGTAATACTACCTCCATCCCATTACATTAGTCACATTTACCTTTTGCACGTATTTCCACCGAAACCTAGTACGGGTTTTAAAATATAATTTTGACGTATTCATTTTTTCACGGGATACTATGAGTGTCATAGTATCCCGTGAAAAAATGAATACGTCAAAAATATATTTTAAAACCCGTACTAGGTTTCGGTGGAAAAACGTGCCGCAATAGTGAATGTGACTAATGTAATGAGATGAAGGTAGTAATATTGATAGTTTAGACATTTAATTCCAATCTCCTATATAGAATGATTAAATAGAATGATACTCCCTCCATTTTTTTCGACCTGACTCACTCATATTCATAATGTGAGGTATAAAATAAAGAGTGAGCCAAGTCGGAAAAACATCGAGAATAATTGAATCACAAAGAACATTTTATCTATAATTTGGCAATGTGATGGCAGACCAGAAAAGTTTTTTTAGGCGCGATAAAAAGTCCTTTAACAATAGGTCAATATAATACTAGTAGTTATTTATAGATTACAAATTAGCACGTGGGTAATCAGTTTATATTTGGATAAATTGGAATCTTGACACAGTAATTGGAGTGTAATTTGCACCTTTTTAGTTGAAAAGAAATGTAAAAATATATATATATGTGTACTTTATTTTGACCAATGAAAAGTAAACCCCAAACACTCACCCCCCACCACTCAAGCCTACATAGTTGCAGTAATGATTTGATGTAAAAGAAAAAAGAAAAAAAAAGATTCGATTTGCTGATATTCAGACAGAATATATGTCTCCGGAATTAAACATATTATGGTTATTATCAATGTCTTTATTAACAAAAATACCGAAAATAAATCTCTTATTGCACATGGGAGATAATCATATGTATCGAAATAATCCGAACTATAGGTATTTATTATTTTATTAGATGTTTGGACTTCGGATATCAAATTCAATTATTTTGATCTATATTTTGATCTATTGAAAATTGGAAAAAAAAAAAAAAAAAATCAAATCTAGGGCGTCTTCTTACGTACGGAGCCACCACCGTAAATTCTACATTTGTTTTTTTCTTTTTATTTTTCAAAATTCTACTGTAATAAAATAAATCAATATTGATGTCAATGTGTTGCATATCGATAAACATGCATATCCATAAACGTGATAAGTCAATCTTTTTAAAGGGTTGTTTTATGACAAACCGATATTTCCATGCTAAAAACATTTTCATTTTAATTTTAATTATTTTTTTTCTTTATCCTATCTCATTTTCATTGAAGATGTTTTTAGATTACCCTTGCCGGTGACAAACTAAGAGATTGTCATATTAAAGTAAGAAATTGATAGTTTGAATTATTTTAAAGTAACGATTCCGATTCAGATAGTTTGAATTCTTTTTAATGCAAATAAGCATAGATTATGTTATTAATATTATTATTATTGTTGTTGTTGTTATTGCTCTTATTTTTTTCTTTAATTTTGCGTTTGCAATATATTCTTACCGTACATAATGGAAAAATAAATAAATAGTCCCAAAAATAGGAGTAATATACTCCGTATGTAATAGTAGTAAATATAGTAGATGTGATATATAGAAGAGCAACCGATGCATTACTCATTATTGCAAACCTTTTTATATACAGTGTGATAGCAAAGGTGACACAAACAAGAAGCCAAATGCAGTATTCTTTGGTCTAAAAATGAACAGTGTCCCTCAATTGGTAGTTTTGCTAGAGTAGGATATACAAGAATTAATTTTTGAATGCTTCGTCAAAACTTTCCTTCCTCATCTTTACTGAATGGCCCTATAAATTTTAACACTGCTAGTTACTAGTACTACTTAAAAGGTCTTTTTTTTTTTATTTTTTTATTGAGGAAGTAGTATTGAGTTTATAGTATATGGATAATAGAACGACTTTATGTTCTCAATAAAACAAAATTTAATTACTTTGTTTTTTTTGGAAATTTATGGGAGCAAATTAGAGATTTCTAAATCGAATAAGCTAATGTACTTAGAAGTTAGAACATATAAAGTGGAGAAACAAAATCTTGTCTGAGGAAAAAGAGTGGAACATGGAGAAAATTATAAAGAAAATCAAATGTAGATTATGGAGTTGATGTATATAGAAAAGAATGAGTTGACATCCTAAGTAGTGTAGTGCTGGATGTGTGTTTGCTCGTCTCTTGTTTTCTTGATAAAAAAAATAAGATTAGCCCACTTAAAAAGAAATGCACAAAGTTAGTTTGGTTGAAAAGATCAACTCAAATGATAAAAAATAACTATTATAAATCATAATTAGATTAATAAATCTTTATTGAGTGCTATGGAAGTGACGGAACTCAGTTTTGTTTGATGGACAAAATTGAGATTTTAGGAGAATCGAGGCTGAAATTAAATATTGTTCATAGAGCTGATGTGTGGTTTGAGGCAAGGCCGATCCAATCATTAGTTTTTCAAGCTGGGCGATAACTTCTTTAGCCATTAGTTGGAATGTGAATTAATTTTTATGGGGTTTGGTACCAATTTTGTTCGGTTTTAACAAAAATTCTTTTTTCCAATAAAAAAGAAATCGTCATTAATTAGTATTAAATTAAACTAAATCTTACAACATCAAAATTGTGTAAAAGAAATAGGAAAAAAAAATATATATATATATACTACTTCCATCCCATTATATTAGAGCTCTTTGCTTTTTAATTTTTCGGCACGTTTTTCCACCGAAACCTAGTACGGGTTTTAAAATATAATTTTGACGTATTCATTTTTTCACGGGATACTATGACCTTTTTGATTTCCCGTGAAAAAATGATTAGGTCAAAATTAACCTTTTTGATTTCCCGTGAAAAAATGATTAGGTCAAAATTATATTTTAAAACCAGTACTAGATTTCGGTGGAAAAACGTGCCGAAAAATCAAAAAGCAAAGAGCTCTAATCTAATGGGATGGAGGTAGTATATATATATATATATATATATATATAGAAGAATCGATTTTGGTAGCATGATCACTATATCCTATATTGTTGGCACTATGCATAATTTTTTTATCTTATTATTATTATTTTTTAACAATGGTGAGTTTAAGCCACATTTGATTTAGACGACATAACCTTACATTACAGGGATTGAAGTAATAAAAAAAAACCAAGCATAATACAAAAAGAAAAGAAAAAAAGCAAGAAAAAAGAAAAGGGAAAGTAGCTAGAGAGATGGGAGAGCGGTCAAAAAGAGAGAGAGAGTGGAAAGGCAGAGGGGTGGCTTTTAGGAGCAGGGATTGGGCTCTTCTCCTATTTTGCTTACTCAGGGAAAGACAAATTTCGCACATTTTACTCTCTCTCTCTCTCTCTCTCTCTCTCTCTCTCTCAGTCTCTCCGAGTCTCTTTACATTACATACAAGACTCATACACACTCTCTCTTTCTCTCTCTCTCTAGCAGAAAAGAGAGAGAGAGGGTATATGTATATGTATATGTATATGTATATGTATATGTATATGTATAATTGTAGTATGATAGGCTGATGGGTTTTGAACAGTGAACACTGATTCTGATGAGTGGCGAATTTGAAATAAATGGAGTGTGTGTCTGTGTGTGAGAGGGACGAGACGAGGAAGTGTGGCACTGAAAAACATGGCGTTTGTTGGTTATTACATGCATTTATAAGCCTACTGCACTGCACTGCACTGCAGAAAGAAAAAAAAAAGGACTATCCCTCCCTCTCTTCATTTACTGTATAGTAGTAATTTATTTATATACTTATAAAATGATAAAATTATCTTTTAGCTAGCAGTCCCTTATTTAATGCCTTGCTTCTTTATTCAGCCGGCCAAGATCTCCACATACTCCAAACACCAAATCTAACCCACCATTTAGTTATCTACTACCTCCATCCCATTACATTAGTCCTCTTTGCTTTTTGATTGTTCGGCACGCTTTTCCACCGAAACCTAGTACGAGTTTTAAAATATAATTTTGACGTATTCATTTTTTCACGGGGTACTATGTCTTCATTTTTTCACGGGGTACTATGACATAGTACCCCGTGAAAAAATGAATACGTCAAAATTATATTTTAAAACTCGTACTAGGTTTCGGTGGAAAAGCGTGCCGAACAATCAAAAAGCAAAGAGGACTAATGTAATGGGATGGAGGTAGTAGTTGATAATACAACACACAATAAAATATATCTACATCATCCACCCTCCGTTTTTTTTTTTTTTTACTACATTGTAGAGAACTAATTTAAGTCAAAGTTAAGTTGAACGACTCAACACCTTATCCAAACTCATATTTATAACTACTACCCTTCCCATTATATTATGCCACTTTCTTTTTTGACTTTTCGGCATGCATTTCCACCGAAACCTAGTACGAGTTTTAAAATATAATTTTGAAGTATTCTCTCTTTTACGGGATACTACCGAAACCTAATACGAGTTTTAAAATATAATTTTAAAGTATTCTCTCTTTTACGGAATACTATGAGTGTCATAGTATCCTGTAAAAGAGAGAATACCTCAAAATTATATTTTAAAACTCATATTAGGTTTCGGTGAAAATGCGTGCTGAAGAGTCAAAAAGAAAGTGACATAATATAGTGGGAAGGAGGTAGTATATTGTATCCGGACACATCATATTTTTCATGTACAATAATTAACTAGGGGAGGACTTTGATATATGTTACTCCGTATGTATGAGGAGAATTATCTGTAATTTTGGCATTTTTACACCGATTTTATTTATGTACAAATGTAAGTATGATAATCTAATACGTAAGTATCTAAATTGCTTGATTTGGGGGTGATTACATTTGTTTTTTTAATAGTCAATCAATTTGTTTAATTATCATCATGTGATTATAGATTAATCATTGCTTAATTAAGTTGTTGTAAATACAAAAAATAAAAACCCTATCACTTTCGAGCAATCTTTTCACAAAAGACAAGGCTGGGAATTCCCATATCAAAGTTATCAAGCAACCTGCTTACCTAATTCCGGTTTTTTATTTTTATTTTTTTATTTTAAATAATACTTCCTCCGTCTCAAGTATTCTGACATCCTTTCTTATTGAGTCGTCTCAACTATTCTGACACTTTTCATTTTTGGGAAATAATTAGCTAATTAATAGTACAATTAGTAAATCCCTTATTACACTTAATATTATCTAATTAAATCTCATAATCCACTCACCTCTCAGCACGTATCCCAATATAATTTAAATCCAAAAAGTTTAAACTATCATAACTTTCTCGTTTGTTATTCAATTTTTATGATTTTATACCAAATTAAAGATCTTGATACGATCTTTCATTTAAGATCAAACATGAATATGTTTTTATGCATCTATGATGCTCTAGTTTAAGAATATATCTAAATACATAAACCACATCACATCCCTACACACATTACACTTTATACATTAAAACACTCTCGTCTTAAGTTCTGTGCCGAAAAGAAAGGTGTCGTAATACTTGAGATGGAGGGAGTAATAAATGACAACGAAGCGCAGCTCAGTTGGTGACGCTTCCTCTCCAACCAAGAGGTCGGAGGTTCGAGTCATCTCGGGTGCGTGTGTAGGTGCGTGAGTGTTGTGTTTGCTAATTTAAAAAAAAAAAAAATTATCATTTTCTATTCTCACAATTATTTAATTCAACTCTTTATGTACTTTGAATGTTCTATTTTAAAATCAAACAAAATCTGGAACGATAATTAAACATATCTATGGAAAAGAAAAAAGAAAAAAAATATCACAGATGCATAGCTATTAATGCGAATCTGATGAAGATCAAGAAATTTCATCTTTTTCACTTGATAGAAATCGACAGGTAAGGAAAAAAGTGAACAAAGAAAGAAAAAATCGCATTATTGTTACTGAACAAAAGCTTCCAACAAATTATGATAGCTAACCATAAAACCTGTTGAAAAATAAATGAAAAGAAACAATTCAAAATGTACAACACTTTGATCATAACGTACACACCACCCATTCCAACATATATATATATATATCTACGTACTACGTAGACTACAGATTAAATAAAATTAAATACGAAATTAAAAACACCATTCTAATTGATTAAATACCACATCAAATTAATTATTTAAAATCTCATTATAGTATTATTTTTGATCTCCCCTTTTGACTTCCCAATCCCGCAACGCAGCGGAGATGAAATTCAATCCAATATTCGAATTAGAGTTGGAATTCTCACGCGAAGACGACGACGTTTCGGCGAACAGCGCCTGCTGAAATTTGTGCTTGCAGGAATGGCACGTGATCTCGAGCATGGCTGTGTTGATTCTCTTGGTGGCGTGATCCTTGAGCGCCGCCGCCTTCTCCAGCTCCGCCTGCGCCGCCTGCCGGATCCTCTTCGCGTTCGCGAACTCGCTCTCCGCCGCCTCCATCTGCCGCCTCGCCAGCCGCCGCGCCTCCTCCGCGTACGCCTTCTCCGCCACCGCGATCCTCATCTGCTCCTGCGCCTCCTCCTTCATCCGCGCCGCCGGCGCCTCCCCCGCCGTGCTGCTCCCCCGCGGCGAGCCGTTGATCTCCGACGAGCCGATCGAGAGCTGCAGCTGAGTCGACTGCTCCTCGTCGAGCTTCGTCGATGCGGCAGATCCGCCGCCGCCGCTGCTGGCCTTCGTCAGAAGCTGCAGTTCCAGATTCGGCGGCCGCGCGCATGCTTCCGCCGCATTCGTTAGGAAGACCGATTCGGTCGGCTTCGGCAAGGCGAGCGCCGCCGCCTTCTGCCACGGCGCGACGGCACTGAGATTGGTTTCGCTGGAGGGGCTAGGGCTCGACGCCGTCCGAGATAAGCACGCCGGCGGCGGCTGCAGAGGGTGGGGATCGGAGCGCAGCCGCCCTATGCTGCAAGCATCCTGGTGCTCGATGAAACTCTCCACCCTAAAAAAAAAAAAAATCAAAAACACGAATCACACACACACATATATATATATATATATATATTCTTTTTCGAAATTCTACTTCACAAACAAATGAAATAGAACTGAAAAAGAAGAAGAAGAAGAAGAAGTATTCAAAATGGCAATGATTATAGATGTAGTGGAAAAGTAGAGCAAAGGACAAATTTGAACAGAAGAAATGGGGTTTGAAGTTTGAAACCCCATAGTTATAATGATGAAGGTAGATGCTAACAAACAAGAAAAGAAATGATTTCACATCATTAGCATCTTGACTCTTCAAACACACCACATCTTCTAGATTGATAGAACATGAAAAAATGATTGAAAAAACTTAAAAATGATGGATTATTGTTCATAATTCCAGCTTTCCATGCATAAGCATATGCATATGCATATATACATAGTGGGGTTAATATTAATTTTGATGGAAAAAATAATTAAAAAAAATACTATACAATCAGAAAGGGTAGTGGCATGAGTCAAAACCTAGTCTACGGAGATCTTTTATTTGGGTGCATAGTAAGTAGTAGTATTTCAATTCTTTGGACTGGGTTGAGAAAATGATTTGACACACAGTCTTCTTCTGCTTCAAGAACACACACTACACACACACACTTGAATAATCTCACAGCTGCCATTGCAAGACATTCTGCACTGAATACAATAAAACCCTGCGAAAAGACAAGATTCCCTGATTCCGATATGGAAAAAGAATAATCAACAATCTCTCTCCTCCATCCCTTCCCTCCCCCCTTCTCTCTCTCTCTTCACTTCACGATTAGATTAGCTAGCGCGTGATTAGACTAATTGATCGGGGTAAGTAACTAATTTCCAAGAGAGAGAGGAGAGGAGAGAGAGAAAATTGAAGATGGCACCGACCTGGAGAAGACGCGGCCGCAGTCGCAGGAATGGCCACGGGTGCCGCAGGTTTTGAGATGAGCCTTGTAGTCGGACTGGACGGCGTAGCCCTTGGAGCACTTGTCGCAGACCCACTGCTTCTGGTTGCTGTGTTTCCGGCGGAAGTGCTTTTTGATGCCGACGAGGTCGCCGAGGGCGTGGCAAGGGTCGTGGTGGAGGCAGCTAGGCTCGGGGCAGACGAACACGCGCTTACGCGCCACCGGCGTCTCCCTCTTCAGCAGCTTCCACGGCACCTTGTGCCGCCGCCGGTGCATCTGCAGGTTCTGGTCGCGCTGGAACCCTTGGTTGCAGATCTCGCACACGTACCGGTCCGACTCCAGCAGCGTCTTCGGCGACAGCGAAACCACCTCCGCGTCCGGATCTGCACCACCACCGCAGACCCACTCTCTCATCAATAATCCTTTCTTTCTCTCTCTCTCTCTCTAAAAACACGCAGACATACGTGCGTGTGCGTGTGTGTTTTATTCTGGAATTACCTGGGGTTCCGGCGGGGCGGCGTTTGCGCTTGCTGGCGGCGCTTCCGATTTCGGAGTAAGTGGAGAAAGGCTCCGGCGGAGAGGAGGGATCAATGTTGCTCAGCATCGGAGCAGAACAAAAATGGAGATTTGATGAAAGCTGATAAATCAATCAAACTCTGGGGCTACGGAATATACAGCCGTGGCCGTGGGGGAAATTAAAAAGAAAATAATAATAATAATAATAATAATAATAAAATAAACGAAAACGAAAAAGAAAATCAAAGGAAAAGCCTCTTTCTTTCGGTAATATAATCAGCTTTTCCTTCAGCTTTTAAGCTCTCAGCGCTTTTGCAATAAATATAAAAGAAAGAAAGAAAGAAAGCACACACACACACACATACACCTTTCTCTCTCTCTCTCTCTCTCTTACTCACTTTCTCTCTCAAGACACATCTTCTTCAGGTATTGTTATGAAGAGTGGCTAAATAAACAAACTTGTTCTTGAAAAGAAGGGGGGGGGGGGGGGGGGTTGGGGTGGGGGGCTGGGGCCAGTGACAATATATGGTTGAAAGTTGATATGAGGGGTGGGGGAGAAAGAATTCAAGAAAAACATCCCCATAAAGAAACAAAAAAAAGAGTGATAATTGTGATTGTTTTTGTTTTTATTTAAATTGATAATGCAATTGCATGCATAAATACTAGAGGCCAACTGCAAATATACGTACAGATTAGGAGCCTTATTTTTGTCTGCTTTCATACCCCCGCATTTCCCTGTCTAATCATATTACTGTAGCCGACTCCTCTCTCTTTTTCTAGCTACCTATCCTTTCTCTCTCTCCCCTCTCTCTCTCTCTCAATTTCGATCTCTATGTATGTAGTAATGTTTTTCCGCTGTTCCATTTGATTTAACGTGAAATTAAATCCTCGATTTTATCTAACATTGTGTTTAATTTCATGACACCTTATACTAGCATTGAAGACTTTCGAGATGGATAGGCTACAATTGCAAGGGAAGATTAAGTAAATCATACAATTAAATTTATAAAGAATTCCAGTGATAGTACTCTGTTGATTACGAGATAATTTTCCTTTTATATATATATATATGTATATATAGAATAGTTCACATGTAAATAAATCATAACGTGAGAAGTGCGAATTATGTTTAAAGCTATACAAAATCATGCTTACAGCTATATAAAATTATGCTTATGCTACATAATTGTGCTTATGACTTATTTTATGCTTATAAGCACAAAATGCACCATAAGCATAATTTTGTACAACTTTAAGCATAATTATGTATAGCTTTAAGCATAATTCGCACTTCTCACACTAGAATTTAAATATATATATGAACCAAACTATATATATATATATATATCACAAATCATATATGAAGCACAAGAGTAATTAACAAAAATCATCACAATACTCATCAAGGATTCAACACAAATGCATGAAGTTACGGAAAATTATTAGCTAGTTTGGCAAAATAACGTGCTGACATCTCATGTCGAATAAGTATGAGATGTTAATGTTGTATAAGTATGAGTTCGATGAAATCTCTTATAACTTGTGTCAATTAACAATTTTGACAAAACGAAGACGAACACCAAGTACTAATTGCTAGCGGGTCCATCGTGTCATCATAGCGTAACAAGCTCACACCCCGTAAGCCTAGGTCATTACAGGCGCCACATAATTGGCCTAGCGTCGAGCTACAATTTTTTTTGATAATTAACCAAATTCAGAGAAGTTTAACAATAAAATTTGATATAGATAGCATCAAGAACTAACTTACTATCCGTTTCGAAGTTGACGAACAACAAAGTTGCCTTCTTATGCATTAGGAACAATCATGGCAAAACCCATATTATGTGTATTGTACAAACTTGGGTATGGTAGTATGGGTTCAATTGGTAGAGCTGTCACAAACTAGAAATGTATAAACTTTATTCGATTAGGTCATTTTAGTACTTAGTAATTTAGGTGAAAATGAAATCCAGTCCAACAACTTCTCCGAGTTTAGGAATATTCAATATCCTCTCATAAACATTAACTATTTTATTCCCATGCTTAATATGCCCACGGATGAGGTGACATATTTAAGAAAAAAATTAATTAGTATACCTTATAAAAATAAACCCTACCAAAAAAAACTAAACCCTAACAAAAAAAATTAAACCCCAAAAAGAAAAATCATTGACGTGGCAGTGCCACGTCAGCCGTGTGCACATTAAGTGTGCCCACGGTGGGTAGGAGATCATTTCTCATAAATTCATATTTGTTTATAACAAATTAAGATGATTAAATGATAGCGATACTGGTTAAAAAATTATAATTTTAAATTATAAATTGTATCAATTAATGATTTCATACTTTAAGCCGACTTATGTATCATTACGAGTTTGCTCACAAGCTCACAATATGGTTTCGTCAAATTCAAGTTTGACTCATTTAGTAAACGAGATTTTATTGAGTCGATATGCTAGTAGTTTACTTCATTAACAACCCTATTTAGTATGTGTAAAATGGTGGGTTTTTAACAATTTGGGGAAAAAATATTTAAGGTTATACAATACTATGTCAATTGTCTCAAATCGACATCTAAAGCATTATTTATTGAAAAAATGGATTTAAACTTGCAATATATGCCTAGTAGTTATTATATTACTCCTTCCGTCCACCATTTATTGGTACTAATATTATATTGGGACGTCCACCATTTTTTGTTATTTTTCATTTTGGTATGTAGGCCCCACATATACTTTAACACTTTAACACTTTACACTTTAACGATATTTTAACACTTTAATAATATTAAAAATACTAGATGGGCCTACAATGATTCCACTTTAACAATTTAACACTTCAATTTGTTAATATATCACCAAAACACATTAAATTTCGTGCCCATAATTTTTTGCCACGAAATAGTAACGGAGGGAGTATTTTTTACTACGAAGCCATGACGACGTTGAATTAGCCAACTTACGACATCCTCTAAGTTAAGAGAGAGAGTGGAATCATAGAGGTGATGCTATATAATTTTTTTTACAAGCTAGCTTCTTAGTCGAGTGTTACGAATGTTGGTATCTCTAATAATTTTAGTTATTAATTCAATCATTAATGAGACTAACGTTAGAATTTAGACTTCCAATTTCAAACCAGTGTTTATTTATAATATATTCATTAAATAATATATATATATATATATATTTAAAATACTATATCTTAAAAGTTGTTAGATCCGGGTCATTGATCTATAACAAAAGTGATATTTTAGGGAGAAGGTGAAACACCTTCAAAACTCTGATTCTGATTTTGGTCCGATGGTGAAGAAAGAAGACTTTCTTCCCACCGACTTCAGATCTAAGTCTCTGCAAAAAAGACCAGGAGAAGGTTCCCTCGGAAAGGGATTCCAACGTTCAGACTCGAGTATATAAAAGATTCAAGGTTCTCTTAAGGAAGAGAACCTCTAAAAATGTAAAGGAATAGTGCAGTGTGTGAGTGAGCTCGGAGAGTTCCTCAATGAATTCTTGGAGCACTCGTGGGAAAGAGGTTCTCAATTTCGCGTACCTTGTAGGTGAAGAAAATGCTTCTATTTAATGGTTCATGGAGAGCGAGGGTAATACCGTCTTTTTGCATGGAGGGTAGCCTGGTCCATTTGCGGGGGACAAAATCTCCAGCAACCTTCAATTAGTACGATTTCTCTAGAAAAATAATCACTCGTTTCTGCAGAGAAAGTGCCACATAGAGTGATCCCAAAAATTAGTTATAGAATATTCTGGAACAGAGATTATGTCTCAATGACAGAAGCTCAGTTCGGATGATATGCTATTTTTTCTAAAAGCTTTGTGGCTTCTGATCGAGGTCAGAAGTACTTCAATCCTTTCGACCCGGCTCTTGCTTCCGCTTATTGCGAGAGGGAGTTTGGGGTGATGCTAGTATAGCACTTTGCTTATGACATATGGTCATAAGCTGAGTGAATCATTTGCTTCATTATTTCCGCTACAGAAGCGATAATGGAATATGGTTTATAATGAGCTGATATTTATCTCTATCAAAAATATATTATGTATTAGTGATAATCATCCTCTAATCCTAAAACCTAGCTCAATACCACTATAAATAGAAACATTCAATTTTCATAATAAAACATCTTGAAATATATATCATGCAGTATACTTTTCTCTCTGCAGGATATATATTATGGTTTTTAATTAATTTTAATATTATTTTTTAACTAATAAAAGTAATATTAAATGCTAAAAGATAAAATTTAAATCATCATTTGGCTTAGTGAACCCTAGTCTATTAGTATAAAATTAGACTAAAATATTGTAATATTAAAAATAAAAATTGAAAAGAAGCAAAATCAATAAAAATCTTTTTTAGGACGTCTCATTCATCTTGGGTTATTTTTCAATAAGTAAATAATTAGAGACTTATTATATTAATTAAACTAACCTATTAATCTAATATACGGACTCCTCGAATATATTTTGAATTGTAAAATTTTAAACTATCATAATTTGCTCGTTTGTTCTCCGACAACTTTTATATTTTTTATACCAAATTAAAAAGTCTTGATACTATATTTTATTTAAGATCAATCATGAATATTTTTATAGATTTATGATGCTCTAGGTTTAAAAAAATAAAATCCGCAATAAAAATATCAAACACTACACTTTATATCTATGATAAATACTCTCCTAAGGGTGTGTTCTTTTTGATGGATAAGCAAAAAGAGGATTAAGAAAAGAATGAAAATTTTTATCCCAAAATATGATCCCACGTATTTTATGATATATATGTTCTCTAAGGATGCCTTCTCTTTGAAGGAAGATAAGAGAAAATAAAATTTTCTACCATTTTCCTTGTTCTCTATGATGAATAATTTTTCTAGGATAGGAGGGAAAATTTTCCTTGGCAGCCTTGTTTCCACATTTTCATTTGAAGTGATAATAATATTTTCCCACTCATTTGGAATAATAATAGTTTTTCTCATGTTAAACCTGTTTTCACCTCAGAGAACATATAATATAAAAAGTGAGTCACCACATTATGAGATAAAATTTTTTATTAATTCTTTTCTTATCAGTCATTTTCCTTTTTCATCAAAGAGAATACGACCTAAAATGGAAAGAAAGGAAAACTATTATAACTCTAATGAGTGGGAAAATAATTTCATGATTTTTTGAGTGTATGAAAAAAGAGCTGCCCAATTTTATTTTTTTTTCATGCTCGAAAGAAATCTCCATAGTAGAAAATACGAGAAAAAGGAGGAAAATAACGGACAATTTTTTTCCCCTCCTTTTTCATAAAAATACACTCTAAAAATTTGTATATAAAAAAAAGCCAATTATAACAAGAAGATGAGAGTATTAGATTTATTTGGGGCATGAAATCATAGAGAATTTAAAAGAATTTCTTAGAAAGATTCCTTCTGAAATGACAGATGAGAGTGTGGGGTTACATTCCAATCCTATCCGTATGCAAAGCAATTGTTTTATTTTTATTTTTTTTAACAAATTGTTATACTACTATTATGTTTGCGTATGTAATAATCTTGATACTCAAGAAAATCAAACCCACAACTATCATATAAAATAAACTTATGTCATTGTTAAGATAGATTCAGCTACTAAACTCGACAAATTTATGCTTTATGCCGATTACATTTTAAAATAGTTTAGATTACAATACTTGAATCGAAGTAGTGTATATTTTTATTGTGTGCTTTTTCCATCAATAAATGCTACTTGTAAGTTAATGACACCTTCTTAATTAATGAAGTATTATACACACGTAATGTTTAATAATCACAAGGGAGATGAAACAATATCATTTAAGAAGAAAAGATTCAACTGCAAAAGGAGACAAAAATCTAAAACAAATCCAATATATATAACAAAATAATATACAATTTTTTTTTTCGAAAATATGCAATTATTGAAGGCTAATTTGGCCATCCATAAAAGTTAAATATTTATTGAATGATCCATATAAACTTAGCCAAGAAGATGAAAGTTTGAAGTATCAAACAATTGCTATAAGACATTCCAAAATTATTGTTATCTCAAAACACATCTCATTAAATTCCTAACTATTTAAATAGTATTTTCCCCCTTAATGTCTAACTAGCTATTTAAGCCACGTATATATAAGCCCATGAGGAGAAATAGTTATTTAATTTTATAGAGGAGACAGTGAAATTAATATTTCTAGGCTAGTAGGCCAAAAACTTTAATTCACTTAATCAGATTAAATAATATGATAAAATAAATAAATAAAAATTAGAAGACAAGCACATCAATGTAACAGTGGTAGGCAACAAAAACGTTGTCTCATGCAAATGACATTTGGTGTGGGTTGGCAAAAAATGGGCCCTAATTTTCCAATTCAATTTCGTCCCATTTAATTATTACTACTGTTGAATATTATTGCAAAAATAAATTGACACATTTTCAGCTTTTCTTTTTCCCATTATTATCTTTTTTCTTCTTCTGTTGTTTTTTCTTTTTCTTTCTTTTCTCGAGGTTTTTGTTGGTAGTAAAAGTTTCCTTTTAACTTTTTTCTTTAGAGGTGAAAGCTTCGTTTTATCACACTAGCAAATAAAGTTGCAATTATTAACAAAAAGTTTGGAATTTGATTTTCAACATACCACTGCCTTATTTTCCATATGGGTGTGATCGGGATAGTTATTAGTGACGTTGCTTGATTCTTACACTTAGATTATTTATTTTATTTTGGTGAAGTTTTATCGATTTCGGAATTGTCCCAAGGCTCCATAATTTTCAAATAATAAATTAATTAAGGGCTAATTAACAAATCGTCAATAAGACAGAAAATTGATACATGTATTAATACATTTTGACAGAGATTCTTCTCAGATAATAAAGTATCTTGAGAATTAACGTTCCACAGCGTGAACATACCTAATGTGTCCACTGCTGATGAGACATTACCATATCGATAATGTTTCCTGTTAGGATTCAACTTTTTAGGTAGGGTTTACTTTTTTTAGTAGGATTCAATTAAATTTGGTTTGATTTTCATTAACTTCTTTATTTATATCATTGTCACGTCATACGTGTGCACGTAAAACGTGCCCATGGTGGACATTTGAGCATTATATATATATATTATAGTAATGATATGGTAGTCAGCTGTCATGGGCACCTTTCTTAGACACCACTTACGTTTTGGTCATTTTATCACAATTTTTTTTTCATTAATCTTTATTGTAATACCCCAAAAACTATTGATAGTATCATTATATTCACAAATTACACAAATAAATCTCGATTTGTTTTTCATCTCTTGAATTTCAAGGAAATGGGGAAGAACAAATCGATGTTTGATTCTTATGTAATTTGTGAATGTTAGGATATTATTAATAGTTTTTGAGGTATAAGAATAAAAATCAATGAAAAAAAAAAACATAATAAAATGGCCAAAACGTAAGCGGTGCCCACAAAAAATGCACATGAAAATTGACTAGCATATAATTCTCCTCTCTCTCTCTCTCTCTATAGATTCAGAGTACCATTGAAAATATTTATTTTTCTCCCCAACTCCTAACTTGCACTCTCTCTGATTATCTCTTTCTTGCACACTCATAAACGTATATAGAGAGATCACCTACCAAATCCAATATACTCACCTGCTCTGATGTACGGATTCTTCAAAAAACAACACATTGCAGTATCGGATTTGCAACCTTATCGTATCCGGGTGCGATTCGTGATGGATTCGCACCCGATTCGCCACATGGCGTATGCTTATTTAATTTAATATAAATAATGACGGATACGCGAATCCGATAAAGAGGATTCGTGAATCCGAAGTTAATTAGTTATTTTTGTTATAACTTAAATTTTTAAGGGATATTTTGCAAATCTTAAACATTGGTTTTCTAAAAGAAAAAGAAAAATAGAAGTAGGAGACATACATTGTATTTAGTTGACTGTTTCATTATTTTTCATACATATTTAATTTATAATTTATTTAAATTTTATGTATAATATAGGCATTATATAATAAATATAAAAATAAAAATAAATAGACGTACGTATTCCAGCCGAATCGCACCCTATAATTTTTTAAAAACATATCCGCACACTCGTATCGTATCGCCCCCACACCCGTGCAACATAGCTCACCTGCCAAATTGCAGTCTGAGCAATGTGGAAGTCAAAAAATGAAAGTATTGCAGAGGAACCGCCAAGAACTACCGGCAAAGACAAAGCCGCAATTAATTCCTGTAGAATCACAGAGTTGACTGCACAAGGGCAGAGTGCTTTATTTCCATTTCGGGAAACAAGCACAGGAGGTCATAGCTGGAAGTGGTCCCGGTCAAGACCTTCAACAGAGTCAATCTGTACTTCACAAGACGACACTCCAGTTACAATTGCAAGTGCCGGAGTTTGAATTTTGCCCCTCGAATGTGCTAAATCAAACTAACACTATAAATAGGAGAATGGAAGAGAGAGAGAGAGAGAGAGAGAGAGAGAGAAGGTTACGAACTAACTATTGAGTTAAGAGCATACTGCACATTCGTACCTTCAATCCTGATTTAGAGAAATTCGCATTCGCAAGAGCATTTTCAAAGCTAGAAAGTATACCTCTCAAGAATCGCCGAGTAAACCTTTTTAGATGCTAAGGCCAAGGACGAAGAGGATATGATCAAGGAGAAGGCGAAAAATGCTAAGGCCAGAGATTAAGAAGATGATCAAGGAGAAGACACCGAATGAAAATAGTGTCCTTCTATAGGAGAAGATTGAAAATCTCAACAATGAGATTGAGAATGCCTAGAAATTGTCTATTGACATCAAGGCTACTCACGATAGAGATATTCAACACTTTGATATCAAATTCTCGAAGGTTGAAAAAGAGCTGGAATTTGAAGAGCAGAAAAGCAGCGACTGACCTTGGAAGCCCAGAAACTGGATGACGAGAAAATGGTCTTAGAGTCTTAGAAAGAGGCAAGAGCCTTGTTGAAAGGGAGTTAGGGTTGAAGAACAATCAATTGAATGAGATGAAGGGTAAGGTCTCATACTAGATCCCAGCTCGCACAAGCAGAGGCCTCTTAGCAATCATTCTCATACTCAACTGAGTAGGCAGTGAATGAATCGATGGAAATTCCGGAAAATATTACTCAATAGGTTGGAAAAGAACCATCAAAGACCACTCAAGAGGTTGTACAAGGATCCGAAAGAGATCATTATTCAAGAAGTTATTTGGGAGTGATTGAAAATGACAAAAGCTTAACCAATATTGCTGCAAGAGCATTAGACACCAACTCTTAGCAAGTCTCTCTCCTTTGAGGCTCTATGATTAAAGTGATGAGGAAGGTTATTGCATTTACCGGTGAAAACAAGAAAGAGAGTCCCTAATCTCTAGCAGCCAGCCTACTTGGTTTAAATCTACAACAAACAGAGTTATGAATTATATATTATAATGTTACTGCCGATCGTCAAAGTCAAATCCGTTTCTACCAAGGAGATTCCTAACATGCCAACTCTTAACCTCGAGATGATGATGCCAAAAAATGGAGAAAAAAGTGAAAAATTTCAAGAAAGAAAAGGAATGCCAAGCAAGGGGGAAGACAAGAAGACATAAACTGAGAGGACAATGGAAGCTGAGAAGCGACAACAATCTTGAAGGTGACTGTAAACCAGATTAGGGAGAAAGGAGACAGCTCTATTAAGAAAGGTTTGATTTCTTGCTCGAAAAGATCAAAGAAGGCTGTTGTTGACAAAGGAAATAAGGTTATGATCCAATCAGCTGATGAGCAGAAGAAGACACGGTCCATCTAGGAACTAACAAATGTTCAAGCTGACTTTGGTTAGAATGTAAATGAGAAGTTTGGTCAGCATAAATTTGGTTGTGTTCCGGTGCTTAGTCCACACCTATGTTCTAGTTGTCAAGAGTGAGACTGACACACTTAGACGCCGAGCGAAGCAAGTAGCAGCTAAATTCGTAAGAAAATAATTTAGGCTACTCGGATAGACGAGAAAATGGTGTTTGTGGAAATGGAGTTCAACAGACATAATCCACCGATGACCAAGTAAAATGCAAAATTATACAAGGTGCTGATGGAAAAATCACAAGAACTTCCACTCCCGAAGAAATTCATAAGAATAAGATCTCTCTTGTAGAAGTCAAGTCCCAAGTTCATCAAAAAATTCGTTCCAAAAGAACACCTGGAGAACTGGGATAAAGTGAAGAAGATCTTCGTGAAACGATACTACTATTGGCAAGTCTATGCAGTTGCAGACTTGATTGGGTCATTCATACAATTTATAGAGCAATATTACTGCAACTTTTGGGATTACATCCAAGACATTACTTTCGGTCAAAGCAATAACATCAAGCTTCCAGTCATGATCTTAATGGATCCACCTAGAGGTGGCCAAATGCGGGTCGGCGGGTACGGTTCTACCAAACTGGACCCATACCTTAACCGCGGTATAGACGGGTATGGGTACGGTTTCAGGTGCAGGTATGAATATGAGTACAACCCTGCGGTTCCGGCGGGTTTTATAATTATATTTTTAATACTCCCTCCATCCCCTATATTGGTGTGGGGAAGGGAGTGGCACGTGCTTTAAGAAAAAAGTAAGTATAAAGTGAGAAAAGTAAGAGAAATTGGAAAAAGTATGTAGAAAGTGAGAAAATAATGTAAAAACTGAAGGGTAAAAATGTCATTTTGCTGAGGGAATCTTTCAATTTTGGGTGTACACACTAATATGGGGGACATCCTAAATGGGTAATAATCACACGGATTATAACACCCCGCAAAAATCCATTCTAGAAAATCACGCCCCTCGATTTTCATCAACGATTTTCGAGCTACCTAAGGATATATTATTATTTATTTAGCTAAATATTAGAAAGAGCTCCATAAATGATTAAGTGATATTATCTAGAAATAAGAGACGATCATGGACCATATGACACGATCCGGAATAAGATTTAGAGATCTAGCATGATTAGCTATGATGAACGAACAAGATAAGTGAGCCCAAAAGAGCTATTAAGTAATTATGAATTATTCGTCGACTGCCATAGCAGTCTAGTGAGTTGCAAGAACAGCGAAGGTGCTATTCGATGAATATGAGCATAGAAAATGATGTGATGAGGTGATCATGACGATCTATACAATATGCGCTCAATGATATGATTATGTGGCTATGTGATTAAATGTTATGTGATTATATGCGAAGTGTGACTTATGTGACGAAGTGATCGAGAATCATTTATATGTGAATGTTGATAAATTAATTGGGCACCAGATGTATTTTTATACATTAATAAGATCAAGATTACACTTGTGCACAAGAGCACAAGTGTCTTGCAATGAGAGAAAATAAGTTAAGTATAAATATGAAAATGGTCAAATTGGTCTTCATTTCTCACCTCCACCCTTCAAACTAGTGAGAGAAGCTCTCACTTCTCTCTAGCTAGCCAGCCACCACCTCCATCCGCCGGAAATCGCCACCACTGCACGCCGCCCACCGGAAATCGCTCCGGCGACCGGAAAAATCCTTCGATTGCCGTGAAAATTCGTACCCCTCCATTTCTCGACCTCCTGAACCCATTTCCAGCCTCGGATTAACCATTTGAAATCAGAATCTAGCTCATGCAAGCTCGAGTTTCCAGCGACTTGAAGATTGTTCGATCATCTTGAATTCTTAAGGTAATAAGCCTAAATCTTCCTAATAAATGTTGATTCGAACATGATAATTCATGAATTAAATTCGTCCTTAAGATGGAAGTTGATGTATGATCATAAATCCTTCATATTTGAACTTCTCATGATCGTGCGAATAAGATGATGTAGAAATCTTAAAAAATAATCGGTAGTATCATTGATCTCTTCTTATCCGACCTCTGTACCTTCGAGTCCTTGATTTCCTTGAATGTTTCTTGATGATTCCAATCTTCTTTCATGAATATAAAGCTCGTAGGGTGTTGATTACGTTGATAGAGTTTGAAGACGATTCATGTTCGAATTTCCAGATTTTTACACCAATCTTGTGAGCTTGATTCCATGAGATTCGTGATATATCTCCACTTAATTATTTTCGTACATTGTAGTTCATGATCTTATCTTCTATTGATATATCACACGCCTTCATTCCACTTCGTATGAGCTCATAATCACGTTTCAAAGTTAATATGTACATTCTGAAAATTCTGGGGAGTTGCTGTGACCTTCGAACTTGATCCATGATTTTCACAATGATCCCATGTTTATCTCGAGAACTATGAAAATTAAAGTTGTTCTTCATTGTCTGACCTTTCTATTGATATAAAGTGCACCCCAAATGATTAAGTATTGCTTCAGTTATCTTAGCTCAAAGTTGGGGTCCTGAATCTGCCAAAACAATATTTCCATAATCTAAGTCCTTCAATGATAAATTGATTCCTCTCAATCCCTACGTGTATTGTTCCTGAAATTTAAACATTCTATAACACAATGTATTGACTATTAATTCACCAAGTTATGTTCTGTTTTGCCTAGCCAATCGAGAGAAATAAATTATTTTGTAAAGTGTTGCAGAATTGATTTCCCTGTTTGAACTGAGCCAATGTTGAACTCATATCTCATGATTCATTCATTTTCAGCACTTGAAATTGATATCATTGGAAAGTTTGTTGTCTTGTCTTTCCATCCATATGAATTACATGTCTATTGAAGCTTGTATGCTTGACTTATAGCCTAATCATCCAAGTGTCGCAATTATGCCGGATCATGTCTTAAGTAATCAACTTGCATTCACTCTTAAATCACCTACATTCTTGATCTAGCTTTGATCTATTGATCATCCAAGTCTATTGACATTCTGAATTTATCTTCAATCCATTCCCTTACATCCTTAGTTAATGAGGTTAAGTGATTAAGTATAAGATAAGTTAAGTATAAGAGTATCAAGATGAAGGATAAGTTAAAAATGATAAGTTAAGATAAATAAGCTAAGTATAGATAAATAAGTTAAGGGTTGGAAATGATTAGCTTATATAGTTAAGAATAGTATTGATTGCTTATGTGTATGATTAAAGACTAGTCAAGGAGTCCAAGGAGACAAGTACGAGTAGAAGATCAACCCTAACTTGTTGCTGTGAAAGAGTGAGTTCTATTTTCCTATATGATAAATGTTTTGCAATGCACATGTTTTGATTTCCAGTTATGCATGAAAGATATATTTGAATGATAGACTTGCCAATTTTATACATGCATTCTACCAGTCTACACAATGCAAATGAATGATATCGGCCCACTGATGAAGGTATCAGCGGGTGTGCGCACAAGAACGGTAAGGTGCTCGAGAGGGTGGCCAACCTCTCGGCAAACTCTAAACTGTAGACTTGGGTATGTCATGTTTAATTGCCGGCACATGTTATTATCACGATCATGAAGTAAAGTAAGAGCATCCAAAGAAGTTTTTCAAAGGCAACTCAGGTTCTTTCTTAAAACCCCCGAGTTTGCATAAAAAAGGGCAAGTCTGTTTTTATAGCCCTAAGTGGCATTGGTTTTGGGGTGAGCTCACTGAGTACAATCAATGTACTTACCCCTGTGCATATTTCTAAATGTGCAGGTGAACTGGAAGTAAGAGGTGAAGAGAGGCAGGCCAAGGCGAGGGATGTTACAGTTGTAGCCCCGTGGTGCGTGTCTTCATACATGTGTCACAACTATATTTCTGCTGTTATGTTGAAGTCTAATAATCCAAGTTATTCATGAAGTGTTTGTACAAGCTATGTATTCACGAATTAATGTTGGAGACCGATGTCCTCGTATTATGATGTACATAAATAAATAGCCTTTCGTTCATTCTTTGGTAACATTTCCATTGTCCATTTCCTTTACATAGTTTATATATTCATTGCATTGCCTTCACCATTTAGCCTCCTCTTTCGATAATCGTAAGCTGAGTACGGTTTTCCTTTCAAACGATAAGTTCCTTTCACGTTTCACCCGTAACGTCTGGTCCCCGAATGACATTTTTACATGCCCTGGTGGTCGGGGCATTACACGGATATAAGGGGACAGAGGGAAAACTAAAGATTCATTTAAGTTTAATTAATTGTACCTCGAATTATTTGCAATTAGAAAATTATTTTTTTTATTGCAAAAGCTCCAACAACTTAAATCTAAACTAGACCTCTAAATCCTAAATTATTGGAAATTAAGTTGTTTAAAAATTTAATCTCCACAGGCTGAGCCTCGTTATAACCTCTTTGGTGAAGAACCAATAAAAAATAAAGTCAAAGTAAGAAAAAGAATGCATGTCCAATTAAAATGAAGAAACAAAAAAAAAAAATGCATTTTAGATAAAATAAATACAAAAATTGTGGGTCGGCGGGTCGAGGAACCGGCGGGTTACGGTTCCAACATTCACTACCTGTACCCGAACTGCTGCCTTCAGTGGGTACAGTTCCGAACCCAAACGGGAGTACGGTTACAAGTACAAACCCTTCGGGTACGTGTACGAGTATGTATACGGGTCGGCGAATACGATTAGTTTGGCCACCTCTAGATCCACCAAATATAATGAAGACTAATGTTTAGCTTCATTTTGCGAGAGTTTTTCGTCATTATTTATATGTTGTGCTCTCGTATTTATTGGATTTCATTGTTGAATTCATTAGTTCGAGCTAATCTCGTATACATTATGGTTTTGTAGGATTCTCACAAGAATGGAGGAGAGATGCATGGAAATGAGAAATGATTATTAACGAGCCCTAAAATATACTCTTTTTCTGGGTCTTTCAGAGTCTAGTTTAGACATTTTTTGAGTCTTTTTTGCATATGTTTATGCTTGGGAGGGCACTTTACTTGGCTGGACAGGAAAATCCGGTAATGGGCATTTTGGTGCTGGAAAGATGCAAATTGATGCGCATTTAGTTGTGGCACAAGTTCGAGCAAAAGTTGAAGCAATTCAGTACATAAGATGGCATGAAGACCCCATCCAGGAGACTGCAGTGCCTCTTTGCCAGAGAACTGCAACATAAATCCAGACCAAAAGAGGAGGACACTTGAAGTGGGCATAGCGGGAACCATAATTAAAGGAAAAGAGCAGTAGGGCTGTAGGAGTACAGAGACAGTTCGATGGCACAGAACCTGCCAGCTAGCGACGCGGATGGATGAGCCCAAGCTAATTATGGAAAGACGGATGTCATGCGCAGTCAATCTTCCGTTATCATGCAGATTATGGCCATCAATTCCCAAGCATGAAATTAGCTTCTTGGCATGGAAAGTCTTCTAGAAACTTTCCTTATCCATATTCATCACGTGCCTATGCCGGCGGCCCAACCGGAAAGGCCTGTCTGTGGGCTAGGGTTTCAGCCCGCAAACTTGTATGAATACTTGTCTCCTGCATCATTTCGAGGTTGGACATTCCTAGTAGAGTAGTTGGATAGTTAGAGAGATAGGAAGTTCCACATACACTTTTACTTTCTTGTTTAAGTCCCACTTTGGGACAAATTCTTTTTATCGCTGGCGACCTTGCTGGAGTTATGCCATTTTACTTTTAGCTTTTATACTTAGTCTTTTACATTATGTCTTTTACTTTTCATGCACTTTACTTTTCTGCACTTTACATTATGTCTAACTAAATCCGTTGATCCGGTTTAGCTAGGATGACGTATATCTGCACACTTGACTAAACGAATGTGAGGCTGAAATGTGCATGCCGATCTATATATATGGGTGTTCCCTGCATTATGGGCATTATTTCAAAGTAGTTCGCTTGGTCACGGTGATACTGAGAGCCACAAGTAAACCCCGGCACGAATGGATTTTAGCAGATCGAGGTAGTGATAAAGGGCATCACTAAGCGTCTCACGGTCCTTGAGGCCGATGCCAATATGGTAACCCATACGCGGGTCCTCATGAGTGCATGCGAGCACCAGTGTGCTGGTGGTCTCGTAAGAGGCGACCAGTTCGGGTTGATCTAGAGCTGGTATTCTGCATGCCGGAGATTGAAACCTGCACGGATCCCCAGGTTAAGGTCAATAGCATAAGTAAGAGGCTGCTTAATCTGAGAGGGTTGGAAACGGAGTCCCATGTTGCAGTGTGGGCACGGCATTCTGATTCTACTCCGCGCTAACATTGAAAGGATCAATTGGGCATGTATGTGTGTAGCTTGTGTGACAATCATTGGCGATGTGGTAATGAAAGTGGAGCGTGCACACCTTGCCTATAACCGATGACATCCAAACATAGATCGAATTGCCACATTTCAGTCAAATGATCTTGTCTCAAGTCATATACGAATTCCTTGCCAAATCTGGATCACCTTTTATTTATTATTTTCTTTCTTATTTTTACTAATGTCTTTATTTAGTCTTTGCAGTTTAGTGCCCATGTAGATAGCAAATTCTCTCAAACCCCCTTTTCTTTGTGACAAGGTTACGAAATGTGTACCAAATATGACTCCTTATGATCGATCCTGGACTTGTTGGTAACTGTACTTACATTGGCGGGCTTAGGAAAATCTTATGAATATCATTCTAGCTGCATAGCCCTCCCAACGACGGGGCTGTGCGCATCCCAATTATCCAAAGATTTGAGGAGTTTGAATGTGATAGCATTAATGTAAGCCTTGATATAAGTTCGTAGGCAAAAATAGATCGAAAATCCGACTTCAAACGAGGGAGATATGGATTAAACAAGAAACGCATGCACTTGGGACAACAAGGTCAAGTCAGCGGTCTCTGAATCATTCATATGTTATAAAGCTTCGTATATATTCATATGTATACATAGTTTTATAGAGTTCAATTCCTATACAAGCTTCATATATATTCATATATATACATAGCTTTATAGTAGAATATATATATATATATATATATATATATATATATATATATATATACACATATTGTTTCCAGATTATTGTTATTCATGAGTTACATAAAAATGGATTAAATAATGGAGTAAGCAATATTCTATTAAATAATCTATACGCATATGCATACTATGAAGTTGTTAAATAAATTGGAAAATTAATGTTTTGAATTGATTGCTTTATACGTGATTGATCTTTTGGTATTAAATCATTTATCAATAATAATGTATGCATTTCGAGGGTATGGATATATTGACTCAAATCGATTGCATATTGAATTCATGACTATCCCTTTCTGATAATGATAATTCACGCATAACTATGGAATTGAATGAACTAGAATTAATGATATATGTGTCATCGCATGATATATACACTTATATCTCTACTGTTGAAGGTTCGTTGATTAAAACAACCGATTTATTTCATTTGATTCACCGTATGCAGTATTAATAGATCTAGTAGTTTATTTTGATATTTGTCACAAGTTTTAATTTTGTTTTATATTGCAATAGTATATCTATTCATTATCATTCTTAATCGATAAACGTTATATTGATGTATAAAACATTGTTTCCTGAAGAAGCATTGTTTTCACAATAATCCTGAAGATTATTATTTGAATTGTTGCTCTCGAAGTAGCACAATTATCATTCTTGAAGAATATTAGATGCTTTGAAAAGCAATTTATACTTTGAATAAATTATGATATATTTATCCATTTAATTTTCTTGTGAAGAATTGCTCAAATGGCAAATATGGCTAAGCTTAAGTTTATGATATATTTATCCATTTAATTTTCTTGTGAAGAATTGCACAAATGGCAAATATGGCTAAGCTTAAGTTCAATGTTCTTGATATTTCTAGCAAGAACTATTTGTCATGGACTCTTGATGCTGATGTTCACCTGATCTCAAAGTGTTTAGGAGAGACAATAAAAGAAGAAAACAAAGCGTCCAAGCAGGACTGCGCTAAGGCACTAATTTTCCTTTGTCATCATCTTCATGATGATTTGAAAATTGAGTATCTTACCGTCAAAGATCCATATGAATTGTGGACAAACCTAAAGGAGAGGTTTGATCATCAAAGGACTGTTGTCCTTCCTAAAGCTCGTTATGAGTGGATGCATCTAAGGTTGTAAGATTTTAAAAGTGTGAGTGTTTATAATTCTGAGTTGTTCAGAATTACCTCCAAACTAAAATTGTGTGGAAAAAAAATCACTGAAAGTGATATGCTTGATAAGACATTCTCAACATTCCATGCTTCAAATGTGCTCCTGCAACAACAATATAGGGAGCGTGGTTTCAAAAAGTACTCTGAGCTTATATCTTGTTTGTTGGTTGCTGAGCAAAATAATTTGCTCATGAAAAATCACGAATTACGCCCCACTGGTTCCACTGCATTGCCTGAAGTCAATGTAACTTTTAGAAATAAAACTGCACGTGGTCGTGGGAACCAACATGGTCGTGGAAACCAACATGGACTGGGACGTAGTTCTGGATATGCTCGCGGTCGTGGACGTGATATACAAAATAATGCAACCTTTAGCAACAAAAGGCAAAAAGCATCCGATCACAATTCATCAAACAAAGATGTATGTCATAGATGTGGCATGATAGGGCATTGAGCGCGTGTCTGTTGAACTGCAATACATCTTGTGGATCTATACCAAAAATCAATCAAGGAAAAAGGAAAAAATGAGACCAATCTCATTGACTATGACGGTCCGATTGATACTACTCATTTAGATGTCTCTGACTTCTTTGAAGACCCAAAAGGAAACATAGATTCATTGATTGAAGGTGGTGTGCTGGAAGATAATAATCAAGATATGATTTAGATAGTCATTTTATTTTGCTTATTATATAGTTGGTTTTCATTGTTTGGTTTCAAGACATTATTTTTCTTTGCTCCCAATGTAGTTGTTTATTTCTTTTGGAATATTTATACTAATTCGTCTTTTTCAAAAACTTTTCTGAAATTTAAATGGAACATTGTGATATTTATTTAGCTGATAGTGCTAACACACACCATTCTCAAAGATAGGAAATACTTCCTAACCGTGGACAATGTTAACACTATATCGGGTGCATCAAATATCATTGACGGCTCCGGAAGAGCTTGCATCATTTACCAAATGATACTAAATTAACTATATAGAATGCTCTTTACTCCAGTAAGTTCAGGAGAAACTTACTACTAAGTTTTAAAGACATTCGTTTCAATGGATAATGACATTTCCACCATTAGGTGAGACAAATCTACATCCAAAAAAGTATAAGGAAATTTGTTGAAATGAAAAAGCTTTGTCACATTTTGATTCCCTAAGTAATCAATGTGAAGAAGAAGTTATAAAGATAACTCGCTTGCAAAAGATTGCAAATCAACTTCCTGATGCTTTTATTGATACAAGTAAAGTGAAACACACAATGCTGATTTGTCTGAAGTAAATTTAAATGCATGAATTAGTGTGTTGTTTCTCATAATCCAAAATTATTTTGAGGCATTAGGGGGAGATATAGATGAAAAGAATGTCGTCTAATTTATGTTGGATTATATACAAGCACAACATATGATGAACTGAAAGTTCATAAAATTATTGACTGCCAATAGAGTGATAAAGCATATAATATTTATATGCTGCACCACAAATAATTAAAGTCACGATGGACTTTGAAATATATATTGTCTCTCGACGCTAGAGTCGTGAGAAATATTTTGGTGCTAAAATAAATATTCGCAGAATATGTAAACCTACCGAAGAGGATTGTCCTGAAGACGAGAATCCCAGTACGATTGCACGTGTACTAAATATTATAATATTGGGATTACGGAACGACCAGATCAAGTATATTATGAGAAATAATATAGATTTGATTTCCATATGTGTTGATAATGCCATGTATCTTGTGAGTACATGAGAAATATGTGATATAAATATCAATTTGTCGACAACACTTCTTGCCTGAATTCTAAATGATGATTTTGATCCAAAAGTTAAGTTGATAGTAATGTGCCAGAAACACATTGACAAAAGAAATTGAGACAGAGCTTTACTCGGTAATAAGACTAAAAGTCTTCTTTATAGTATGTACACCAAAAAATGTTATCTCGAATGGACACAAAAGATCATTTCTAAGGAAGAGAAATGACATTTAATACGGTGTTATGAAATAAAGCGAGAAGCTCACGAGTTTTAGTAAAGACTCTAAAGTAAATATGATTCTCATGTTATGGCATTGCGTTCCGATATTACATATATGGCAGTAATAGTGAATATAGATATTCAATTAGTAAACGCCATGACCACATTGTGTTTATGTCATTGGACATGAATATCTATAGATATAAGTCCCTGTTTGATTTAGACTTCCTTATAAAAAGGAAAATAAACTCATAACGTGTATTATATTAAGTCAATTCTTCCTGAAGTAAGAATAGATGAATCATGATAAATGCTTTGGCATGTTTATCGAACTTTAAATGATTGTATATCATTTCTATATATGTTGACTAATTAATACACGTATAGAACTCGAGAAGAATAACTCGTGACTTGAGAAATAAAAGACTTAGGCGAACCTAAGTAATGTGTCGGCTTGCAGACCGAATATCTCCACGAAAGATTACTTTTACTGAGTATCCCAATGATTGTCTCATTATTTGGAGTTGATAAGATAACAAAGAAAGTGTGAACCGGAAGTTCATTATTTTGAGTACTAGAAGTACTACATGTCAGGCCTGACATGTTCAAAGCTAACTTGCTAGCAAGATTAAGAATATCTCCCAGATGGAGATGAATTCATATGATGTTAATCATATTCTTTGTTGTATTCAAGGTACGGGAAGCCTTGATCTATATTATAAAAGAAATTGAGATTGAAATTGGTGAATACTTAGATGCAAAGTATTTTGCATGCACGAGTATATTAGATCTTATATTGGTTAATGTGAGATTTTCTCACACAGTCCTTTATAAGGATAATATATTGATTGTGTTACACAAATACGTTCTAGAAGAATGATAGAACTTGATAATTAGTGATAAATTTGCATATTTATTCACTAGACTCCTCCTAAATCTACGAAAAAGAAAAATATATTCAACGGGATTTGAATATATGCAAGATTGTTATCTTGAGGGGGAGTGACAAGTTCAAAATGATCTTGAACATTTGTGTAAGCCAAATGGATAATCGAAGAGGTTAGGCCGTGAATGTAAAATGGTTGTACTTTTTTTCCCTTATTAAGTTTTTCCCATGAGGTTTTCTTAGGAAATACTTTTAATGAGACAACTAATGCAATACATGAGTAAGTGTTTATCATGTACTCATTTTCTCTACTAGATTATTGTTTAGTGTGTTTTTATATTATTTTTATAGTTTGGTGTGAGTTTATTTTCGTATGTTTTGTTCGTTTTTATGTGTTTGTTTTGTGTGTTTTAGTGGAAATTGAGTACATGAGGAATTTTGAATAAGAAGGAAGAATATGAGCAAAAGAATGAAGAAATGAGCAAAACGTGGAGATCAAGTTGGGATGAAATAAAAGCATATTATTGAAGAAGAGTTCGATAGGAGCGCGTAGGAAAAAATGACGGTCAATTCCGAGTTCGGACGAGGGAGATATGACTGAAACAAAAAAGTTGCACGCAGCGGACAGAGTCGGCACCCTTGCGGGCGCAAGGTTGGCCATGTGGGCGCAAGGCCTGCGAGTCATGCAGAGTACAGAGAGAGAACCCTTGCGGGCACAAGGGTGGGCTTGTGGTCGCAAGGCCCGACGGGTTTCGCAAGAAATTTCCTTCTTTAACTAGGTTTTGGTTTCTTATATATATGTAATCTTTGGGGAACGACTAGAGAACTTCTCCTCTCTTATTTTCAGCATTTAAAACTCTAGATTAGTTTAGATTAGCTTTTAGATATTGCTTTGAAGATTATAACTTTGGATTCAAGTTTTAATTCAAGATTTAATTCAAGTTCTTCGTTCTTTCTTTCATCTTCATTTCGTAAGTTTAATTTTTGTTCTTAGAGTAATTTTACTTGCTTTCTTTTATTGCTTTGATTAGCTAAGATTAGTTTTCTAGATTCAATTTAATTGCTTTCAAGTTTATTTGCATAGGCTTAGATTTAATTGCTTTAATTTACTTTAGATTCATGTTAAGATTTATTTGCTCTAGCTTAGATTTATTTGTTTTCTTTATTGCTTTCTTTTTCAATTCATGCCTAGGTAGATTTACTGCTTTCTTCTAGTTTAATTTATTATCCCGGGTGACAGACAGGAATTCTTTCTACGTGCTTTAATTATTTTTAAGTCTAGGTTAATTTATTTGCTTTCTTTATTTTCAAGTCTAGGATTTAATCAAACTCTAAAACCCCAATTTTTACTTGCTTTCTTAGGGTAAATAATCACACAATTGGTTTCCTTGTTAAGTTTTCCTTGAGATTCGACTTAGGGTTCATCTTACTAGTACTACAATAGATCTAGCCCTATTGCTAGCACTATTTTGGGTGAAACAATTATCACTTACCTTATATATCTTAGTGCAATTGGAGCATTAACTTATCTGACTAACTGCAATAGACCAAATATTGCTTTTTCTATAAATCTCCTTGCAAGGGTATGTAAGATGTAGGTTATTTATCGGATCCACATAAAACTAAGTCACAAACTGGATATATATTTACATGTCGAGGAATTACTCTATCTTGGAAAACCGTAAAGTAAACTTTGACTACATCTATAAATTATTCTGAGATCATTGCAATCATGAAGCAAGTCGAGAATGTGTATGGTTGAGGAATATGACAAGTTATATCCAAGAGTCGTGTGGATTGGTTTCATCCAAGGACAATCCGACTGTGTTGTATGAAGACAATGCTGCATGTATCTCGCAACTCAAAGGAGGATTTATCAAAGGCGATAGGACAAAGCATATATCTCCAAAGTTTTTTCACACACATGATCTCCAAAAGAGTGGCGATATCAGTATTCAACAAATTCGCTCAAGTGATAATCTCGCGGATTTATTTACAAAGGCATTGCCGACATCAACATTCAAACAGTTGGTACAGAAGATTGGCATGCATCGACTCAAGGATTTACAGTGATTAATTGGTGAGGCAATAAAGATCAGAAGGTCGACTCAGATGCCTCTGACTTTTGGAGAACGTTGACTTGGTGAGGCAGTGAAAATCAGAAGGTCGACTCGAAGACCTCTGAATTTAGGAGACGATGAGTTTGGAATATTTATATATATTTGGCTTAATTTTCAAGACACGAGACACCATTCTACACCAAATTTTAGAGCTCTTCTCACCAAAACTCAATTTCAAACCCTATTGATAGGATACGATCTTTTTGGCTTCGTCGATAGCTCGAAATCTTGTCCTCCGTCAACAATCACACCTCAGGGGACAACGCACAACCGAATCCAAAATACTCCCTTTGGGTTCATTAGGATCAGTTAATCCTTAGTGCCATCATATGCGCTATCTTGCCGTCTCTCATCTCACTCATTGCAACGGCGAAAACTTCTCAAGAGACATATGAGACTCTTACCAATACATATGGTAAGGCTTCTCGTGGTCGTATTCTTGCTTTTAAGAATTGATTGCACAATCCTTCCAAAGGATCTCGCTCTATCACTGATTTCATGCTCGAAATAAAAGGCACTGTTGATGAACTTGGATTTCTTAGTGTTGTTGTTGATTAAGAAGATCTCACTCTCAAAGTTCTAATGGATTGGATGATTCATATGAAGAACTTTCAAATTCAATTCAAGCGTGTGAGATGACAATTTCCTTTGATGAACTGCATGCAAAATTATTGACAACTGAAGCCCACCTTGACTCACGCTCCAATACCCAACATACACCGACAATTGCTTTTCCCGCATACTATGCGCGTAGGTCCTCTTATCATTAGAAGCAACACCAACGGTCTTCACTAAACCAATCTACTCATCCTTAACAGAAAGTGCATAACCCATCTCCACCGCAGTAGCACCTGGGTCTCAGTCTACTCCACAACCCTACTTAGGTAAATGTTAGCTATGTGGTGAAACTGGCCATTCTACCTGACGATGTACCATTTAGACTCATGCTCCTGTTAATCTGAGCAACCGCTTGTCCTTACCACCAGCATATTCTTCACCATCTGCTGATGTAGCAACCTCTGCACCAGCTTCATCTGAATAGATTTTGGACTCAGGGACATCTCACCACATAACCACAAACTCAGCAAATATATCGCTACATTCTCTCTATGAAGGGAATGATGATGTTCTCATTGGTGATCGTAACAGTCTTTATTTTACATGTTGGTTCAATTTATTTTGCGAACATTACTTCTCTTGATTTTTCGAGAGCTCTACATGTGCCATCTATGTCAAGAAATTTAATTTCCATCTCTCGATTATGTCATACCAATGATGTTGTAGTTCGTTTCTTTGATTCCGATTTTCAAGTGGTGGATTGTCGTTTGGGGAACACCATTCTTCGTAGGCCACACATTAATGGTCTATATATGTGACCGACTAGTGTGTGTGCTATATCTACTATGCTCTTAGTTAAACAACCGTTATCCCATTTGGCATGCTCGGTTAGGTCACCAATCTACCAAAATCTTGCAGTAGTCTTTCTTCAAATAAAGTTGTGGACTTTGCATGTGATTCTTGCAAGTGTGTAAAGCGTCATAAGTTACCTCTCAGTGATTCTACTTTAACATCATCTGTACCACCTGAATTGATCTATTCAGATGGTTGGACCTCTTCTGTTTTGTCTATGGATGTATACAAATATTATGTCATTTTTGTGGACCACTATACCAAATATATTTGGCTTTAACCGCTTAAACGCAAATCTGATGTTTTAGCCACATTTACTGCTTATAAGGCTCTAGTTGAGATTTTCTTCAAAACTAGGATAGTTACCTTATACACTGATAATGGGGGAAAATTCCTAGCTCTTCGGCCATTCTTGACCAGTCACGGAATTACTCATCTCACCATACCACCTCACACTCCTGAACATAATGGTCAGTCTGAGAGACGATATCGTTATATTGTTTATACTGGTTTAGCCTTTCTACAACATGCCTCTATGCCTCTCACTTACTGGCATGCTACCGTATTTGTCATTAATCGTCTGCCCAAGGTGAATTTGTCTATGATATCCTCTTTTGAGAAATTATTTTCCCGCTTACAAATATAACTAAACTTCATATATTTGCGTGTCGCTGCTATCCAAGGCTTCGTCCCCATTCTGCACACAAACTTGATCATCGATCCCGCCCTTGTGTTTTTGTTGGGTACTCACTCACACAAAGTGCTTATCTTTGTCTCGATCCCACAACAAACAAGTTTCAAAACTTGTAGACATGTTGAGTTTGTTGAGACCATATTTCCATTTGCCACTCCCTTGTCTTTACCACCCCCACCTAATAACTCCCACTCTCTTCATACTTCCATACCTCAACTCTCTGCAGTTGAGCATACTACACAGCTATCAAGGTATCACTGCCACGTCTGGTTCCCCAATGAGATCCATTATCAGAACCAGTTCCACCACCGGCTACAGTTACTCAGCATGCCATGACAACATGCTCTCGCAATAATATTGTCAAGCCCAATTCAAGGTACTGTACCTCATCTATCTCTTCTGATAATGAACCTACTCCTGTATCTCAAGCTTTGTCAGATTTCCGTTGGCATGATGCAATGTCAGTTGAGTTCTCAGCCTTATTAAATAATGGAACTTGGGATTTGGTTCCACCTGATATGTCACAAAATGTGGTTGGATGCAAGTGGGTTTTTTGTATCAAGCGAAATCCTGATGGTTCGGTGGATAAATTCAAAGCTCGGTTGGTGGCAAAGGTTTTCATCAAAGGCATGGTGTTGCTTACTTTGAGACCTACAGTCCAGTTGTAAAACCTACTATTGTTTGCCTTGTTTTTAGCATTGTTGTTTCTAAAGATTGGCCTCTCCGTCAATATGATGTCAACAATGCCTTCCTCCATAACATTCTCTCTGATGAAGTTTACATGGCACAACCTCCTGGTTTTTTCTGACAAAAGCTATCCTTCGTATGTCTGCAAACTTCAAAAATTCATCTACAACCTGAAACAAGCAACTCGTACTTGGTACCATTCTCTTAGAAGCTTCTTGTCAACCATTGGTTTTATCAACACCAAATCCGATGAGTGTCTAATTCTGGAATCCAAACTTATTTTCATGTATACGTCGATGATCTCATTTTGACTGGAAATAATACAAAGTTCCTTTCTCACGTTATTCAGAACTTATCCTCTAAGTTTTCCTTGAAAGATTTGGGATCTCTTTCATATTTCCTTAGCATTGAAGTTCTGCGCACCTCTCGCTCCTGCCTTTTGTCTCAACGAAAATATGTTAATGACTTATTGGATCATCATAATATGCTCACTGCTAAACCTGTTCAGATTCCACTTGCTATAGGTCTTACACTTTTAATGCACAAGGCAGTCCACTTGCTGATGTAGCAAAATACCGACAAGTTCTGATGAGACGGGATTTAGCATTGAAGAGACCAATCGGGACTTGCAGCTTGGAGGAGCAGTGACGAGGTCGAGAGCCAAGAAGCTGCAAGGTTATTTGCAATGCTACATTTCGAAGAGATTGGCAAATGATGGAGTTGAATTTCATCAATACAAGTTGGTGAATTTAAGAAGTGTTGAAGATGAAGATTTGGGCGTCCATCATTGAAGAAAAGGAAGACAAGTCCAAGAAAACAAATTTTCTTATATTTTATTTGGGCTTAAAAACTTTGTATTTATTTTTAATTTAGTTTAGTCCAATTATCACAACATGTTTAGGTGATTAATTGGCCCAGTTATATTTAATTAAGGAGTCCGAAATTATCAAGCCCAAGTCTTGCTAATTTCGAAAACCTACCTAGCTTAGGAATTAGATTAGTATTTATGTTAATTTTCGTTCATACTTTGAGACAAACTTGATTGAATGCAAAACAGCTTTACGCTTTTCTCTTGTCTCACACAAACAAATCGGTTCTTGGTAGAGTTTGATATTGGCAATTTCAAACTTGAATTCATCGACTCGTTCATGATATCTCGTAGTATCCGGGTTAGTCGAGCCACGAAGATTGCTCCATAAACGCGTTTCGGATTCACGTAGATCCGGGGTTCGTTTCGGGTAAGATTCACAATTTGTTTCCGTTTGAATTCTGCAATTCATGATCTTTTCATTTCCAGCCATTCATCATCGTTCATATATCATAAATATCCATCCTACATCGATCCTGTAGCTATTCCATCCCAGAAAACCCTTAGATTAATTTCAGATCCGTTTTTGAAACCCTAACTCGTCCTGAAAATCACCACCGTGACAAATCGAAAAATACTCGTGCGTTTTCTCTGAATTTTGGATATGTTCTTCATAACCCTAAGTTGTAACTCGTGTTAAAATTTGAGCTTAATCGGAATTGAATTGCTTAGGTTTCTGTTGACGCCTATTCAGTGTAATTGTGGGTAGAATTTCAGGGAATCTTCATTCGATTTTTTCATAGTTATATTTGGATTGAATCTTTCGTGTCTGACGTTGTTCGATTCTCAGCTTCCGCGTATTGTGATCGCATCATAAATTTGGTACCAGAGCCACGTCAGTTTTTGTTGATCGTGGTTCAATCCAAATAGGTGTCGTGACATATTAGGGGGCAAAAGTTTCGATTAAAAAAAAAAAAAAAAAAAAAAAATTCTGATAAAAAAAAAAAAAAAAAGTATATCGAAGGCCCTAGTGTGTCATTGTGTGTTTCACAATTGGTTCTTGCATCATTCGTGTATTGGGTAGTAGTTGTGTCTTCGTTTTCTCGAATTTTCGTCGGTAGAACTTAAAACGGACGTAACTTTTGATCTGCTTATCCGTTCAAGCTCCATAATACCATTTCGGAAACGTCTCGACGAGACCAAAAAGTTAACACTGCTATGCTGTGTTTGGTTTGTGTTTAGGCCCAAAAACAGCTGTCTGAAGGTCATACCGTCCAGTTGAAAAAAATAAAAATAAAAATAAATTCCAGATCTGTTAGTTTAGTTGCATTGGATAGTGTAGGTTTCAGTTCCTAAGTCGATTCAAGGTCGGATTAGTGCTCATAACTTGTTACTACTTATATCCAAGATTCCTAGTTAGCCTTTTCCTTCTTATTTCCAGCCTTTCCTTGTTTCCTTGTTTGTTTAGCCCTTACCTAGCCACCGAAATTCTTACCCCTTATTTGTACCCCTTGCCGTGAATTTTACCCCACATTCCAGCAACTTTGTGTTTCTTTCTATACCTGTGATCCAAGCCGAGAGTCAAGTTCGAGTTCTTGATTCAAGCCGAGAATTCCACATCAGTTCTGCTAAGGATTTGAGGTTTAGAGACTGTAGTGACTGCAAATTGAGTGACATACACGAGTGATCTGAGTGACATACACGAGTGAATTAAAAAAAAATAAAAATCTGAGAGAACAAACGAGTGATTGTGAGGAACTGTGAGGATTTTACTTGTTTTCTTTCACGTTTGTCCGTTTTGCAGGTATCATGAAATCCGGAGACGGTTCCAAGAATCAAGACAGCCCACTCAAGTCGTCTACCCCACCTCTTGATATGTCTTCATCGTCTCAACAGCCTTGGGATGCTAAGTATCACTTCGATGCTATGGCACAACACTTTGAGAGGCGCAACCAATTGCTGGAACAGAAGATCGATGATACGATGGATAAAATGATGGCACAGTTCGAACGTCTCAATCGTCGAACAACATTACCTCCACCAATCAGAAATCAACCTGTCCAGCAAGATCCACCATTGAGACGACAACCTGTCCACCGAGAGACACCACATCGCCCCCAGCCCCAGCCCGTGTTTGAGCCTATTTCTGATGATCCTGAAGAAGAATATGATGATGGATATAATGAGGAATCCAAGGCTGAGATTGAGTTTCCACAGAGGAATCAGAGACGTGACAACCATCGACGTCCACCTCCACCTCCCAGGCGTGATTTCCGAGCCAACCAGCGCCGACATGGCGATACAGATAGCTTGTTAAACAACATCAAAATAAACATTCCAGAGTTCGAGGGGTTACATGATCCTGATTTGTACCTCGATTGGGAGAGGAAAGTCAACAAGATCTTTGAGTGTTACGACTTTCCTGAATTGAAGAAGGTTCAGCTTGCGTCCTTGGAGTTTAGAGGGTATGCAGCCTCGTGGTGGGAAAATCAGCAAGAGAGAAGACGTCGTGATCGATATCCACCTATAGACACATGGCAAGAGATGAAGGACGTCATGAGAGGACGTTTCATTCCGGTACACTATGAGCGAGAGCTTGAGAAGAGGTTGAACAAGATCAAGCAGGGCACTCGTTCGATTGAAGAGTACCACAAGGAGCTCGAGACAGCTATGAACCGGGTTGGTAAGGAAGAGACCCTGATTGCCACACTCAACCGGTACACTGAAGGAATGAATCCTGATATTGCTTGTGAAGTCGAATTGAAGGAATTCGATTCAGTTGAAGCAATGGTCCATTATGCATCTATCGTAGAACGGCAGCTCAGAGATGGACGTCGTCGATCCTTCCAGTCGACGCCTGTTAGGAGTCCTTGGAACCGAGGTGATTCTTCCACGCCTAGGACAACCCCTACACGTCCTCCTAACCAGTCCACACAGCCCGTTCGCCGTTCTGAGCAGTCTGCACCACAACCCTCTCGCAGACCTGACTACACCTCGCCTGCACCGAACAAAAATTCTCAGAATCGCCCCATGCAGCCTAGTCAGCCTGAGAATAGTAATTCAGGGAGTGCACGTGACGTTCAGTGTCACAAGTGCAGAGGATGGGGACATTTTCAAGCCCAGTGTCCGAATCGCAGAGTTTTATTCCTCACCGAGCATAACGAGTTAGAATCAGCGAGTGAAGAGGAATTTGAAGAAGAAGGAGCAGTAAAAGGGGATACTGAGCAACCCCTAGTCAGCTCACTCCTGGGCGACATTGATATTGTGGATGAGCAACCGAAGCAAACGCACGTCAGCCTTGTTTCGATCCGAGCATTGAGCCTTATTCGAGAGGAAGAACAAAATGATCAGCGGGAGAACATCTTTTATTCTCGCTGTTCCATTCAGGATAAGGTGTGCTCGCTCATCATTGATAGTGCGTTGTAAACGCCATTAGTCAGTATGCAGTGGGGAAGCTGAATTTGATCCCACAAAAGCATCCAAAACCGTACCGATTGCAATGGTTGACAGACAGAGGCGAGATTCGTGTTGGATACCAGGTACCTGTCACCTTTTCTATTGGTCGTTTTACTGACACTGTTTTATGTGACGTCATCCCTATGGAGGCGGCACATATCTTGCTTGGTCGTCCTTGGCAGTTCGATAGGAAGGCGATACATGATGGATTAGCCAACACTTATGCCGTGACTCGAGAAGGACGCACCACGCGATTGTGGCCACTAGCGCCGAAAGATGTGATTGAAGATCAGCGACGTATGCAAGAGAAGTACAAAGAAGAGAAGGAGAAACGTGCTGAGAGCAAGCAACCAATCCAATCTGGACAGTCCACAGCAGAGTCTTAGTGTACTAAGGGAACCAAGGGCCTTCCGAAGGCTAAGGCTGCCCACGTTACCATCCCTTCCAGTTTAGATACGGCGCACCGGAATTTGTTCATCGGTGTAAGAGGAGTTCAGACCGCCATTAAATCAGGTAATGCTATCGTTCTAGTTAATTTTAAGGCTAATGATACTCCTGATGTTGTTATTCCTTCTGTTTTGCAGCCGTTGATGGATGAGTTTAAGGATGTTTTCCCGGACGAAATTCCTAGTGGTCTGCCGCCGATTCGAGGAATTGAGCACCAGATCGACTTCCAGCCGGGAGCAGTCCTTCCAAACAGACCCGCCTACCGTACCAGCCCTGAGGAAACCCAGGAGATTGACCGTCAGGTCAAGGAGTTGCTGGAGAAGAAGCAAATTAGAGAGAGCTTGTCACCATGCGCAGTGCCTGTCATCCTCGTACCAAAGAAGAACAACGAATGACGCATGTGCATGGACTGCTGAGCTATCAACAAGATAACGGTAAAGTATCGCTTCCCTATCCCTCGATTAGATGACATGTTAGATGAGTTGTCTGGAGCTTCTGTCTTTTCAAAAATTGATTTGCGTTCTGGATATTTTCAAGTGAGAATGAGTGAGGGAGATGAGTGGAAAACTGCGTTCAAAACGAAGCATGGACTGTATGAATGGCTTGTGATGCCGTTTGGCCTTACTAACGCCCCTAGTACGTTTATGCATCTAATGAACCATGTTTTACGTGAAGTCATAGGGAAATATGTGGTGGTATATTTCGATGATATCCTTGTCTATAGTACTTGTGTTGATGAGCATGTTAGACATCTTAGGCATGTGTTTGTGTTGCTGCGTGATGCAAAATTATATGCTAATTTGTCTAAGTGTACATTCTGTATGGATGAGGTTATATTTCTTGGTTTTGTTGTGAGTAGTCGTGGAATAGAAGTTGATAGGACAAAGGTGAAGGCTATAGAGGAGTGGCCAACGCCTAAGTCATGTGCTGATGTTAGGTCTTTCCATGGTTTAGCAGGATTTTATCGTCGCTTTGTGCGTGATTTTTCATCTATTGCTGCACCATTGACTGAGTTGAGTAGGAAAGATAGGAAGTTTGAGTGGGGCAAAGCCCAAGAGCATGCTTTTAACTTGTTGAAATCGAAATTGTGTAATGCTCCTGTGTTGGTTTTGCCTGATTTTGATAAAATGTTTGAAATTGAGTGTGATGCCTCGGGCATAGGGATTGGTGTTGTTTTGATGCAGGAAAGAAAACCAGTTGCCTATTTTAGTGAGAAGCTGAATGGAGCAGCCCTTAGGTACTCTACGTACGATAAGGAGTTGTATGCACTGAAGAGGTCTTTGGAGACTTGGCAGCACTACTTGAGGCCGAAAGAGTTTGTGATTCACACTGATCACGAGTCCTTGAAGCATTTGAAGGGTCAGCAGAGCTTAAACTCACGCCATGCTCGATGGGTGGAGTTTATAGAGTCATTTCCCTATGTGATCAAATACAAGAAAGGAGAAGAGAATGTGGTTGCTGATGCTCTTTCCCGCAGGTACGCATTGATTTCTGTTATGCATGCGCAATGTTTAGGTCTTGAGCATATTAAGAGCTTTTATGTGAATGATCCTTTCTTTGGACCTATCTTTGCTTCATGTGATGGAAAATCTAGGGTTGTTGACTCGTACTATGTGTCTGAGGGTTTCTTATTTAGGGATTCGAAGTTATGTGTCCCTAATTGTTCTATGAGGGAATTATTTGTGTTAGAATCTCATGCGGGGGGTCTTATGGGTCATTTTGGTGTTACGAAGACATTGAGTCTATTGCATGAACATTTTTATTGGCCTCGCATGAAGAGAGATGTCGAGAGAGTCTGTGCTAGATGCATTACTTGTAAAAAGGCTAAATCTAGTTCTAATCCATTTGGTTTGTACACTCCACTACCTGCACCTTGGATTGACATATCTATGGATTTTATTCTTGGTTTGCCTAGGTCTAGGTCTGGCAAAGATTCTGTGTTTGTAGTAGTCGATAGATTCTCCAAAATGTCTCATTTTATTGCTTGCAGAAAAACTGACGATGCTGTTCATATTGCTAATCTGTTCTTCCGTGAAGTAGTTAGACTGCATGGCATGCCTAGGACTATTGTGTCTGATAGGGATTCTAAGTTTTTAGGACATTTTTGGCGTGTCTTATGGGGAAAGTTAGGTACTAAGCTGTTATTTTCTACTGCATGTCATCCTCAAACGGATGGTCAAACTGAAGTGGTTAATAGAACGGTAGGTACTTTACTTCGTGCTTTAGTTAAAAACAATCTTAAGTCATGGGAAGAGTGCTTACCATTCGCTGAATTTGCTTATAACAGAGTTGTGCATTCTTCTACACATATGTCTCCATTTGAGGTTGTTTATGGATTTAATCCGTTGACACCAACGGATCTTATTTCTTTGCCTACTGATCATCTTTCGAGTTTGCAAGGTTCTCGTAGAGCTGAACAGGTTCGAGAGATGCATGCTAAAGTGAAACAGAGGATCAAGCTTCAAGGTGTTAAGAACGCAACAAAGGCGAACGCCCACCGCAAGCAAGTATTGTTCAAACCTGGTGATAAGGTTTGGATACACTTCAGCCCGGGACGTTTTCCTAACTTGAGGAAGTCGATGCTGATGCCTCGTGGCGATGGACCATTCTCCGTGGTTGAGCGAGTCAATGACAATGCATACCGCATTGATCTTCCAGGTGAGTACAAGTGTTCCTCCACTTTTAATGTGGCTGATTTATCTCCGTTTCCTGTAGATGATCAAGATGTCGAGGAGGACTTGAATTCGAGGACGAATTCTTTTTAGCAGGGGGGGAATGATGAGACGGGATTTAGCATTGAAGAGACCAATCGGGACTTGCAGCTTGGAGGAGCAGTGACGAGGTCGAGAGCCAAGAAGCTGCAAGGTTATTTGCAATGCTACATTTCGAAGAGATTGGCAAATGATGGAGTCGAATTTCATTAATACAAGTTGGTGAATTTAACAAGTGTTGAAGATGAAGATTTGGGCGTCCATCATTGAAGAAAAGGAAGACAAGTCCAAGAAAACAAATTTTCTTATATTTTATTTGGGCTTAAAAACTTTGTATTTATTTTTAATTTAGTTTAGTCCAATTATCACAACATGTTTAGGTGATTAATTGGCTCAAGTTATATTTAATTAAGGAGTCCGAAATTATCAAGCCCAAGTCTTGCTAATTTTGAAAACCTACCTAGCTTAGGAATTAGATTAGTATTTATGTTAATTTTCGTTCATACTTTGAGACAGACTTGATTGAATGCAAAACAGCTTTACGCTTTTCTCTTGTCTCACACAAACAAATCGGTTCTTGGTAGAGTTTGATATTGGCGATTTCAAACTTGAATTCATCGACTCGTTCGTGATATCTCGTAGTATCCGGGTTAGTCGAGCCACAAAGATTGCTCCATAAACGCGTTTCGGATTCACGTAGATCCGGGGTTCGTTTCGGGTAAGATTCACAATTTGTTTCCGTTTGAATTCTGCAATTCGTGATCTTTTCATTTCCAGCCATTCATCATCGTTCATATATCATAAATATCCATCCTACATTCGATCCTATAGCTATTCCATCCCAGAAAACCCTTAGATTAATTTCAGATCCGTTTTTGAAACCCTAACTCGTCCTGAAAATCACCACTGTGACAAATCGAAAACTACTCGTGCGTTTTCTCTGAATTTTGGATATGTTCTTCATAACCCTAAGTTGTAACTAGTGTTAAAATTTGAGCTTAATCGGAATTGAATTTCTTAGGTTCTGTCGACGCCTATTCAGTGTAATTGTGGGTAGAATTTCAGGGAATCTTCATTCGATTTTTTCATAGTTATATTTGGATTGAATCTTTCGTGTCTGACGTTGTTCGATTCTCAGCTTCCGCGTATTGTGATCGCATCAAGTTCTAAGCAGTCATCAATATCTATTGTTTATGCATCCTGATATTGCATTTGTTGTTAACAAGTTATCACAATTTATGCATGCTCCCACTGAGTTGCATTTGGGGGGCAGTCAAGCATCTTTTTCACTATTTGTACAACACTCATCATCTATCTCTTCATCTCCGTCGTCAATCAGATATCTATCTCTTCGCTACTTGTATATATTCTTGTGATTGATATAATTAAATTAAGCTTTTCACCTAATAAGTCAGTCTACGTGTACTAACCTCCACCCCCCAAGTGTGTTAGCTTGGGACCAATAGGTGAAATTATAAATAAAATAGCTTGTTAGTTAATTAAAATATTTCACTCTCATGCTAATTATATTTTTAAGTAATATCATAGTTATATTATACAATTTAATCAACCTAACAAGCCCATATTTGATACTCCATGGTAAGCATTTTACTACCTCCATCCCATTACATTAGTCTCCATTTGAGTTTTGACTTTTTGGCATGTTTTTCCACCGAAACCTAATACGAGTTTTAAAATATAATTTTAAAATATCGTTTCTCCATATTTAAAAGAAATGATATTTCAAAATTATATTTTAAAACTCGTACTAGGTTTCGGTGGAAAAGCGTGCCAAAAAAATCAAAAGTCAAATAAAGACTAATGCAATAGGATGGGGGTAGTATGTTTTAAGAGGCTTATGACACATTACCCACTTTTGAATGAGTTGTATTTGGCTGATAAAAAAAAATTGATAAAATACCCACTTCCATAACTCTAATAGCTAACTACCCACTTTTATAGTGAAGTATATACGTTACCCTTGAATGAAAACAAAAATCAATATCTTTTGGAGGGAAAATGACCTACAACGATAAAAAAAATGCAATTAACGATTGGAAATTTGAGGCGTACAACAGAAAAATAAATGTCAATGACCGAAAAATTTATACTAGCAATTGGAAAATTAACAATAAAAAATAAAACTAATGATTGAAAAATTGAGGTGTACGAAAAGTAAATAATTGTTAATGAGCGGAAAACATATTCCAGCAGGCTGGAAAATCAAAACAATAAGAATACCTAAAACAAATGTCAGTTATGATGTAAATACGTAATTATAGTTGAAATTTCATTTGCAATAACAAAGGGAAATATGCAATTGAAGAATGAAAATACTTATTTTCCATTCTCCCCAAAAAATGTTGATCTTATTTAGGAGCATTTTGGAAAGTTTCCATAAAAGTGGTATTTAGCATAGAGAGTTATGAAAATGGGTATTTTTCATTTTTGCTTATAAAATTTGGGTAGTTTACACGAATAACACACATGTTTTAATGTACCACCATGATAATACATTTTATATATTATTTTAATAATCGTTAGATGTGACCATAAATTTATATTTCTCCAATTTTTATATTTAATTTTTATTTGATCTATCATATGACTCGGTCCAAATTCTTCAAAGGTTCAATTTTTATTTATTTATTAAAGATTTAGAACATTAAAAAAATGGCTTGACAAATCCGGATCGGATTTAGATTTTCATCTTTAAAAATCAAATTTGTATATGAATCTTAGTTATTGAGATTAAAATTTGGTCCAGATACGGGCCGTTGATCTGCTATATATAATATACCATATTATAATTTTTAATATTTATCTAATTTCTAACTAATGTCTCACTTCAAACCTCAGTAATTTTTTCATGTCATGTTATAACTTGTTTTGTATGATTGCGATATTTTCATGGTGCTATGACTTGCGCATTAACGATGGTGGAAGTGTAGACGGTAAAGATGGTGCTCTAATTTTTGTGTGTTTTGTTTAGTTTTGTTTTTTTTTCATTTTATAATGCATTTTTAGAGTCCAATGGATCTGATGGAACTGAACTTGAATTTTATTTTTTTTGGATATAATAAATTTAGACTGAAATCATATATATTTTCTTAAAAAAATCTAAATTTACACATAATAAGATTCGGTTCAGATCCGACTCATTACGATCTCAATTGTTACATATATTGTTGACATACTAAATAATACAGGTTATTATCATATTTCATTAGCCGATATCCACCAAATTCTTCATGCAGCTGCATTATTATAGTGATTGATGCAATTAAAGGGTTCCCGTCGCTCTCATAATTATAGACAAATATATCAATTTAGTTAGACACCCCAAATTTGCCTAACTCCAATAATATGAGCCAAATCAATATAGTTAAGTTTGAAAATGGGATTGAGTTTTTTTTAGAAAGTTAAATGGACGACAATTTCAACTATTTCAAGGATAATCTCATTTATGTACAAAATGATAGGTTTATATAATATATATAGTAGTTTGATTAATATGTGACATAATAAAGAATAGGTTATTTATCAATTTGGCCCTAAAAGAAAAGGAATATCAATTTAGTATCGGACCAGAATAAATATTGAAATCTCTAATTTTATTTTTTTTCATTTTTTTTTAATTCCGAATTGTTTCGTCACTTAATTGTGATAAGATCATTCGTATGAGGAATCAATTATAAACAAACTTAAAATTAACTTTGGAAATATATTTTTTTTAATTCTTGATTGATACTTCCTCCGTCTCACTTAAATTGTCCACAATGAGAAATATATGTGAGGTATAAAATAATAAATAGAATTAACCTTTGTCGGTCTTGTATTGCACCTACTTGTTGAATCTCCCTTTAGCTTTCTTTATCATGTTCTCAACAATAATTAATGATTGAATTAGAAAATTTAAGACTCTAATATACTTATTAGTCCCAAAAGCTTGTTTCTTTTCATTTTTAAATAATGTGTAGATCGACGTACCATAAAATTAGTATTTAATAATATTTCTTAGGATCTGAATAAGGATTTGTATATATGTGAGCAAAAGCTAATTGAGGGAGCACACCTATACTTTCTGCGTGCATGAATATCAATTGTATGATTATAATCATTGTGCTCCATGAGACATTATACATGTCTGTGTATCTTAGGTAATATCTTTATTTATTTGGCTTTATTAGAAATATTATTTTGCACACTTTAAGCATAGGAAGAAAAGGACCATCTACATATATAAGGAATAAGAACAAATCTGATCTCTGATTTTTATATGATCTACAGTCAAAATAAATATATGCACCATAACATAGAACTAAATATCCAGATCATGCATTATAGTATATATAAGTTTTATTTAGAGAAGCTATTTATGTGATCTCATTGCTATATATATAAGTTTTATTTAGGGAAGCTATTAATATAAAAATCAATTATGAGAATCGGAAATCAATATGAACTGTTGATCTTCTCATAATTTATAATTGTCATAAATATAAATATGATTGTGCGCAATTCATACAGACATCATATATATTTTTTATATAAAAAATCATGTTTCTTGAATAACATGTTTTTTTACATAAAATATAATCATGTTACAACTATAAATTATGAGATGATCAATGGTTCAAATCAGTTCCTAACTATTACATAACTACAAATGTTAGTACATTGGAAAAGCACTAGACCATGTACTTCACCACATTTATATAATTAAGTGCTGGGAATGAATATTGAGTACACTCCACATTACTTGTCTACCTCAGTTGTATTTTCAAAATTTAATTATCATGTTTTTCATATATTGTAATTTGATTCCATAAGAAACCCAAATGGAAGCTGAATTTCGCTTTATTGGAGGCATATGAAAATGTGATGAGTAGTGGATAGAAGAAAAATGAGATTCTAAAGAAAAGTTTGCCCTTTCGACACCTAAAATGTGGCCTCCTGTTTGGTGGCTGCCGGTATGAAAAAGCAGTGGGGCCCACCAACCCCTTACTCCTCACAATGATATCACCACCTCACCATTCTCTAAAATCTTATCTACATTATTTTTATTTAATTATTACTATCAAATATTCACCACAATAATCAATTAGTAATTGGTAAGTCACATGATACATCAACCTCTTTGAAAAAAATATGAAAACTGATCGATTTTATTTTCGTAATGTAATTAATGCACGTAGACAAGGAATTTATAAACACAAAAAGAAAAGGACACGGAAGATTTACGTGGTTCGATCTATTGGAATATATCTACGTCCACGGAGCAAAAGAGTATGGATCTTTATTGCTTGTATGAGTAGTGATTACAAGATTGTTCTCCCCCCCTTCTCAATCTATTCTAAACCCCTATTTATAGGTAATTACATGGAGTTTGACTATAATACAAAGTCTTCTCCTATTTGGACTCTGGCTTGATCCTCTTATAAGGGATAGACACCGAGCTTCTATATCTCTCTTGGAGCTTGAGTTGTAGTCGATGTAGGAGTCTTGGTTGCTTTGGTGATGGAGTTTCTCTTAGTCCGAGTTGGGCCGAGCTACATAGGACGCTAGCGAGCTTAACTGTCGGGGACCAATTATATTGGGCCTGATGCTTGGGCCTAGGAGCTAGGACATATCCTATCACATCCCCCCCTAAAAAGATGTAGAAGCGAGGATGTGATTTAGGGTAAATAGTTGAGGTAGGAGTGTAGTATAAAGTACGTTGCCCCATCGAAAAATAAATTCGACGAAGTCGAGTTCGGCTCGTCCTGTCAAAAGACGAGGTAAAAAAAAATACCTTGCCCCGTCGAAAAATAAATTCGACAAAGTCGATCGTGTACCGCCTCGTTAAGACGAGGTCGAAGAAAAGTACGTTGCCCCGTCAAAAAATAAATTTGACGAAGTCAATCGTGTACCGCCTCGTTAAGACGAGGTCGAAGAAAAGTACGTTGCCCCGTTGAAAAATAAATTCGACGAAGTCAATCGTGTACCGCCTCGTTAAGACGAGGTCGAAGAAAAGTATGTTGCCCCGTCAAAAAATAAATTTGACGAAGTCAATCGTGTACCGCCTCGTTAAGACGAGGCCGAAGAAAAGTACATTGCCCTGTCGAAAAATAAATTCGACGAAGTCAATCGTGTACCGCCTTGTTAAGATGAGGTCGAAGAAAAGTACGTTGTCCCGTCAAAAAATAAATTTGACGAAGTCAATCGTGTACCGCCTCATTCAGACGAGGTCGAAGAAAAGTACGTTGCCTCGTTAAAAAATAAATTCGACGAAGTCGATCGTGTACCGCCTCGTTAAGGCGAGGTCGAAGAAAAGTACGTTGCCCCGTTGAAAAATAAATTCGACAAAATCAATCGTGTACCGCCTCGTTAAGACGAGGTCGAAGAAGAGTACCTTGCCCCATCAAAAAATAGATTCGACGAAGTCAATCGTGTACCGCCTCGTTAAGACGAGGTCGAAGAAGAGTACGTTGCCCCGTCAAAAAATAGATTTGATGAAGTCAATCGTGTACCGCCTCGTTAAGATGAGGTCGAAGAAAAATACGTTGCCCCGTCGAAAAATAAATTCGACAAAGTCGAGTTCGGCTCGTCCCGTCAAAAGACGAGATAGAAAGAAATGTCTTGCGGGTCGTCCTCATTTTTAAACGAAGGTAGGTCGACCTCGTCATAAGATGAGGTTTTGGCTTTAGATAGCTCGACCTCATCATAAGATGAGGTTTAGGCTTTAAGTAGCACAACCTCGTCATTAGACGAGGTTTAGGCTTTTGATAACACGACCTCGTCATTAGACAAGGTTTGACTTTAGATAGCACGACCTCATCATTAGATGAGGTTTGGCTTTAGATAGCACGACCTCGTCATTAGACGAGGTTTAGGCTTTTGATAGCACGACCTCATCATTAGACGAGGTTTGGCTTTAGATAGCACGACCTCGTCATTAGATGAGGTTTAGGCTTTTGATAGCATGACCTCGTCATTAGACAAAGGTTTAGGCTCGTCTTCGCTTTAAACAAAGGTAATTCATCCTTACTTTTAACGAAGGTAGTGCCTCCTTATTTTAAACAAAGGTAGTTCGTCCTTGTTTTTAACTAAGGTAGGCTCAAAGTTCCTTATTTGTCGAATTTATCGATAGGGGTGGTCCCCTTACGAGCGTTTGAATTTTGCCCCAATTTTGGGGTTTTGTTCATCCTCGAAAGGGTATTATGTCATCCTCGTCAAGATTTTTAATTACAAGAGCGAGATAATATGCATAAGTAGAAGAGAGATGTGCAAAATGATGTATGCAAGACCCTAAAAAGACAACCTAAATGACCTAAATGAACTATATGAACTTGGACATTACTCTCGACCACTTATGCAAAGTATCTCTTTAAATGAGTAATGTGCCATGCACGGGGTATTTGCTTACCGGATAAGTGGGCGAGCTTGTATGACCCTTTGCCGAGGACTTCTTCAACTCTGTGAGGTCCTTCCCATGTGGCTTCTAGCTTGCCGAGCCTTGCAGCCTTGCTGACTTCGTTATTTCGAAGAACGAGATCGCCTACATGGAATTGCTGGTACTTGACTCTCTGGTTGTAATACCGAGTTACTTGTTTCTTGTACCTTTCTTCCCTTAGGTAGGCGAACTCTCGCTTTTCTTCCACCAGATCTAGGCTGGTTCGGAGATTCTCTTCATTATCTTCAGCTGAGAAATTGATAGTGCGAGGGTTCGGCAGGCCGATCTCTATCGGGATCACTGCTTCGGTTTCATACACCAAACTGTAGGGTGTTTCTCCGTTCGAGGTCTGGGAAGTTATGTGGTATGACTATAGAACTTGGGGTAAGTTCACTACCCAGTCTCCTTGTGGTACAAAGTTTGGCTTTAAGTAGCTCACTTCGTCATAAGACGAAGTTTGGCTTGAATTAGCTCACTTCGTCACAAGACGAAGTTTTTGGCTTGAAGTAGCTCACTTCGTCATAAGACGAAGTTTGGCTTGAATTAGCTTACTTCATCACAAGACGAAGTTTTAGCTTTAAGTAGCTCACTTCGTCATAAGACGAAGTTTTGGCTTTAAGTAGCTCACTTCGTCACAAGACGAAGTTTTGGCTTTAATTAGCTCACTTCGTCACAAGACGAAGTTTTGGCTTTAAGTAACTCACTTCGTCATAAGATGAAGTTTGACTTTAGATAGCTCGACCTCATCATAAGATGAGGTTTAGGCTTTAGCATCCGGCCAAATCGACATGGCTCTTAACCTTGTGGTCGTGGGTTTTCCGGCCAAAATCTGGCCACCTTGGTTGCCGGAGTCTTCAATTGGTTGAGGGGAAAGGTAGCCCTTGTCTTGGTAAACAGATTCATGGTCGGAGATGGGGTTGAAATCGATCTGTGGCTTCGATTTTTCAACATACAAAACCGGATTCGGTTTTAAGACACTTAGATCCGTTACTGCCGTTTCGGTCATTTTCCTCTCAGATCTGAATAATAATTGTGAAATCGACTCGTGGGCTTTGTTCTCCTCGCCGAGACGAAGAGATGTATGGGTGGATCGCTCATTTTGGTTGAGAAACGATGGAGAAATCCGCCGGAAAAGATGAATAAATCGTGATCACACGAGGCTAATTTGCTTAGTGCATCTGTTCGGCTGTTTTGCCCCCTCGGGATGCAAACCAACTCAAAATACGAGTAGTATTATTGTCGGCTCTTGGCTTTGTGGAGGTACCTTTTCATTCTGTCGCATTTAGCTTCGTAACCTCCTAGCATGTGACTCACTATGACTTGAGAGACTGTAAAATTGTACAGCTCGTGTCTGGAGACCTTAAGCTAGGCGAAGTCCGGCGATTAAAGCTTCGTACTCCACTTCGTTGTTTGTTGTAGGGAAGTCGAACCGAAGTGCATAGGTTATCTCGTTTGTCTGGACCGAGGAGTATGATGCCTGCCCCGCTTCCCGAATTTCCCAAAGCCCCGTTCACGTATACTTTCCACCAATCTTTAGGCGGTTCTTTTGCAGGTTCGGCTTCAGCTTTTTCAAGGTAGGCTCAGATGGCTTCGGTGTTTCATTAGCACTTGCCGAAGTGACAGGTCGGTGATGACCTGTTTGGGTGTGCTTGGAAACAGAGTCGCAGCCTCCTTGCAGCGTTTACTAACGCCAGTGTAATCTTTCCTAGAGGCTGGTACCGGATTTTATCAGAAAAGGTGATGGCCTCGTCCTTTTTGAACCTCTTATGTGAGGGCTTGTCCGTTTGAGGACTTCGGGCCTCAGCTTTGAGAGAGGACTTCGTAGCACCTTGAGGGAGCCCTGTAATGGCTATTATGACTCCGTCGAACTGAGGTTGGTCCTTGTCCTTGTCGTCTTCATTGCGCTTTGCGAGTGTGGGCTTTGTACTGGTCAGAACGTCGGCCGTGACTTTGGTACCTCTTGAGGGTGCCGTCGCGTACCAATTGCTCCATGACGTAGTTTGTAGATCTCTGTCCTCGGCCTTGTCAACGAAGTGAATTGACTTCGTTCCTGATTTTGACGAGGTCCGAGTCTGGATTCCAGGGGTGCACGCTGGAGCCTGTCGAAGGCACTTTGTCTTTTTAGCCTCGGTCGTTCTGATCCTCCTTCCCATCTGATAGTTCGGCCTTGTCGGCTTCACGCTTGCACCTGTCAGCTTCGTCGGCTCTTGCGAACCGATCTGTTATGATCCATAATGGCTTCGTAGTGCGAGGTAATTATCCTCATCGCGCCGAGGTGAGACGGTGTCGCGCCGAGGTGAGTTGGTGTCACGCCGAGGTGAGATGACGTTGTGGCGAGGTGAGATGCGATGGTGGCCCTGTTGGTGGATCCCGACATCCCTTGCGTCTACGATCCTGACGCTAGGGGACTTTTGCCGATGCCGCGATCCAGAGGTAGCTTCGTGCTCTCCACCATCTTTGCGTGAGGGTTGTCCTTTTTCATGGCTGAGCTTTGTGTTATTTTTGGCGAGCTGGAGAAAATCTTGCTATGCTTATCCAACATGCTCAACGTGTCCGTCTAGAGTCTGGCCTCTGGCGTGTTCCTTCCTAGATCGCCGGTATGTTGCCGGGTTGAGATCTTGCGCCTGGCTTGCCTCGTCTTTATGGATTTTGGCTTCCTGAACCGGTAGATTTGCTGTCGGACCTTGTCCGGTTTGTTGAATATCTTTTTCCTTGTTGGCGGCGGCGATTGATCATGTTGATCTTTCCTGACCTACCGTTGGAATCCTCTCAACGAGTAGAACATGTTTCCGGGTGGTTTCGTCCGATTTGGTGGTGATTTCAGTCCGGAATTGGCGAATAACAGAAGTTGCTCCGAACAAATCGCGATTTCGCGAGTCGTGCAGCAGTATGAACTTCCAGACACGATTCCCGCCGCACCGGTGATCGGTTTTCAACGGGCAACCTACCGTTGGAATCCTCTCGATGACTAGAACATGTTTCCGGGTGGTTTCATCCGATTTGGTGGTGATTTCAGTCCGGAATTGGCGAATAACAGAAGCTGCTCCGAACAAATCGCGATTTCGCGAGTCGTGCAGCAGCATGAACTTCCAGACGTGATTCCCGCCGCACCGGTGATCGGTTTTCAACGGGCAACCTACCGTTGGAATCCTCTCGACGAGTAGAATGTTTCCTGGTGGGTTCGTCCGATTTGGTGGTAATTTCAGTCCGGAATTGGTGAATAACAGAAGCTGCTCCGAACAAATTGCGATTTTGCGTTTGGGGGGGATCACGTTGGTCTTCCTGTCATGGCTGTAGATTACCTAGAAAACTTTTGATCGAAAATCACAAATTTTCATTTCCCGCAGATGGCGCCAGTGATCGATCTTGTTTTCGTAAGGTAATTAATGCACGTAGACTAGGAATTTATGAACACGAAAAGAAAAGGACACGAAGGATTTACGTGGTTCGATCTATTAGAATAGATCTACGTCCACGGAGCAAAAGATTATGGATCTTTATTGATTGTATGAGTAGTGATTACAAGATTGTTCCCCCCCCCTCTTCTCAATTTATTCTAAACCCCTATTTATAGGTAATTATATGGAGTTTGACTATAATACAAAGTCTTCTCCTATTTGGACTCTGGTTTGATCCTCTTATTAGGGATAGACACCGAGCTTCTACATCTCTCTTGGAACTTGAGTTGTAGTCGATGTAGGAGTCTTGGTTGCCTTGGTGATGGAGTTTCTCTTAGTCAGAGTTAGGTCGAGCTGCATAGGCCGAGCTTAACTGTCGGGGCCCAATTATATTGGGCCTGATGCTTGGGCCTAGGAGCTAGGCCATATCCTATCAAAAACCATAAAATAGGAAGCTATATTCACATGGGATCATTTGCCCAACTTTAGCGTCCTAGAATTATTCTTTTCTTTTTCCCAATGTAATTCTTCAATTGTGGTGTAAATATAATATGAGTCAGAGGTGCTCACAAAACAGTCGACTCTGACCATCATTGGAGTTGAAACCGGCGGCCTTGGAATTAGAATTGGAATGAACATTTCGGGTTTGACTCGTAGCTGCTAGGTTTAGCGGTATCAATTATGGTGGGTCGGGACCGAAGGATTAGCAGTTTAGACCTGTGGAACCGCCATTTTTTTTAAAAAATTAATTTTTATATAATAATTGATGTATATTTAACTATTGGGAACCCTCTGCAGTTAGTTTTAATGATGTTATTTGAAACCTCACTTAGACTTATTTTCTCTTTTTTCTAGAGTAGAATTTGATAGGAGCAATTTGCTTTTGTATAGCACAGATCGATAAGCTCACTTAGTTTTAGACAGATCGATCAAACTTGTAAAGGATGAGAACGCTAGACGTACTCCCCTATAGGAGATCGATCTCACATCGTGCTCATCTATCAAACTGACTATAGAAGACGAGCTGCTCTGACTTGAAGATTTCATCGAGCTGGTTACTTACTACTTAGAGAACGTGTTATTCGGTTCAACAGCTCAATACATTTTGTCCTGGTGCCACGTGGGCTGCCAACTAGGACGAATCCCAATGGCTAGAAGTGAGTTAGCACCAACGGATCTCTGCCACTGGTCAGTATTCCAACAGCTAGTTTTCAAAAACTATGTCTATAAATACTTCAGCCATCCAGAGTAATTTTTTACGGGAATTTCGATCTTTAAGCCTAAACTCTACAGAAAACTTAAGCTTTCACAGCCATTTCAACATTCGAAATACCTTGTATTCTTTCCTCCTCTGCAGTTGTTCCCTTTGGCCTACGGTATAGGACCGATCGAGAATAACGAGTCATGGACTTGGTTCATGATAGCTCTTAGGACGGCATATGGGGCACTGCGGGATTGGTTGTTCGTATCGGACCAGCACGCATCAATAATACATACAGTTGGCGAAGTGTTTCCGGAAGCCCACCACGGGTTATGCTATTATCATCTTAGTAAAAAAATGATGGGCTTCGGCTCCGAAGTTGGCGCCTACTTCCAGCGAGTTGCTTACACTTACGATAAGCACGTTTTTGACACCATCATGGCAGCACTTCAAAGAGAGGCACGTGCAGCATATCAAGAGTTGATTGATATCAGAGTAGAGAAGTGGTCCCGATCGATGTACCTGTTCGACGGTTTAGCAACATGACGTCGAACGCTGCTGAATCATTCAATAAGTCCCTTTTGAGGGTGCGACGTCTGCCAATCTGTGCTTGTCTAGATGCTGTGAGGATCGTAATTGACCATTGGTTCACTGATTACCAAACAAAGGCCCGAAACGACAGTCATCCCATAATAGTGGAGGCCCGACGGAAAATCTGTGTGCAATTGGAACGATCCCACGAGTATACCGCCACACGGATTGATGATCATGCTCATTACAGAGTAGTCACATCTGGGAGGATAGTGCATGTGGACCTACAGGGGCTTCTTTGTCAATACAGTGAATGACAGACAGATTGTCTCCCTTTGTACGCATGCGATTGCGACAATGACGTGAGTTTTTTTTCGATTACTTAACGATTAACTTATAATTTTTCCTTTACGATTAACTTATTAATTTGTGTTATCTCATGGCACATGGACGTGATGTCCTACAATATATTGCACACTATTACAGGAGGACAACATATGTCGAAACTTACAAGACGCAAATTTCTCAAGTTCCTGTGAAGTCGCAATGGAGACTGCCGCCTGACGTCCAAAGTATGAAGTCCTGCCCAACTTAAGGATTCGTCTGCCGGGTAGACCGAGAGAGTCAAGAATCCCAGGAGGAGGTGAACGAGTACGTGGTGGCGGTCGCGGTCGTCGTCGTGGTCGTAGATGTCGTCATTGCGGTCTTACAGATCACAAACCAGAAAATTGCCCTAATATAGTTGATTAGTGTTTATAGTCAATCGATTGTATTAATATTATGTATTGTTAACTTGTCATTTTATATATCTTTCCCGACTACAAACATCGATCTATAAACAAAGAGAATAGAAATAAAAAAAAACATAAATTTTAGATAAATTTTAGAATAGAAATAAAAATTACATGTATAAATTTTAGATAAATTTTATAATAAAAATAAAAACATAAATTTTAAACACTAAGTTAATGCAAAACTGAAAGCATGCCCTAGCATGCCCGAAAATCCTCTGAGCAGTAATCTTTCAGTAGTCGGTCACGTCTGCAGCCTTCGTTTCTAGTGCATGACACCCACTGATGGTTCGTTCCAAATTCATGCAAGCGCCTGGAACGCTACATTTGAGTTGTGGATACTTACTGGGTAAAAAGTAACTTGGAACACATTGTCCTCGATCTCCAACCCTAGTTCGTTCATCCTCCAATACATTGTATTATCTGTCACGCCCCGATTCCTGTGAACCAGGGTATGACGGGGGTTGGATTAAAGAAGCGGGGAAGAAATAGACCTGCCCACGGGCCGAGCCCGCCGGTTTCGGGCCAGCCCGGCGGGCCGCGGGCCTCACATGCATTGAACCTAGCCCGGCCCTTGTAGCAAATTTAGGTTACGGGCTCGGCCCTAGGCCCGCCGGTTCCGGGCCGGGCCGTTCAAAGTGGAGGCGTCGAAAAACAGAGCATTGCTCTGTTTTGAGCCAAATGCTCTCGGCATTTTGCCCCAAAATGGGGTAAAATGTGATTTTTTTTAATTTTTTTTTTCTTTCAACTTTTTTTACATTTTAAATTTTATTCTTTTATATTAATTAATTTAATGAATAGGAAATGTCAATTTGTCAAGTTTTTATGCATATATTTTTTTTAAAAAATATTTAAATTACTCATTAAATTGTTGAAAATGCATAACAATTGATCAATTTTGCATTATTAATGATAAAAATTATAACATTAAATTAAGCTCAATTTAATCACTTTGACAATTGAATAAGAACTTTTACATTTGACAAGAAAAATACTAAAAATTATAATAAGGGACTTGAACTCAATTTCATTTCTAAAATCGAGTTGCCTACGTATCCTCATATTAATAGAGGAATCAAAGTCGACATAGTTCTTATTACAACACAATGGTTCCTATTCCGCACCCGATGCCGATCGATCTGTCTCGGTGAAGGCTTCATCTTCGCTCTCATTCCGATTATCCCATTCCGGTTCTTGAGCTCTAAGGTCGGCCCTACACCAATCATCGAGCAACATGGTAGCTTCAATGTTTGCCGGCTTCATTGTTGATCTTCTTTGATCTAGCATAAGACCTCCGGTGCTAAAGGCTTGTTCAACGGATACGGTGGATGCCGGGACGGCAAATAACTCCTTCGCCATCATGGAGAGTATTGGGTACTCCACTCTCTTCGACCACCATTTCAACACGTCGATCGACGGACCACTATCTTCAACACCAAAAACAAAACGAGTTTGCAAAAATATATCCAATTCACTATTACCTTGGCTCCTTGGATTATCATAGGTTCTATTTTGGTACATTCCTTGCATTTGTCTAACTAAAGGATCCATTGAGTCCATAGCAAAGGGAAAATCAAATGAAGGCATCATAGTATAAGAAGAAGAAATCTCCGTATTATCTTCATTACTACCATACTTTCTCCTATATTCATCAAAAAGTTCTATCAAAGTCCTATGTAGATCATCCTTCATATCTTGCACATTAGGAAGATCAAAAAATATTTGTTCACCATCAATTACAACATTACTAAAGTCCATTTGCAAAAAAGCATCATAATAAATTTGTAGCATTTGACAAACACCTTCATATCTCCATTTAGGATCCAAACATTTAGCAATCAAGAAAACTTTCGGAATCTCCCTAAAATACTTTAGCCATTTTTGAACCATAAAATAAATCACACCTTGCAAGTTTGGCCTAGTAAAACAAGCCTTAAAAGACATGGCAATATACATGCAATGTTCCAACACTTTAACGGAAGTACAATAATAAACACCCGATAATTGTTTAGTAGCCATATGAAAAACCTTCAATAATCCATATAAATCATAACATGCATCCCAATGACTCTCATTAAGAACTAATTGAGCCGTGGAAAATTCTTTCCTAAAAAAATCACATAAATGACCCTTATACTCCATCGTACTATTAAGCATCTCATAAGTAGAATTCCAACGATGAGATACATCGGCTTTAAAACACGTATAAACAATATTCTTTGAACGACAATATGTGTGCCATTTTTTCCCCAATGTTTTTGATTTATGCAAATATTTAACGGCATTTTTAATAGGAACAACGGACTCTTGAAAAATCCCAAGCGCATCTTGGACACATAAATTCAAAATATGACAAATGCATGTAGAATGAAAATATTTTCCATCAAAAGATGGTGCACATGCTTCAATGAGTTGAGGAATACTAGCCGTGTTCGCCGTTGCATTATCAAAACCAACCGAAAAAACATTATTAATTAAACCATATTCATTTAAAACGGTGATAATAATCAAAACAATATTTTGAGCCGTGTGAGGCTCTTCAAACTCCCTAAATGCAATCAAACGTTTTTGCATAGTCCATTTTGCATCAATCCAATGACATGTAATTCCCATATAACTATATCTATTATATGCATCGGTCCAAACATCGGCACAAATAGAAACTTTATGACCCAAACGTTGCAAATATTTCATCAAATCTTTTTGTTTTTCCATGCATTGACGCCTAATCCTCTTAAGCATTTGAGTTCTAGCAACTTTACTAGCATTGGGACCTAAACCTTCTTTATAGGATGCTTCATACGTTATTCTATCGGCATAATTAAAAGGTTGTTTCTCCATAGCACAATATCTAGCACATGCATCTTCATATCGACCTTTATCAAATTTAAATAAAGAGGGCGTACCCGTCTCCGAAGATGAAGTGGTACCTCAAATTTGAGTTTGAGAAGTCGACATTCCGAACTCCGTTGGATGAGTGCTCTCCATGTGCCTAGTCATAGTGCCGTAGCCTCCCTTTTCGATCCACTTATAAACGGTTGTGCAATAGTTGCAATACGCAAGGAATCTCTTTCGACCATCGGGTAGAGGAGGTTGGCCTTCGATCTCCGGAGCATCAACAAGTCAAAAGTGTTTCTTGAAGATGTCGGACTTCGGTGCTTTCTTGGGTTTTGATGAAGGAGGAGGATGAGGAGGTTGATCGTCTTCGTTGTCGTCGTGCTCTTCATCGTCGTCGTTGGTGGAGCCATGAAATTCGAATCATTGGCTTTCCATCGTATTCACCATTTCCTCAAACCTCGCATCTTCTTCTTCTTGGGCTTGAAAACTCGCATATTCTTCGGCTTGTAGTCGTTCGGCTACTTGCCTTGAGATTTCCTCCGATATTTCCGTCCTTCTTGACCTTTGAGTTTGTCGGCTATTTCCTTCATCACCACCGACCACCTTGCCCTTACCCTTGTTTCCTTTGGAAGAAGACATAATGTGTGTGTGTAATTATGAAAGTGAGAGTGAGAATAGAGATTGAGTTGAAAGAGTGACAATAGAGATTTCAAGAATGAGAGTGAGAGCTTGGGAAAGTGAGAACTTGAGAGAGTAAGAGCTTGAGAGCTTGAGAGAATTAAAATGAGAGTGAGAGCTTGAGAGTGATAATGAGAGCTTAAGAATTAAAATTGGGTGTTTGATCTTTGAATATACCATGAATTTATAGGAAGAATGGAGGAAGAAGGTGTTGGAGGAGGGGGAAGAGGACAACCAAACGGCTAGGAGCCGTTGGTGGCCATGCATGCATGCTGCAGCAGCAGCTGCTGAACCACACGGCCACACCCCTGTTTTTCTTTCCGTTAGGCCCGTAGGGCCGGTCCCAGCCAGTCGGTCTTGGGCGGCCCATCGGGCCACCTAACGGCTCTATTAGCCCGTAGGTTCTAAGCCTAGCCCGGCGGGCCGCGGTTCCTACGCACGTCGAACCTAGCCCGGCCCTTCGTCGCGGTCTAGGGCTCAGTTCGGGCCCGTTGACCTGCGGTTTAGGGCTCAGCCCGTTGACTTTAGGGCTGGGCTAGGGCTAGCCCGACGGGCCGAAAAGCCCAAGTACGTCTATTAGGGGCTCTCTCTCACTTTCCGGAGGAGAGAGCCCCTTCCGAAAATCGGCCACAACCCAGGGGCTCTCTCCGATTTAATATATTATTTTTAATTTTTTTTCATAATTCGATTCATTTTTTAATTCAATTTTCGTTTCGATTTTATTTATTTATTTAATTCATTTTTTTAATTTAAAAAAATACTAAACTTTTGATTTAATTCAAACAATTTTTTTATTCTTGTTATGATTGTAATTTTTATTACACATAAAATGTTGGAAATGGAATGAATTTTGTATAGTTTTTATTGGTTTTCTCCTTTTTCTTTTGTCTCACATTGAATTTGTGAGTTTAAGTGGGAGGAGTTGGAGCATAATGTATTGCTTCTTTGTCCCACATCGAAAATATAAGGAAAAATTTGAGCGGGAGTAGCTTATAAATATTTTCCTCCACCTCCTTCTCAAGACATTAAAAAAAAGGACAATATATTTATCCCATTTTGAATTTTAATTAATTAATTTTTTTTTTCAAAAAAATTGAATTTAAAAAAATTGATTTTTTTAAAAAAAATTGTGTCGCTGACATCACAATGGCGTCAGCATTGACGCATGGCAGAGGAGCGAGCCGGGCTCGCCGGAGGAAGGGCTTGCCAGCGCGGCCTAGACTTGCTCCGCGGGCTCGCAGGCGGGAACGAGCCCCTATCTCAGGCCCGCTGTACATGCTCTTATATTCCCTTTGTCCCCCATATTGGTGTTGAGAGAAGAGTGATACACGTTTTAAGAAAAAAATACGTAGAAAGTGAGAAAAATAAGAGATACTGTGATCAATATGTAGAAAGTAGAAAATGTAAGTGATATAGGAAAAGTAGGTGAGCCCATCTTTGTAAGAATTGAAAACAATGTAAAGTTGAAGGGTAAAAATGTTAATTTGCTGTAAATCTTTCCATTTTAAGTATACACAATAATATGTGAGACTTCTCAAATAGGTAATGTTGGTCCCAGAAAGAGTTCATTGGTGTATGGGAGAGGGGGGGGGGAATACACCAATTTCCAACAGTTTTTGATTTTGATGCAAACTGACAAACACGAACTGACTAAGGTGAACTGAGTCAGGTAGTTTGATTAGAGTGTGAGTTCAGTTTATCCAACTTAGACTGTGAACATCTGAGTTTGTTAAACTGAACTGGGGTGCGGAAGATGGTGGCAAGTGTTGGAAAACTCTTTTAGAAAATTCTTCTCAAAACTGTTTGATAAGTGTATGTAGATGAGTGTGCTTGTTAGTATGGTAGTTTAAGAACAAATAAGCTGTAAAGAGAGAATAAAGATAGAGAGATTGAGACACGAGAGTTTATCGTGGTTCGGAGATAACCCTCCTACATCCACGCCAGATCTTGCGATCTGAAATCCTTTACTTTGGATTTCCTTATCTCTTCTTTATACTGGTTGAGAACCAGCCTTAATTTTCGTCAGTTCCTCGACGAAGACAAAGCACGAGTTATGGGTCGTGATCCTTACAACCTTTCTTTACAACTTACAATAAAAATAGACAGAAATTGCTAGCTCTCCTAATTTAAAATCTATCCTAACTTTGAAGAAGGAACTAACAAGCGAGAGTATCTAAACAAAGAGTGATTCAACGAAATAGTATAAACTCTCTAACAATCACTTGAGCAGCAGTAAACACTCAAGTAATTTGGAACCAGGAAATAGAACTCTCACTAAGCACTCAACACTTGGGAAATTGTCTTGATTTCAAGCGTTGAGTTGAAGACTTGGAATGCTTGAGAATTTAGCAGAGGTTTGGCTTTGAATATTAAATTTCCCGTAGAAATATTGGTTGAGGGAAACAGTATTTATAGGTGAAAAGATAAATTCTAGCCATTGTATGTGTCAGAACAGTTCCCTGACACATTGTACTTTATTCCCGTTGAGGTAGTCCAACTCGCTTCAAAGCTATGTAGGAGCCAGATCGTTCAACCTATTTAGGCAGGTTGAGACTATCTCTTCAAACTGGAGTCTTTAGTGAACTTCCTTCAATCTGTGAGTCTTGAACTCTTCAAGGCAAGTGGTGAACTCCTTTAATCTGGTTGACTAAGATCTGCCTAAATAAGATCATCAAACTGAGCTATACATGGTAGTTTGATCTAGCAACCTAACTCTAGAAACTTCTAAGTGTTGTTTCGATAAACATCATCAAAACTCACAAACTGAGTGGGGTTCCCAACAATTTCCCCCTTTTTGATGATGTTGAAACTAACACCATTACAAAATAATTCCTAAGTAAATAATTAGACAGTTCAGTTCATTAGAAATTAATAGGTTGGATAGAATAAAAGACAGCAGTAAAGAAGCAAACTGGACAAGGAGATATTGTCATCAGTGTCAAACAGTCTTCCTTCATTAAAGTACCAGAGCAGATAGATACAAACAGTTTACAATAAAGCTCGATACACAAATGAAATAAAAGCAGATCTATTCTCTAGTTACTTCTTCTGCCTTCTTCCTTCAGTTTGCCCGAATAGACGAGTCCCAAACTGGCATAGATTCCATCTCGGATCCTCTTGTATTCTACTTTATCGTCATCCACCTACACATTCAAGAATCTGGCTGCGGCCCGAATAAAGGTCTTTATGCTTGGATGATCGATCGTCTTTCCATCACTGAGACAAGATGGAAGAAAGGTGTGGCACGATGGTGGAGGTAAACTCCCAAGAAGTTTTAGGGCAGAGGTAATCAACACAGCCTGCTATACCCAGAACAGATCAGTCATTACAGTTCGACATGGGAAGACTCCATACGAGCTGTGGAGAAACAAGCTACCTAAGATTAAATACTTTAACGCTTTTGGTTGTTTGTGTTACATCCACAATAATGGGAAATCTCAATTAAAAACTTTTGATAGCAAAGCAGATCCAAGAATAATTATCGGATATTCTGAGACTAGCAATGCATTTAGGGTTTTTAATAAGGTAACCATGATACTGGAAGTAACACCTCATATTATTTTTTATGAACCTATTTATGTGTACAATGAGTTTCCATCAATTAGCAATGCAGCTCAATCTACTAATCTGACCAGCTCTCAAGATTAAACTCTTGAAGAATTATTAAGGTGGGAACCTCCTGATTAAGAAGAAGAAGAAGAACCAGCTCAGGTCGATCCTAATACGGTCTCACAGCAAGGGGGAATAGATACGTCGTTATCTTCCGGTGCCACGCCTGCTGATCTCAGCTCGCCTGTATCTCCAGCTCAAGACCATCAGATCTCTGTAGATCAGTTAACTGACCAGCTTGAGCAGTTCAATCCGTTCACTCCTCAACCACTACCTGAGTTCGATGATCCCACTGAAGAGCCCGAACCTGTTCTATTTGAAGAAGAGATCACTTGTCATCACAGATGAGTTGATGCTCATCCTGAAGAGCTCATTGTTGGGAACCCAAATGAGGAAGTGAAAACAAGAAGACAGATTGGAGAAAGTTGTCTTCTGAGCTGCTATCTCTCTTACCAAGAGCCCAACTGCATTGATGAAGTTCTAGCCGATCCAGATTGGACTACTACCATGCAAGAAGAGCTCAATGAGTTTAAAAGAAATGAAGTATGGTCTCTAGTGGATCGACCTCATGATCAAGGTGTTATTGGAGTAAAATGAATATTCAAAAATAAAAGAGATGGATCGGGAGAAATAATTCGCAACAAAGCCAGATTGGTTGCGAAGGGCTACTATCAACAAGAATGGATAAACTATGAAGAAACCTTGCACCAGTTGCTAGGTTGGAAACAATAAGGCTATTCCTAGCTTATGCAGCTCATCATCGGTTACTGTCTATCAGATGGATGTCATCGGTTACTGTCTATCAGATGGATGTCAAGAGTGCATGTCTTAACGGTAGACTAAAGGAAGAAGTCTACATGGAACAACCTCCCAGTTTTGAAGAACGAGACCAGTCTAAAGTCTACAGATTGCACAAAGCAGTTTATGGACTAAAATAAGCTCCTCGAGCTTGGTATAAAACATTGGCAAAATTTCTACTAGGACTCTGGATTTAAAAGAGAGAGAGTCGACAAAACACTTTTCACCTTCAAATGGAAGGACCATATCCTTTTAGTACAAATTTATGTTGATGATATCATATTTGGATCAAAATCTAAATTTTTGTGTGACAGATTTGGTCAACTCATGCAAGACGAATACAAGATGTCTATGATGGGTGAAATAAATTTCTTTTTAGGTTTGCAAGTCAAGCAGTCCAAAGAAGGGATCTACATCTGCCAAACTAAGTATGCACATGAACTGACAGACAAGTTCGGAGTCAAGAACTGCAGGCCACTTCGAGTTCCTATGCTTGCAAATGGGAATATTGATCCAGATATTGAAGGAAAATCTGCTAGCATAACCCAGTACAGAGGAATTATTTGGTTCTTTACTTTATCATACTGCTAGTCGACCTGACATTTCTTTTGCAGTTGGTGTATGTGTGAGATTCCAAGCCAATCCAAAAGAATCTCACATGGAAGCTGCCAAAAAGATTCTTCGATATGTGAAAGGAACTGCTAAATATAGTTTGTGGTATCCATGTGACGATAATCTAGAGCTTACAGGGTACTCAAACTCAGACTATGGAGGATGCAAGCTAGACATGAAGTCTACATCTGGAACGTGTCAGTTTCTTGGAAGCAAACTGATATCCTGGTTTTCAAAGAAACAAACTTCTGTGGCCACCTCCATAACTGAAGCCAAATATATGGCTGCTGGAAGCTGCTGTGCGCAGATCTTATGGTTAAATCAACAACTCAAGGACTACGAGATCTCAGTCAGTGAAGTTCCGATCTTTTGTGATAACACCAGCATAATTACAATCACTATTAACCCAGTTCACTATACGAGATGCAAATACATCGATGTGCGACATCACTTCATTCGTGACCATGTAGAAAAGAAAGAAGTGGTGGTAGAGAAGATCCCTACTAAAATACAGAGAGCTGGCATCTTAACTAAACCCTTGCAAGAGGAAAGATTTAAAATGTTGTGTGGTAAACTCAGGTTACTCAGTATGAACTGACAGGATGTACATCAGTTTAGCTCTCTCTACAGTCCAAAGAAGCCAGATCAATTTGTGATCTGGATATCAATCTGCATACATCAAACTGAATTCTCAACCTCAGTTTGACCGACACAGATTAAGGGATAACTGAAGACCCTGTATCAATCTTCATTACATTTTAATATAGTCATATATTTCCAATCATGATTATTTATTATTGCATGTGTGTGGTTATTTATTGAAATATTTTCTGACACAACTCATGATATTAAAATATTTGCATGTGTGGTCAAGAATGTCAAAAGATATACGCGGGGATTGAGGGTGCATTTAATTTCGATGTGATTGTTGCGTGAAAGGGCACACTACGTGTTGCTTACTCGCCTGCCCACTCGCAGCTCACTAGCCCACTCTCATACCCATGATCTCACGTCTCACACACACGCACAAAATCTACACCGTCCAGATTACACAAATTAATCTAGACCGGAGATTCAAAGACTACATATATACTCCATACACATTCTAGGACTCATCATCCTCAATCAAAACTTCCAAATTTCCGAACTCTCTCAAATTTGAAAAGCCCTAACAATTATCTTCTCAAATGTCTCAGGAAACTTCCACCTCCGGCCACAAAGGAAGATCCCACACCACCATGAGAGCCCTGAAGTGGAATGAACGCATTGCCATCATCCAGACATTAAAAAATAAAGCAAGAATGCATCGCCACTCTCAACAACTATGGCTTCACTAGCTTGGATCCCCTATTTATTCTCATCTAAGAGAATGTGAGTTTCCACTCTATCATCACTGCCCAACCGCGGGTGGTTCTGCCTTGACACATCGTCATTCTCTACTATACTATCACGGTGAAGGAAATTGATTATGTTCACAAGAGATACGACCCCATCACAATGGCCTTCTACATGCCCACTGGAAGCCCTCCCGACGAGATCTTTTCCCTTCTACCGTTGATTCGACGCACCTACAATTTACAAGATGAATGAGAGATTTGCTGGATCAACGATGTTCCATTCGATAAAGTTTGGGAAGCATACAAAGAAGTGATAGTGTCGCCGGAAGATATCACTGAGTTGAAGACCTTCAATCAAAGGAGGCTAAAACCCGAGTACAGGATTCTCTTCAATTTTGTCCAAAAAGTATTCATGGCGTTCTCTGGTACTCATGAATCAGTCACATCGCCCAAATTCAAATGCATAACCGCCGTTGTATGACGGTTAAATGTCAACTGGGCCAAAGTGTTGGTCAGTTTGCTACTGGAGGAAGCCGACCAGATCTCTCAGACAAAAGATGGAGAAAAAGTTGTAAAGGTAAACATTGGGAGACCACTCCATCATGGTTGCAAGGTCAGTGTACTGCTTCATGCTCATTCTCCTCAACGTAACTGGTCTGAGAGTCTGCCCTTCCGAGCGGAAAAGTTGATGTTGCCGCACTCTCAAGTTCAGATTGAGTCTCAGATGGGTCTTATCAGTGCGATTTTTAGCAAGGCCGATGAAGCCACTCAACCCCTCATGGTGTCCATGGGAATGACAAACCCATCCTGGATAATTCCCAAAGGCAAGTAAATTATTGAGCCACCAACCGAGGTCTCTGTAGGAGATCAACCTGTTGGTCAACAAGCAGAAGTTGGGAAGAAGAGAAAGGTTGGAGGTGCTGGTAGGCAAGGGAAGAAATCAAAATATGTCCCCTCTCCTGCACATCGTCCTTTGAATAGAAACTTATCATCCGAACTGGAAACAGAGTTTATTTCACAATCAGCAGTTCGCGAGGAAGCAGTTCACTCTCCATCAAGCTCTCAACTAATCATACTGTCTACTGCTCTCATTGAGGAATCTTCACAGGTCCCTCAAACACAGATCGAGGCCATGGAGGTCAACTCGCCATCCCATGTTCAGTATATGGAACACCGGGAGATGCCTTCTCTGAATCTGGGTGAGCAGACTGCTGGAGTACCTGATGACCAGCTTATTCAACATCGAGCTGAAGTTATTCCTCATAATATCGATCATGAGTACGGTCCTACCCGTGAGGATGCTATAGTCAATCTCCAGGTACAACATAACAAATCCTCTACTTTCATTCATTCTACATTCCTTGGTATTCAGTTCACCCCCACAGACAGAGAAATTAGCTATTTCTCTACGTACATACTTGGTCGTTAAAGACAGCTCCTTTATTGCTCGAACTTTTGAGGAGTTAATTATTGAGGAAGCTCTACTGGAGTTCCAGTTTCTAGATGTGCCCACTGCCCGGGAATTCTTCATGACCTTGGAACCCAACAGGTCGACGAAGCCATTCCTATTGCATCTGCTATGATGCCCTCCTCTTCCGATCTTTCCCTTGTAACTGCAGGGCCATCTCTATTAGATCTCTCAGATCCTTCTCCGCTAGAAGACAAGATTATGGCTGCAGTTCAGGTCAAGATCGATGGCCTAAAATCTCAGATTGATGAGGAAGAAACTACTGCTAAAAAGATAGTTTCCAAAATGGAGGAAATGCGAAGCTCTCTCAACTCTTCTCTTACCACCATGCAAGCTGAAAACCATAAATTGTACACCAAGATGGATGAAGTTCTGAAGCCTGTAGTGAAAAAGGCTCTAGATGAGTTTGCTCTGCAAAAATTTCCTACCCAGATCAAGGATTCTGTGTCCAGGGAGATCGCAGTTGTCTTTGTTAATAAGCTCAAATTCCACATGTCCACTCATATGGACGATCTGCTTAGCAATCGAGATCTTGCTCATGCTTTTACCTTTAGTGGTCTTGAAAATATCGTGAGTGATCTGTCAGAGAATCTCAATAAGATGACTGAGTCTATTTCCCGTTCCAACACTACTGCTACCCGGTCAGAACAAGCCATGCAGGACTAATATCTCATCTCTCCTGAACTTCAAAGAAGCTACATTGACAGATATGGCTGCCCTCCGTGAAGAAAATGCAAACCTTTGGGCCATCATCCATACCAAGTTTGGTGATGATGTCGAAAAGGGGGAAGGTAAGAAAGAGAAGAGATCTTTACCGGCCAGCAAGGTTGCAAATCAGGCAGCTCTTCGGACTGAGTTCTCTCGGCAATCTCAATCTCAATCGCGTTCTACTTCATCCCAATCTCAATTTCTATCTGATGCACCTGCTATTCCTCGCCTATCTGCCATGCCATCTCTGCCTAAACCTTCCATGCTATCTAAAAAAAGCAAAGATCACCGCTCAATGTCGAATCATGATGGATATGGTTCTAGCCGGTGAAAGCACAGATGTGATTGCTGATCCTTTAGCTCAGAAGTAGTTTGTGGAAGATGCTGCTATTGCTGCAAGGAAGAAGAAGATAATAGAATGGAATCGGTGGCTCCATGCAGGTTCAGACTGCAGATATGTGAGCAATGAAGTCGAGAAGGAGCTCTACTTTTCGCACTCTGACCAGGAGAAGTGGAGAAATATTCAATATCAATTCATCCTTCTTCGTTACTATCTTCAGTATCCGCCGATCATGCGTGATGAAGTAGAGGTTGTCTACCGTCAGTATCTGGATGAGATCTCCGAGATTGATCCAGATCTTATCTGCCGTATCCGTACTAAACTACAGAAGAGGAATATCCCACTCGCTCCACCACCTTGTCATACCTTTCTTCTGCCGTATCTCAGTGACAACAAAACCGTCAATCATCCATATATCAAGACGTTCATCCGTGAAACTGCCAAGTTTTTTAACATAACAGTTGATGATGAGAAACCGGACTACCGGATGATTTGTGATGGAATTTACATCAGTATGGGACTCATCTACCCTGACAAGCAGAAGAAGAAGCCACCGTCAAGAGAAGGAGGAAGTAACTGGACCAAGATCTGTATTCATTTCCTTTTGAGTATCAAGCCCCTTGTACCTATTCTTATCTATTGCTTGCATACTGAAATGAAGGAAGATCTTACTTTTGGCACTGATGACAATATCTCTTTGTCCAGTTTGCTTTATTTTTATTTCCGTTATTCTTTAAAATTCTATCATTATGAACTGCTCATACTTAGTAATAATATTGTTTTTGTATATGTTGGGTTTCGACATCATCAAAAAGGGGGAAATTGTTGGGAACCCCATTAAGAGTTTTGATGATGTTTATCGAAACAACATCTAGAATTAGTTAAGTTCTTTTCTAGACTCAAGGTTGCTAGATCTTACTGCCATGTATTACATAGTTTTGTATTCTCAATAGGCAGACCTTGGCCAACCTAACCTTATGAGTTCAACACCTGACTTGAAGAGTTCAAGACTCGAAGAATTGAAGGAAGCTAAAGACTCTGATGGAAGAAGAACCTCAACCTGCCTCCATGGGTTGATCTGTTCTTGCTCCTAAACTGTTGCTATAGAACTGGCCCAACAGGAAGAAAGGACAAGTGTCAGAGTATGGATCTGACACACTTCAACGGCTAGAATTCGACTTTTTACCTATAAATAGTCCATTCCATTGAAGAAATTCTTACGGGAAATTTCGCATTTGACGAGCCCAAATTTGTGCTATCTTTTTCGTATGTTTGAGTCTGCATTTAGGTATAGTAAAGTCTATTTTGCATAGTGTCATGTGCTTGGGAGGGCACATTCTGTATTCAGGTATCTTGGGCAAGAAGCAAGAGAAATTGGGCAAGTTCTGGAGTTGATTGGGCAAGTAGGAAGAAGGGCAGGAGAAAGCATAATGGGCCGAGCTGTGAAAAGTGATCGTGGGCTGTACGACGACCAGCGCGGGCTAGGGTTGAAGAATCAGATGAGGAAGAGCTTATAAGGAAGGAGATTCGCCTCAAGATTCTTTCTTTATTGAAGTATGAGCAAGCATGGAAACAAATCTGCGCAAGAAGGCAAGTTCACAGAGCAACCCTAACGGCCGTCAACCATGGGCCTGGCCCACGATCCAATCTATGAGTATAAATATGCAAGCATTCATTTCAAAAGAAAGGAGATCGGAGTTGCATTTTATACCTTCCCATTTTATGCTTTCATTTCGAGTGTTGTGAGGAAGAACAAGTCCTACGGGCAATTTATTATTTTTTATGCTTTGATGTTTATGGCCGACGTTGGAGTCTGCCCCGTTTTGGATATGGCTTTTTATTAATCTATTTCAAATACTTAGTTTATCTATGTATTCTTATTATTTATTTGTTGTTTACTTTCGAAGCATGCTAGGCTAGATCTACAAGCTCGTCTTGGGCAAGATGAATTTCCAAATATACTAGGCTCTGTTCAACAATTCATGTTAGGTCAAGTTAGGTATGTGGCCAGTATCGAACTTAATCAAGCATGATTACCAACAATCAACGGGTAACAAGTGAAGAGAGATCTCACTCCGTATAGTGTGAGGTAGTGCCTTCAGTATGTGGTTGTAGGTTAAACTGATCTACTAGTGGCCATACCGGGTTCACCATAAAACTTAATGCTATTTGGGCAGAGGCGTGTTAACTAACCTTGCACGTTAAAGCTCAGATTAGGGAGTACATAACTCTAGGCTGTAAGGGTGAATTGGGCATGGTGGTCAAGGCACGTGATGCGTGACTTTAGGGGGTCTTGGCCATTGTGTACTATAACCGATTGATGCATGTTATATGTGAATATATTAAGACCTGTGATCGAGTCAAGTTGTGTGCAATTAAGGAGTCTGCCCAGGATGGGTTTACCTTTTTACTACTGTTTTAATGCTTGCCTTTATTAACTTTCTTTATTTTCCCTATTATTTCTAGTTCAGATTGGGCAAGGCCCACCCCTTTAAAAGTGACAATTAAACCTGAAATGATTGCTGAACCAACTCCTCGTGGGATCGACCCTGTGCTTATCACTACTATACTATTTATAAGAGCCTGGGCATAGGCATTACAAATTTATTGATCACGGCAAAATAACGGCCGCGTCAATTGGCGCCATTGCCAGGGAGTTGCGCTATTAGTAATTCTTTTGTTTTTTATTTTTCAGTGCGGGACTAGTGCATGAACTTGCAGAACCGAGGCTTTAAAGAATAACTGCTGTTTGATCCCGAAGTTGAGAAAACTGCGAGATTAATCTATTCACAAAGGAGATGCCTTGATTAACGAGCTCATTGGGAAGAGGAGAGAAATCGAAGAAAGATGGGAGAAAACTGCAATGGAGGGAACAATCATTCCTCTGCCGCCGCCTCCGCCTCCTCCTCCGGCTAAGCAGACTTTACGGGAAATGGTTTTCCCAGATAATGTGAACCTGCGTCCCTTGGGCATAACACTACCCGTGCCCATGGACGCAGCCTGGGAACTAAGGCATACCTTCATGCAGATATTGCCTAAGTTCAGCGACATGCCTGGAGAGGATCCAAAACTGTCATCTCCAGGACTTTAAGATGGCTTGTTGTATGATCACGACACAAGGAACCATGGGGGAATACATCAGACTACTAGCCTTCCCCTTCTCACTGCAAGAAAGAGCTCGAGAATGGCTATACACACTGCCCGAGGGGACAGTCACAACTTGGGCACAGACGCAACAAAAGTTCCTTGAGAAGTATTATCCCGCTGTCCGAATTCAAAACATGCAGAAAAGAATCAGCTCGATCAAGATGGGCGCGGGGGAAACCTTCTATGACTACTGGGAGAGAGGTACAAGCAACTGCTGGCTAAGACACCACAACATCAAATCCTGACCATGATTTAATCCAATACTTTATGATGGGATTAAGAGCTCAGAACAGGGCATGGGTTAACACGGCTTGTGGATGATCAGTTCTGAACAAGTTGTCTAGCCAAGCCTTCAAGTTGTTTGTGGACATGGCTGAGGAATGGAGAGATTATCAGATGGAACTGCCTAGGGGGCAGTAACTGGTACTTCGACAGCATTAGACACCAAGCTGGACAAGATGTGCTCAATTCTAGAACAATTGGTGATAAATACAAGCGGGAATCAGAGAAAGGCTGTGCGAGCTTGTCAGCTATGCTTCGCCACCACACACGCAACAGATGAGTGCCCTGACCTTGCCATGGAGGAGGTCAAGATACTTGGGCATAACCTAGGAAATGGTGGTAATAGAGGCAATGGGCACAGGAAGTATGATCCGAACTAATCCAAGGTGGAGAGATCATGAGAACTTCGAGTATAGCAACAACAATTACCTTGGCCCAAAACCTCAATTTCAACAGTCACAGCAGCAAGGGCAAGCTCCGCACCAGTAGAGATTTTCACTATCTGATATGGTGAGTACCATGGCCAGTGAGAACGTCAAGAACCAAGCAGAAAACAAGAAGTTCAAGCAGGAGACAAGGAATGGTTTCCAAAATCTGAATGCCCAGCTAGCCTAGCTTATCCAAGTGGTAAGCAAGATGGAAAAGAAGCAGGGCGAGCTACCTCCTCAAGTTAAGATCAACAAGGAACACTGTAACTCCATCACCACAAGGGGTGGATTGAAGTTGCCCGAGAGGAAGATGCCGGTTGATGGAGCAGAAGAAGAATAGGAGGAGATGGAATTGCCCAAGCAGGACAAATCAAATAATGTCGTTAAACAAAAAAAGAACATGTGGTACCTAGCCCCTAAAAACCTAAGGTACCTTTTCCAGGAAGGTTGGCCAGGACCAGGGAAGCTGAAGAGATGAGCGAGATGTACAAGATTTTCAAGAAAGTGGAGATCAACATTCCACTACTTACAACAATGCGCTCTATGCCCAGATGCGCAAAGTTTTTAAAAGAGCTATGTACCAGGAAAGTCAAGTTCATCGACAATGCCAAGTTTCAAGTAGGAGAGCAGGTGACGGCAGTCTTGGGCAAGGAGATGCCACCCAAATATGGAGATCCAGGGATGTTCTACATTCCCTGCGCGATCGGGACGATGAAGATTGAAAGGCCATGTTGGATCTTGGGGCTTCGATCAATGTCATGCCTCTATTTATGTACCAATATCTCAACATAAGACCTCTAAAGCCCACACGAGTGGTAATTCAACTGGCGGACAGGTCCAACGTATACCCCGAGGGCATACTCGAAGACGTTTTGGTCAAGGTGGAGGACCTGATCTTTCCAGCTGACTTCTACGTATTGGACATGAGAGGATCTTATCAGAAGTCACAAGTGATGCTATTGGGCAGGCCATTCCTAAAGACTGCATGTACAAGGATCGATTGTGACACAGGCAAACTGACTTGCTAATTTGCTGGGGAAATTGTCACCTTCAACATTTTCAAGGCAGAGAGACACCCTCGAGACACGGAGATGGTGGATTACGTGGAGACGGTGGATAACATCGTGGAGGATTCTCTGACCAAGATCATATCAAGTGACATGCTAGATACCGTGATCCAAAGAAGTATATTAGATGAGGAGGAATGCCCAAGAGAGGAGAACCAGCTAAAGGCAGAGGCAAATCAGAGGCAGTATTTTGTGGAGGAATTGCCCAAGATACGGAATGAAGAGAAATTGGTGCCTTCACTCATTAAAGCACCAAAGCTGCAGTTGAAATCTCTGCCCAAGCACTTGAAGTATATTTTTCTGGGGGAGAAAGACACATTGCCCATAATTAGGGGTGAAAACGGATCGGATATTTCCCGACCGATCTAAAGCCGTATCCGGTCGGTATCGAATTCGGTACAAAAAAATAATATCCGGTCGGATACGGATTCGGATACGGATAGTTGACTTCGGATCCGGAATCGGATTCGGAATACATAATATCCGACCGTATCCGAATTTTCCCATATTTTATCGAATATTATCCGGATAATAAATTCGGATATCCGGATATTTTAATATATTTTATTTTATATTAATTTTTTTGATTAACATTATTTAAATAAATTTTTTTCTCCTAATCCCATTCACTGAATTACCACCGCCTTCCTTCCTCCCTCTCCATCTTCTTCTTCTATCTTTCTCCGTTCAAGTCACCGGCTGCCGGCGAGCACAGCCGACCACCACGATGCTACACAATATTATTATCCATGAGATCCAACGAAATGGAGGCGCGGCGATGGAGATCCAATGGCGCGAGCGCGGTGGCTGTTCATTTCCGCCGGAGAAATGAGAGGGAGAGTAAGAGGCATATGAGGCTCCTCTGCTTGCCGCTGTTGTCGAGGTTTGAGGCGGCAGACTCGCCGGAAATCAAAGGAGAAGGGGGTACGATTAGGAACATGCGGCGATAGATTCACGCCGGAGATCTGTGAATTTTTTTTCCAAAAATAAAAACCGATGCTGCGAAGAATAGGAAGGAGAATGTGGAGACAGATTCACAGCGGCGAAGAACTGCGCCGGCGGGGGAGGAGGGAGGCGGTTCGCCGGATTCAGGAAGAAGAAATGGAGAGTGAGAGATCGGGAAAGAATAAGGAGAGAAGAAAGAGCAGATGAGAGAGAGAGTTTTAAATTATTTTTTTTTCTCTTTCTCTTTTGAATTTCTATTTTTTTTTCAAATTGTTTTACTGCGTAAATCTTTTTTTTAAAATCATCTTACAATAAAATTTTCGTTTGATTTTTTTTCATCAATAATATATATAAAGTTGAAATAATCGTATTTACATAATTGGAAAAATTAATGAAAAAAAAATAATGTACTTTTACACAATAAAATTAGTTTATACTAGAAAATAATTTATTATCTTATAAGCTTAATTATCTAAACACTCTAACATCTTTAAGCTCTTAAAAAATATTATTATATATGTGTAGTCTCAATTTTGTAGGTATTTTTTTTAATGTGTTTCAATCACATCCTGATGATTCTCATATAAAATTTATTATTCGATTATATTTATTCAAATCTGGCCCGTATTCGTCCCATATCCGTCCCGTATCCGTATACCGAATATTCCGAATTCGTATCCGAATCCGGCTTTCCGCATCCGACTCCGAATTCGAGAAAAAAATATGCTTTAGGATACGGTATAAGCATTATCCGTCCGTATCCGATCTGTTTTCACCCCTACCCATAATCATCAGTGTCGATCTAAGCATTTCACAAGAGGAACAACTGAAGGGCATGATCCAGAAATATAAGAAGGTCATCGGGTGGACCTTGGCCGACATTAAAGGCATAAGCCCAACCGTGTGCCTTCATCATATTTTATTGAAGGAAGAAGCAAACCCGGTCCGTGATCAGCAAAGAAAGCTTAACCCAGGTATGAAGGAAGTGGTATTGTAGGAAGTCTTGAAGCTACTTGACCAGGACATCATATACCCGATTTCCGCTTGCAAATGGGTTAGTCCGGTCCATGTTGTGCCCAAGAAGTCGGGCATACAAGTGGTTGAGAATGAGAAGAAGGAGATGGTGGCCACCCAACTTCAAACAAGGTGGCGGGTTTTCATTGACTATAAGAAACTGAACAAAGTAACGAGGAAGGATCACTTCCCCTTGCCCTTCATCGATCAAATGCTAGAGAGATTGGCCGGAAACGAGTACTTTTGTTTCTTGGATGGGTACTTAGGCTACATGCAGATCAATGTTGCCCCGGAAGACCAAAGCAAGACTACATTCACATGCCCCTTTGGCACATTTGCTTATCGAAGGATGCCTTTTGGGTTATGTAACGTGTTTCACCTAAAATAGTACTAGCAATAGGACTAGGTCTATCGTAGTACTAATGAGATGAACCATAAGTCGAATCTCAAGGAAAGCTTAACAGGGAAACCAATTGTGTGATTACCTACCCTAAGAAAGCAAAAAAAATTGGGAGTTTTGAATTTTGATTAAATCCTATGCTTTAAAATAAAAGAAAGCAATTAAAATTAATCTAGGCTTGAAAATAATTAAAATCAAATAAAAAAAATAAAAATAATTAAACTTAAACTTAATTTAAAACTAAATTAAAAACAATAAATCTACCTAGGCAAGAATGAAAAAGAAAGCAATAAAAAAAGCTAATAAAACTACACTAGTGCAAAGAAACCAAAACATACTTATGAAATTGAATCTGAAGAAATTAAGTAAATAATTAAATCTAGTAAGCAAATAAATCAGAGAAGCAAAGAACATGTAAAGTACTTTAAAAATAGTCTAAAAGAATTAAACTAAGCTTACGAAGCAATAGACGAACGAAGAACGAAGAACTAAAGATAAACGAAAACTTGAATTAAACTTGCAAGATCTTGAATCCGGATTCCCAATCTTCAAAAAGTAATGCTCTAAACTAAACTAAGGTTTTTTGAAGGCTAAAATTTAAGGAATCAAAAGTGTTTTTCGTTCATAAGAGTTTACATATATATAGGTCTTCCAAAAACCTAAATAAATAAGGAAAATAACATTAAAAGTCGGCCCAGCCCAGCGGCCCGCTGGGAACCCCTCTCGCGATTTCTTTTTAACTGGCGGGCCCAGCGGCCCGATGGCCTGCCTATTCGGCTTTCTTCATCAATTTTCTTCCTCTTCTCTTCTCTTTTCTCCTTTTCTTCAACGAGCTTCGATTCCTTTCATCCTTCTTCACTTGGCATTTACCGTTTCATTTCAAAACATCAAAAAATCCCTCTTCTTTGATCTTTCGAACCATTCTCCTCTCGACCCTAACTTCACCTAAAACACAAGAAAATAAATAAGAAAGACGAACAAAAGAAACTAAAAATGACTCACAAAACACTAGAAAATTCACACAAAAACACAATAATCATAACGCTCCTGGGACTTTTCAGCGTTGCATGATGAGTATTTTCTCCGATCTCTTGGAGAAAAGTATCGAGGTCTTCATGGATGATTTCACGGTATATGAAAAAAGCTTTGACACTTGCTTGGTCAACCTGGAGCAAGTGCTGCAACGCTGTGTTGAGAAGAATCTCATATTCAATTACGAGAAATGTCACTTCATGGTCAAGGAGGGGATAGTCCTCGGGCATGTTATATCTGGAAGAGGAATAGAGGTGGACAAGGCAAAGGTGGACATCATTTCCACACTGCCTTATCCAAATCAGTCAAGCAGTTAAGAGGATTCCTTGGGCACGCGGGTTTCTACTGCCGATTTGTGAAGGACTTTGCGAAAATCGCACAACCTATGACGCGATTGCTGCAAAATGATGTACCACGGGAATTCAATGAGGAATGCAGGAGGCATTCCATGTTCTGAAGGAGAGATTGGTCACAGCCCCTATCATACGCCCACCCAAGTGGGGTATGCCCTTTGAGCTGATATGCAACGCAAGCAGCTATGCCGTGGGGCTGTTCTTGGGCAAAAGGTAGGCAAAGAGAATTTCATCATATACTATGCCTCGAAGACCCTCAATGCTGCCCAAAGCAACTATCCACCACCAAAAATAAGCTCATTGCCATCGAGAAGTTTCGCTCCTATCTTTACGGGAGCAAAACTATTGTCTACACGGACCACTCTGCAATCAAATACCTCATGACAAAAAAGGAGACAAAGCCCCGTTTGATCAGGTGTATACTCATCCTTCAAGAATTCGAAATGGAGATCAAGGACAAGGAAGGAAAGCAAAATCTAGTGGCAGATCATCTTAGCCGGATACTAAAGGAAGATGATGGCTTGCCCATAACAGAAGCCTTCCCAGATGAACATTTATATGCAATCCACATGGTCAAGGTGCATGAGTCATGGTATGCAGACTTGGGCAACTACTTGGCTATATGCGAAATACCCAAGGATATGGAAGCTTACCACAGAAATAAGTTGGTGAGGGAGTCCCGACACTACATTTGGGATGAACCCTATTCTGAAGCATTGTTCGGATCAAGTGATAAGAAGGTGTGTGCCCGAGGAGGAGCATAATAGTATTTTAGAGCATTACCATGCCAAGGCATGCGGATGACACTTTGGGCACAGACGCACTGCAAGGAAGATCCTTGATTGTGGGTTCTACTGGCCCACACTCTTCAAGAATAGCTATGAATGGGTAAAGACATGCGATAAGTGTCAACACAAAGGGAACATAGGAAGAAGAAATGAGATGCCCCTCATGCCCATACTACCAGTTGAGATTTTCGATGTATGGGGAATCAATTTCATGGGCCCCTTGCCCATATCCAAAGGGAATTAATACATCCACTTGGCGGTGAACTATGTATCTAAGTGGGTGGAGGCAAAGGCACTCTCAAGGAATGACTCCCGAGTGGTTGTCACCTTTTTGAAGTCAAACATATTCTCAAGATTCAGCATGCCCAAGGCGTTAATCAGTGATCGAGGTACACACTTCTGCAACAGCACGGTGGAGGCCTTGATGAAGAAATACGGGGTACACCACAAGCTAACCACAGCTTACCACCCCCAGGGTAATGGGCAAGCCGAGCTATCCAATCGAATTATCAAAAGCATCTTGAGAAAGACCATTGGAACATCAGGCAAGCAGTGGAGTTCCAAGCTTGATGATGCCTTATAGGCATATAGAACTGCTTATAAGACAACATTTGGGATATCCCCTTATCGCATGGTATTTGGAAAGGCTTGCCATCTGCCTATGGAGTTGGAAAACAAGGCATACTGGGCAGTAAATAAAATGAACTATGACTGGGATCAAGCTGGGCAAGATAGGAAGCTGATTTGCAAGAACTCGAGGAAATCCGCCTCGAAGCATATGATAATGTTGCCATCTAAAAGAAAAAACTCAAGCGAGCCCATAATTAGTTCATCCAGAGAAAAGAATTTGAGCCTGCGCAATTGGTACTTCTCTACCAATCGAGGTCCAAACTGATGTCAGGCAAGCTTACCACCAAGTGGTATGGACCGTTCATTGTGGAAGCACAACATCCAAATAGAGCAGTTGAAGTTCGCGACTTGGTCAAGGGAAATGTGTTCAAAGTGAATGGTCAGAGGCTGAAGATCTACCAAGGTTGCGAAGAAATAGAAAGGGATGACCATGAGGTCCTTAAGTAAGAAGGGCAATAATTGAGGTACCATGTCGTGCCCTCGACGATAACTAAGGCGCTGACCAGGAGGCAACCTGGAATGTTTTTCTTAGTTTTATTTTATTTTCAGTAAGTGCCAGAGAAAGCATCTATGCACTCTGGACACTTTGCTTAGGGCAAAGTGTGTGTGTGGGTGCGGCCTCCCTATCCAGTTTTTTTTTTTTTTTTTTTTTTTTTAATTATGTTTTGTTGGATCAATCTCTACAAACTTTGCCCAAGGCAAAGTGTGTGTGTGGGGGAGATCAATTTTTGTTTTGACTTGCACTAATAAACCCCAAAAGGGTTGTCTTTCTCGCAAGGAAGTTTTGTGTTATCTGTCTTTGCAGTGCCAGGGCAAGGTGGTACAGGATGATGTGCTTGGGCATGGGGGTAGTTGAGATCAAATAAGGAAAGAAATCTGTCATGATTTCAATCAAATCACACGTCTGATTTGTGCAGAACGTGTTCTCTAAGTTTAGCCTCAACTTCCCATAACCACCATCATCACCCAAATTTGAAATTCAAATTAAAAACCTACCCACTATTAACCGCTACAACCCTCATTCTCCCCTCTTTAGAATGGTAGGAACTCGACCCAAAAACAAATTCACAATCCTTCACGGAATAAAAATTGATCTCACCGGCGATTCAACACCACACCCAAAAACTTCAAAAAAACCAAAAAAGAAATCAGCCATGACTTCCCCAAGCAAATCCGCAGCCAAATCCCCCTCTCCATCGAAGACCAAGGATCCTTTGGTCGTCAAACCCCTCACCACCATTCCACCGGAGCAGCATGTAGAATTAAAGGCGCTCGGAGAAGAAAAAGAAGAATACCCCTTGCCTAGTGAACCAGAGCAGGAGGAGGAGCACGACGTCGAGCAAAAAGGCGAGGAGGAGGAGAACGTTGAAGAGCAGGCCGGCGAAGCGGAGGACGAACCAGCAGCGGACATGACGGTTGAAGAAAGCAGCGAGAAGGCACCAGAATCTGCTCCGGCAAAGAACAAGAGGAAGTCCACGGCCACTACTCCTTCGACGAAGCGGCAGAGGGCATCACCCTCTGACACTGGCTCCTCGCCAGTAACCATTGGGGACTCGGAGGAGGAGGAAACCACCACCCTCATGATCGCGAAGAAGGAGAAGCCGCCCAGATCGGCTAGAAGAAGCACCTGCTCCAAGGCGGCGGCCAAGGCGAAGGTCAAGACCTTCACTGACACCACCTCACGCACGGTGGTCTTACCCAAAACCGTTGATATGGAAGCCCTCAATAAATTGGGGGTGGACGAGGAGGTCAGGCGGCTGTTTGACAACATAGGGTGGCGATTTTTCCTCGATTGACCAGCAGAGGTGAACGTGGTTTTGGTGAAGGAGTTTTATAGCAACACCAGGGTAGAGTTTGACCAGGATGGAGTCCCGTGTGGAATAGAGTGCACCTTGGGCAAGGAGAAATACAAGCAGTCCTTGAACGAGTTCAACCAAGCACTCTGGGCAAGCTCATTTAAGGACCTAATGAAGGCGGAATACAAGGAAGCAGCGAAGTGCATGCCTGACCTATCTGAGGATTGGGATGCAATTTGGACCGAGATGAATAGAAGTGGAGACAGTGCTGCCCATTCCAGCAAGACTAAGGGCAATGCGCTCAAGAATCCAGCACTACGCATCTGCCACCACATCCTCGCGTACAACTTTTATGGCAAGAGAGACAGCTCCAATTCCCTCTCCCAGCAAGAGGGCTACATCCTATGGTGTATGGTCTATGGGAAGAAGCTGAATTTTGGAGGCTTCGTCGCTGCACAAATCTATAACGTCCTGAGCAAGTCTACGCAGCGACTATCTCTTGCCCATGTGATCATGATATTTGCGAAGAGGATGGAGTGCTGGACTGGAGAGCACGAGAAGGGAGCAGCCGTGGAGGAGAAGTTGGACCTGGCTTACCTTAGCAAGATGATGGAGATCAAGCAGGTCGGAAAAACTAAATACCGGATCGTAGAGGAGGAGCCGAGCAAGAAGAAGCCCAGCAAGTCAGCAACCCCAGAACCCCAAGGCATTGACGTAATGGCTGCCTTGGCCAAGCTCCAAGAGACTGTGGATTACATGAAGGCTGCCCAAGCAATCTACTTCGAGTTCATCGGGTTCACATACCTACCGGTGTAACTCTCTGTTCTCTCCCAATTTTTTGTGTCTTTTTTTTAATTTTCTTTATTTAATTCCGTATAGAGTCAGTCACCTCTCTGCACACTTTACCCAAGGTAAAGTGTGTGTGCGTGGAGAGGCAAGTTGCATGCATAGTGTTTGCCTTGCCATTCATCAATTCTACCTCTGAGAAGGGATGAATGAACGGCAAGGCAATTATCTTTCAGTTGTGTCAATCCCCTTCTTCAATGCAATTCCGTTCGGGAATTGTGTGGGTGTGGGGGATTTTGTTGTGAATATGTGTATATGTTAATGCAGATGTGTAGGTCAAGTCAAGCATGATTAGGAAGCAAGTAGGATGGAATGAACATGCATTACCCAGTGAGGTTTTGAGCTTTAATATGTGTAAATATTTATCAACCACACATGTTCTTTCATTGTGAGAATGACTTGATGCTTGGAATATTGTTCTAGAACTTGCCTGCACTTCTTGTTGAGACCTCGGTGAATTGAGTGAGGTGTTTAGATGACAAAGGTAACTTTTCTTTCTATCAGCCATACAACTTAAAAAGCCGACCCTTTGATATATCCATTGTTTAGCCCCTTTGAGCCTTATAATAATTTTTTTTGCTTCACTTAAATTTACCCAAGTAAACACTTCCTTACCCGGTTATGAGAACTATAGATGTGAAGAGAAGGAGGAGAGTTGGACATGGATAAAATCAAAGCATCCATGGACATAAGCAGAGCATAAAAATCAGAAGAGGCTAATTGCCTAAGTAGTTAAATGTCTATTAGAAAGAAAGGAAAAGAGGGACGGAAAAAAGAAAATAAATAGGTCCCCAAAGGAGATAAATGTGCTTAAGACCAGGAACAAAAGAAAAAAAGGCAAGGTGGTTAGGGAATTGGGCTGCAAATATGCCCAGGCTATACCTAGTCTGAGTTCTCCAAACAACATGTGCCTCTGACCAAATACTTCCTACCCCCTGTTTAAGCCTACATTACAACCCGAGTAAGACCTTTGGATGAACATCAATAGACTTAATCGAAATGGGTGGAGATTTTAGAAGGCGGGCAAGCCTATGGGACATCTGAGTCATCACAAGTCAATGAGCGTATACACTTTGCCCAAACACAGAGTGAAAGAGTGTGGTAAGGACAACCTCTGCGCATGTTCTATCTTGACTTGTTAACTTCATGCAGTATTAATTGACTTGCCTATGCCAACATATTTATTAGCATTGACTATGTCATATTCCATGTGTCTTGAGTCTTTCCTTCCTTTTCTTTCTTTCTTTTCGGGTTAGCTGCGCATGCATGCTTGAGGGCAAGCATAAGTAAAGTGTGTACGTGTGACAAGCCCAAATTTATACTCTATTTTTCGTATGTTTGAGTCTGCATTTAGGTATAGTAAAGTCTATTTTGCATAGTGTCATGTGCTTGGGAGGGCACATTCTGTATTCAGGTATCTTGGGCAAGAAGCAAGAGAAACCGGGCAAGTTATGGAGCTGATTGAGCAAGTAGGAAGAAGGGCAGGAGGAAGCATAATGGGCCGAGCTGTGAAGAGTGATCGCGGGCTGTACGATGACTAGCGCGGGCTAGGGTTGAAGTATCGGATTAGGAAGAGCTTATAAGGAAGGAGATTTGCCTCAAGACTCTTTCTTTATTGAAGCATGAGCAAGTATGGAAACAAATCTGCGCAAGAAGGCAAGTTCACAGAGCAACCCTAACGGCCGTCAACCATGGGCCTGGCCCACGATCCAATCTATGAGTATAAATATGCAAGCATTCATTTCAAAAGAAAGGAGATCGGAGCTGCATTTTATACCTTCCCATTTTATGCTTTCATTTTGAGTGTTGTGAGGAAGAACAAGTCCTACGGGCAATTTATTATTTTTTATGCTTTGATGTTTATGGCCGACGTTGGAGTCCGTCCCGTTTTGGATATTGCTTTTTATTAATCTATTTCAAGTACTTAGTTTATCTATGTCTTCTTATTATTTATTTGTTGTTTACTTTCGAAGCATGCTAGGCTAGATCTATAAGCTCCTCTTGGGCAAAATGAATTAATTACATGTAACTTGAACACTCGTGAGGTCAAGGTCTGGGCTTAATAACATATGCATGTGTTCCAAATGTACTAGGCTCTGTTCAACAATTCATGTTAGGTCAAGTTAGGTATGTGGCCAGTATCGAACTTAATCAGGCATGATTACCAACAATAAATGGGTAACAAGTGAAGATAGATCTCGCTCCGTATAATGTGAGGTAGTGCCTTCAGTATGTGGTTGTAGGTTAAACTAATCTACTATGTCCATACCGGGTTCACCATAAAACTTAATGTTGTTTGGGCAGAGGCATGTTAACTAACCTTGCACGTTAAAGCTTAGATTAGGGAGTATATAACTTTATGTTGTAAGGGTGAATTGGGCATGGTGGTCGAGGCACGTGACGCGTGACTTTAGGGGGTCTTGGCCATTGTGTACTATAACCGATTAATGCATGTTATATGTGAATATATTAAGACTTGTGATCGAGTCAAGTTGTGTCCAATTAAGGAGTCTGTCCAGGATGGGTTTACCTTTTTACTACTATTTTAACGCTTTGCCTTTATTAGCTTTCTTTATTTTCCCTGCTATTTCTCGTTCTGATTGGGCAAGGCCCACCCCTTTAAAAGTGACAATTAAACCTGAAATGATTGTTGAACCAACTCCTCATGGGATCGACCGTGTGCTTATCACTACTATACTAGTTATAGGAGCCTAGGCATAGGCATTACAAATTTATTGATCTCGGCAAAACGACGGTCACATCAGTATTCAAAGACAAAACTCTATCGAATTCTCTAACGCATCAAGCTTACAACTCAACGCTCGAAATCAAGATAATTTTCCCAAGTGTTGAGTGATTACTGAGAGTTCAAAGTTCTGTACTTAAATTATTTGAGTGTTATCTCTTTATAGAAGTTCTTTGCAATATTTAACCTTTTTCAAAGTTAAGATAGACTTTAAGTTATAAGAAGTTAGCCGTTTATGAATTTATAGCAAGTTGTAAAGAAGTGTGTAAGGGTCACGACCCATAACTCGTGCGTAGTCTTCGTCGAAGAACTAACGAAGGTTAAGACTAGTTCTCAACCAGTATAAAGAAGAGAGAAAGAAATCCAAAGTTAAGGGATTTCAGATCGCAAGATCTGACATGGACGTAGGAGGGTTATCTCCGAACCATGATAAATTCTCGTGTCTCAATCTCTCTCTCTGTGTCTTGTTCTACTTTCACTGTTACTCTATTATGTTGGTCCCGGAAAGAGCTTCATGGTGTATGGGGGAGGGGGAATTTACCAATTTTCAATAGTTTTTCTAAATGAAACTGATCTTGCAAACTGACTAGCGAACTGAGTCAGGAAAACTGATCAGAATGAGTTCAGTTTATTCAACTCAAACAATAGTCTGCTATATTTCTTAAACTGAATTGCGATGTGGAAGTTGGTGGCTTATGTTGGAAAACTCTCTTTAAAGAAATTTTTTTATATAAAGGTTAACTGCTTGAGGGATGATAAAGACTGATGTGCAGGTTAGTGTGCAAGGGAAGATTGTGAAAATATGGACCACTCAAACAGACAGAGAGAAAGAGAGAGAGGTTGAGACACGAGAGTTTATTGTGGTTCAGAGATAACCCTCCTACATCCACGTCAGGTTCCGTTGAACCTAAACATCCCTTACTTTGGATTTCCCTTCTCTCTTATTTAAACTGGTTGAGTGCGAGTCCTAATCTCCATCATACTTGACAAAGATTAAGCACGAGTTGTGGGTCATGACCCTTACACACTTCCTTACAAACTTGCTATGAACTGAGCTTACTACACTACTACTTCCCGGAGCTATGCAAACACCACAATGGAATATTTAGACTACTCTTCTATCTACTGTAAAGATATCAGAAACTGGATGAGTAGAGAGAGTATGGATGAGTTTTTAGACAGTAGTAATTGTCTAGAATTCAGAATCCAGAATTTCGAAATCTCTTTATCAACGCTTGGGAAACTCGTTTGATTTCGAACGTTAATTGGATATCAACTTGAGAGATTTCTATAGAGGTTCGATTTGTATATTTGAATTTATGCTCTTGATTTCCCGTACTGATTCTGGATTGGGAGAAAGTATCTATAGGCTTGGATGAATAGAGCCGTTGTAATGTGTCAGGTCCGTACACTGACGTCTGTACTTTCTTCCTATTGAGGCAGATCAGGTTGCATCCGAGGATGCATGAACCAGATCAGATCAACCCATGAAGGTAGGTTGATATTACCTCTGTATGCAGTAGTCTTCAGCGATCTTCTTAATCTGAGCTCTTCAAGGACAGATAACTAAGACTACCAACCAAACCTTATAACTATCAGATTGACTATAATGAGTAAGATCGTACTTCCGATTTGACTTTTATAGGTAGTTGATCTAATCTATGCTTAAGCTTAAACTTGTGTAAAACTATTAGGTATTGGTTTCGATAAACATCACCAAAACTCACAAACCGAGTCGGGTTCCCAATAATTTCCCCATTTTTGATGATGTCAAAACTAACATGCTATTGCCATAAACTAGTTAAGAATGAAGTTTAAGTGAGTAGCAGTTTGGACAATTAGAGATTGTCATCAAGGCTTTTAAGGAAAATAACAGCTTGGACAAAAGGAGATTGTCATCAAGGCTTTTCTTTAATAACGAACTTCATTTAGCCAAATGGCTTACAATTGAGCTGATAAAGCAGTTTACAAGTAAGCTAGCATTTACATAGGATTTCCTAACTCTAGTCCTAATCTGTCTAGGCTAACCTGACTAGACCTAATCTAACTGTCTTCCTCCATTCTCGATCTGGTTTCGGAAAGAACATGTTAGTTCCCCCTTTTTAAACAAAATTCTTCATCCTTGATCATTGGCATGGCTTCAGTTTCTTACTTAAGATAAAGAGAAGATAAAGTAGAAGCATTTCATAATGCTTTTCTTGTTATAGAAGATCTGGATTATCTTCCTTCCTGTAACAAGCTACTTTCATGAACTAGAAGTGCCTCTTGAGGAGAATCTTTCTTGTTATATAGATCATGTCCTAGATGGCACTAGGATCTCACCTTCCTTATTATGAATTTTAAGGACTCTTCTTCGCCTCAGCCGCCTTCGTATTGCCATCTTCCTGTTGGGGTTGTTGTATATAGCTAAAGCAAAAATGTGTTTTAGTATATATGACATGTATTCCACTGGTAACAATCACCTATCTGAATAAATATATTAATAAGAATAAGCCCTATATCTTATGTTTTAGAACACGTGGACGGCTCGGGTGTCAGGGAGATCACGCAGCGTTCGACAATAATTATGAGATATAAACAGTGTCACAGTCGAGATAGCTTGGGAAAACTATCGGTTTAGACTGCAACATAACGGTAGTGACGGGTCTCAGTCGCTAGTTATGTTGGTACGGTAGAACGTATTGACAGGATCGAGTGAGATAAGGTTCTTCTGATACTGACCCTAGCAATAGGTGAAGAACTAGAGATCTCGGGATTTAGAGATATGATCTTAATCTCGATATGCTATTAGAGATATATGTGTTGTTCACTGTTACTTTGACTTGTATAGCTAAGGATCTATCGCAGCATCCCTGATGACTTGCATCTTGGGTAACATGAGGGCACATAGTATGTCTAATTAGTTATATCGAGACACCGTGTCCGTATTAGGTTGAGAGATATCCCCTCAGGGAGTTCACAAGGTTTATTATACCAAGTCATGCATGCTGATTAAGTTCAGGTATAATAATAAGGGGTGAACGGGTACTACTTGAGGAAAATAAGATGTTAATTAATTATGAGCAGTCAGAGGAGCTCTAATTAATTAATGGATATCGGAGTCATTAAACACGGGGATAGCTCTAAATAAAGTATCAGCCCCAATCTACAAATTGGGACAGAGCGGTGATTCAGTTGTGATTCTTTAGTGGAATGCATCACAGCTCTAATGAAATAAATGTTCTGGGTTGATCATGGTTATTTCATTAGGTAAGGCTAAACTCTGTCTGGTACATAGATCCCTGGGGTGGCCCAAGAGCTCTTCAGGAAAGGAATTCATGGTATTATTGAGGGATATCAGTTTTGGACTGAAAAGAGGCATTATGGGTTTGAGCCCATTAATGTGGCGCCTACTGTAGTATAAGGGACGCCAGTTTCCTCTTTTAGTGTTCATCTGATCTCAATAATTGTACTCTGGTTAATTATATAATTATGGAATAAATTAATATCTAATTAATTAAGATTTATTCTTAATTAAGGAATTAGATAATTAATTTAATAATTATATATTATTTTCCTTATAATAATTAGGGATAATTCTAATTGTATTTAATTAGAATTTGTTCCAGTAATTATTAACTAAACTGGGCTTTAATTAATTAAAGCCCGTGACTTAGTGGACAAGGAAAGTGGCGCCCCCTCCTCTTATAAATAAGGAAGAGGAGATTCTCAAAAACCTAAGTTTCTGAAAGGAGAATCGGCGCCTATCATCAGCAGAGGGAGAGTTCCTGGTTCCAAAGTTCCTAGACGCCCACACAGTCGAAGAACTTCGAGGAAAGGGATCACACCTCAGTAATCTAGACCTATAGATTACTCCGTCAGCACAGATCTGAGGTATAACATTCTAAACTCGATTATATGATTTAGTTGCATTTAAATTATCATATCCAATTCGAAGATCCTGTGGGAAAAAGGAATGCTTTTAAGCAGCAGTTCCAGCAACTGGTATCAGAGCCACGGTTCTAGAATTGTCTCTGTGATAATTGGATTAAATGTATGTTCATGCATTCGAGTCAATTATGCTATAAACTATGCATGCTGCTGTCCGGGAACAACGTTGTTGTTTTTGATCCCGTTTTATTCGGTTTTTCGTGTTGTTTTCAAATCGGTGAGAAATAAGGTACCGATTAGAATAGGATTCATTTTTCTGTAATCTTTCCATGTATTTTTCGATTTGGTATTGTAATTGCTGGAAATTGGAGTTGGAAAATTGAAGAACGAGGCATGAGAATCGAGGAGACGGTGACGACGCGTGTGGAAGTGCGTGTCACACACGTGCCTGAGCCGACGATGGCTGCGGCTGTTTCAGGCTGCGATTCAGCACACGGCCTCCGTCGTTCATGACGGCTGAGCCTAGGGTTTAAACCCTAGGCAGGGGCGACGTCGGAATGGAGGCAGCGGCGCTGTACAGGCGGCAGAAACGGCGACTGCAGGTGGCGGTGGTGGCAGGGGCTGAAACCCTAAGGGTTTCGGCCATGGCTTCTACTGCTGGAGCGGTGATCGGTTGGGGCGGAGGGCGTGTGGAAGACGAGCCCAGCACTTTTGTAGTGCAGCCGGGCAGAGCAGCGGCGGACGATTGGCGAGGCGACGACGACGATCGGTGGCTGAGCGAACCCGTTAGGGTTTCGCAAGCTTGATCGCGTTGACGTCGAGGCGCTGCTTGGCAAATCATCATGGCAGCATCTCCTCCGGTGCTGGACAATGATGATGGACAGGCGGAGGTAGCGGCAGATCCGGCAGCAGCAACGGAGACGGGTGGCGGCGAAAGTTTTTCCGCGCACAGCCCTGATTCCGACTTCTGCGGCTGCGGTGGCTGCTGCGGCTGCTCGCTGCTGGTGTGGCTTCTCGGCGTTGCCTGGGAGTCCTGCCGGAGCAGTGGGAGCTCACGGCGATGGTGGTAGCTGGATGTGGCAGCAGCCATGGCGACGGGCGGCGGCGAAAATTATCCGCGCGCGGACCCGTTGTCTGCTGCGGCTGCTCCGGATGTCGCTGCTATCGTGGCTCGAAGCCGGGGCCTCCTTGGTGTCGAGAAGCTGGTCGTTCGAGTGGGAGCGGTCGGCGGCGGTGGTGGTTCGTCGGCGGATGTGCAGCAGCGGCTGCAGCTCAATGAAGACGACGACGATGATGATGATTGAGCCGATGTTGGGGCTGATGGGCTGGATTCGGGCCGGGCTGCAAGGGTAGCAGCTGGCCCGATCAAATCCATCCTGGTTCAGTCATTCAACCCGGTTTTTGCCCTGGTTCGACACGTGGTTGTCCACATGTATTCACACGTGTGATAACATGACACGTGTCAGTGACGTGGCAAGCGAACGAGGGATGTTCATTTTTCAACGAATGGTCCTTGTCGTTCAACGAGGGCTAAGGTTTTCCGAAACTTTAGTGTGATCGTTGACGGTTAGGTTTTCGTAACCTAATTCGTTTCAAAAATCATTCGTCTCGTCTCATTTTGGAAATAGGGAATTCCGCGCCCTAATTCCATTTTGAGCTACTTGCTAATTATGGAAGGTGGACTTGAAGACCAAGTGAAGACTTTCCAAGACCGAAGCTTGTTTCGGATTTAATTAATTAAATTGTAATAGATAGGTTTTATCCTTCCCGGTCGGCAGCCTATTTATTTATTTAATTAATTATGCATGCTATGGATGGTTTAAATTACGCAATGTGATGAAAGCATGTTTTGCATGTTATTGTTGCTTTTATTAAATGCGTAATAGAAACGAACATGCCTAAGGTGTCATAGCATGGATTTATGATTTCAAAAGCGAGCATGTTTTATTACTTGCGCTTAGAAATCATGCGGTAGGACTTAATTGTCAACGTGCTTCGTATATCGTATAAAACCCTTTGCAAATAAAAAGACTAAGCGGTAAAATCAATTAGTTTTAATTAATTAATTGGGGACCTCCATATTTGGTTTTAGACGAAGTCAAGGATTAGAATCGGATAGACATCCACCTACGTGGCCTACACGATATCGAACCCCTTGCCCGTATATTCGTCGGTAAAATTTCTCAATAACTTAGAATATTCTTTAGGAGAGTGGGAGTTGTACGAGTAAACGTCCACCCTACGTGGCTTGCACGTACAGGCTCTAACTCGGTCCTTAGTGGAAATTTTAAGTGAGATAATCTAAGAGGGCATCTACAATACCGGCATAGTTCTCGTTTTCTATGTTATCTTGTAGATAAACTCGGTTAGGTGAATAATATGGTTAAAGCTTAGCTACTAATTGATGAATCCTCCCTACGAGGTCACTTCTCAAAATAGTAGGGTCCGGTTAAGGTACGGGTTATTATTTCTTTAGTTCACAAGGGTCCATGTGATGATAAGAGAAATAAACTGGCTCTAGAAGTCATGGTCGAAAATTTCATGCTTGCCTGGTCGCCCTACGTGACTCAAGTATAAAATTTTTGGGCTACTCGTTTGTTGGTTCAATGTTATTTTGTCAAAGGGTTATAACATTGATAACATAAATTATTTTTATTAAATAAGTTGTTAACTGTCAACTTATGTTATTTGGTTTCAGATATGTCTTTGTCCTCAATACGCAATAAAATAAATCGTTTGCTAAATTTCCCTAATGGAATTCCTGAGGATTTCCGTGAGAAGCTGCTAAGAACCTTGGCAAGAAAAGAAATGGAGTTAATGAGGTTTGTGGATTATTTCGATATGAAACGGTACCTCAAGGTGTTCACACATTTCTCTGTCACATACTTCTTAAATGGAGGAAAGATGGCGGGAAGAACGAGGTGTGAAATCTTGCTTTCTACTTTCCCTGATTGGTTTTTGGCCTTAAGAGAAGAAGTTGTTGGTGAAGTTCATCATGAGGATGTCTTTGCTTTATGTGAAGAATTACTCAAAATTGATGAAGTCAGGATCAACTTAATCCAAGAAGCAAGAAGGGAAAATCGACTTGATCAAGGGAAACCTCCCAATGAAGAAAAGGTTATGAGATACTCATCAACCTGGGATGAAAATGAATATACCATAAGTGACTATGTTCAGTCACAAAGGTATAGGAGGTTTCTTGATTTTGTTGATGCAACCAGAGCTAAGGTTCAGTTAGCATGCAAACATAAACTTCCAGCCAAGAAAGTTTATGTAAGGCGGAATAAGAAACAAAAGATGGATGAAGGTATGTCTCTAAATGTAACATGATGAAACATATTAGCATTGGATTAGTCCTTTATTGGACGGATTGAACTGGTGGATACTAATTATGGTTTGTTACATGTGTTTCTTTGTAGGCGATGCCACAAAGGATGATGAGGCGGCTTCGAGTCCTGGTGTCAGCGAGCATTGATGGTTGATGCGGTTGCTGATTACTCGAAGACTTCTGTTTCTTTGTTTTATCTTTTGGTTTTGAGATAGATGTTTGGGATGATACATTACTTTACTGTTTTTCATTACATTGGTGCCAAATTTTGGCGGTACATTTGTTTTGAATTGGTTTATGGATGATTTCGGTTTTAACATTTGTGTTAATTTGATTTTAACACTGGTTGTTAAATGTTTTTCATTCATGTGTTGAAGTAATTATCTAGTAACATGGAATGTCTCAAATATGATTAGATAAATATAGTTGTTTCTTTGTTTCTCACCTCTTTTCTCATCTTGTTTTGAAACATTACTAAACTATGTCAAGTATCTATAATTCTACCTTACAATTTGAGTATAAATTGGCATTATGACCGATTTTAACTCAAGTTGGATATAAGGGATATTTGCATGTATCATACTGCAAATTAGTTGAATTAAGATTGGTGATAAGTTGGATTAGTAAAAGTTTCAATAAAAGATTAAAAGGATAAGGTGATGAAAAAGGTCGTTATTGAACGAATGTTCAAAAATGATAGGATCATTCAAGGAATTTCAATAAGTCAAGAAGTACAAGAATGAATAGTCACAAGTATTCTGCACAAGGTCATCTTTATTGCAGTGGGAGTGTTTTTAGAAATAGAACACTAAATCGTTTTTCATATACATCAAGAAATTAGTTTTCTTGGAAAATGTACATGAGGAAAGAAACGACCACGTGAACATGAAAGTTTAAATGAGAAGGTTAAAGTAATTGATACGATCCATGTTAATTTGCAAGGTTCATTGTTGGATTTAGATCCATGATGAAAAGTGCAAATGGCAATAGAAGAACAAAGTTGATATGAAAAATATAGAAAAAGTTTTTTATATTTCTATATTAACACTTTTTGTACCTCATAAGTTATAATCCAATATCTGTTTAAAGTCAATGGCTTTTGGCAGGAAAATATTTGGATATAACGGTTATGTTGGATCAAATGTGTATCAATTAAGGACATTATTCTGAATGCTTGATAACTCTTGCGGAAATTCGAATAATAGGAGCATTTATGGAATGACATGCATAAAATCAAGTTTTATGGAACGTGTCAATAAATGTTATAGTTCTCATGGTAATAAAGATGATAGGTGTGATTTTCTTGTACATTATGTGATGATATCACTAACTTTGGCAACATTGTGAAAGTATTATCAGACATAATGGTGATGGTTATCCGGACAGTTTAAGACGCAGAATTTGAATAATGTAGGGTACATCCATAAGGATAGTATACATGATTCAAGTATTCTACGTAGGTTACTGTTCTGACTAGGTTATCGATATAATTTATATCGAAAAAGTGTCAGATATTTGCTATTGCTGCGTGCAAGGTAACAAATATAGTTCATTAATGAACACGGATAATCGGGGAGTGTGTTGGTAAATGAGGTAATCGACCTTAAATCTATGTGTTCACTTAGAAAAGGAGAACCATACCTTGGAGAATCTCGGAACAGTAAAATGTTTATGAGAGTTCTTTCATGACAAGCTAAATATGTAGTGGGAGCTACTAAAGCAGCTGTATGGTTGGAAACTTTACTTTGTGAAATGGTAGTAATCCTATCTTGCAAGAAATCTCACATGAGTTTTCAAGTGCAGAAGCAAGATCTATGGATTTGTCAACCTGAAAAAACACATAGGAGTACCGATTGGTTTATGTAACCATAAGGCGATATTGCGTGTATAAAGGAACATTTAAGCAGGAATGTTTATATGGCAGTTTATTCACTAAATTGAGTATGCCGGCACCTCGGAAGCACGTAGTGGGCATTGTCTCAGTGATCCTCCCACGGTAAAATCTTTCAGTATAAGTGGGAGAAGATGTGAAATACAGTGATGTCATATAGTTTCCGATAGACACATGGGTATACTAAAAGTTTTTACTTTAGTATAAGTGGGAGATTGTTGGGGTTGTTGTATATAGCTAAAGCAAAAACGTGTTTTAGTATATATGACATGTATTCCACTGGTAACAATCACCTATCTGAATAAATATATTAATAAGAATAAGCCCTATATCTCATGTTTTAGAACACGTGGACGGCTCGGGTGTCAGGGAGATCACGCAGCGTTCGACAATAATTATGAGATATAAACAGTGTCACAGTCGAGATAGCTTGGGAAAACTATCGGTTTAGACTGCAACATAACGGTAGTGGCGGGTCTCAGTCGCTAGTTATGTTGGTACGGTGGAACGTATTGACAGGATCGAGTGAGATAAGGTTCTTCTGATACTGACCCTAGCAATAGGTGAAGAACTAGAGATCTCGGGATTTAGAGATATGATCTTAATCTCGATATGCTATTAGAGATATATGTGTTGTTCACTGTTACTTTGACTTGTATAGCTAAGGATCTATCGCAGCATCCCTGATGACTTGCATCTTGGGTAACATGAGGGCACATAGTATGTCTAATTAGTTATATCGAGACACCGTGTCCGTATTAGGTTGAGAGATATCCCCTCAGGGAGTTCACAAGGTTTATTATACCAAGTCATGCATGCTGATTAAGTTCAGGTATAATAATAAGGGGTGAACGGGTACTACTTGAGGAAAATAAGATGTTAATTAATTATGAGCAGTCAGAGGAGCTCTAATTAATTAATGGATATCGGAGTCATTAAACACGGGGATAGCTCTAAATAAAGTATCAGCCCCAATCTACAAATTGGGACAGAGCGGTGATTCAGTTGTGATTCTTTAGTGGAATGCATCACAGCTCTAATGAAATAAATGTTCTGGGTTGATCATGGTTATTTCATTAGGTAAGGCTAAACTCTGTCTGGTACATAGATCCCTGGGGTGGCCCAAGAGCTCTTCAGGAAAGGAATTCATGGTATTATTGAGGGATATCAGTTTTGGACTGAAAAGAGGCATTATGGGTTTGAGCCCATTAATGTGGCGCCTACTGTAGTATAAGGGACGCCAGTTTCCTCTTTTAGTGTTCATCTGATCTCAATAATTATACTCTGGTTAATTATATAATTATGGAATAAATTAATATCTAATTAATTAAGATTTATTCTTAATTAAGGAATTAGATAATTAATTTAATAATTATATATTATTTTCCTTATAATAATTAGGGATAATTCTAATTGTATTTAATTAGAATTTGTTCCAGTAATTATTAACTAAACCGGGCTTTAATTAATTAAAGCCCGTGACTTAGTGGACAAGGAAAGTGGCGCCCCCTCCTCTTATAAATAAGGAGGAGGAGATTCTCAAAAACCTAAGTTTCTGAAAGGAGAATCGGCGCCTATCATCAGCAGAGGGAGAGTTCCTGGTTCCAAAGTCCTAGACGCCCACACAGTCGAAGAACTTCAAGGAAAGGGATCACACCTCAGTAATCTAGACCTGTAGATTACTCCGTCGGCACAGATCTGAGGTATAACATTCTAAACTCGATTATATGATTTAGTTGCATTTAAATTATCACATCCAATTCGAAGATCCTGTGGGAAAAAGGAATGCTTTCAAGCAGCAGTTCCAGCACTTCCCCCTTTTTGACATCATCAAAATGGGTTCGGATGAACTCCCAGAGTTTGGCGTTTTCAGCTTGGAGAGCCTCGACCTTACGATCCACATATTCCTCGCAGTGAAGTTCAAGGGCAGACACATCCGTGGGTTTCAGCAATCCCGTATACTGTAAAGATTGAAGGTGCATGAGTTCCATGGTTTCCATAGCTGCGGACTTGACGAGGGAAGTTACGTCATCTTACAGTTCTTTGATTGTTTGATTGAACTTGTTGTTGAGCACTTTAAGTTCATCAGTGAGGATTAAGTTAACTTTATCAATCTTCAGATTGATGAACTTCTGCTTTTCTTTATAGCGAGTTCAAGCAGATTGACCTTCCTATTCATCTTCCTCCGTTTGGCTTTGACGAAGGCCATGATCCGGTCTTCAGCTTCAGTTGAGAGGCGAACTGTTGAGGGAGGGTCAGCTGCAGATCATCCTTCTTCCAGGTTGACTGGTGTAGGAAGAGGAGAGGTAGATTAACTGGCTTCAGATTTGATGGTCAGGAGGGGAGAAACAGTAGGGATAGGAACTGTTGGGGACAAGAGAGAACTCAGTGATCGAGTTATCCTCCTAGTGCCCAGGGGAATAGCCTCATCAGTGGATGTCCTTTTCCCTTTCCCTTTGGATTGACAAGAGCTTGATGGAGTGGCTTAGGTGATGGTGGCATCCTCAGGCTGAGCTGGCTTGGAGACCTTCATCTCCAGCAGTAGCTTCTGGGCAGCACCATCAGGAGTGGAGATTAGGTGCGAAGTGACACGTAGCAGCATCTCCAACTGCTTCTACGAGTGAGGAACCAGTTGGCCCTCAGAGATAGTAGCTACATGGGTCCAAGCATGGTTGGTGAGACGATTCAGCAGCATGAAGTTGATCTTCGTCCCATGATGAACGATCCGCTTGGCTTCAATCTCCACCAACTAGTCTCCATCAAAATTGTGGGCGATGAATCCAGCCTGTTCTATAAACTGATTGACAAGCAATCTGGCCCAGTTGACGTCTAGCTGCTCCATCACATCCGACATCACCCTAAACATAGGCAGAGAGACAAATTCATTGGAACCAGCGTATGAGAGGAGTACATTATGGAAGAATTCAAAAAGAATTCAGTACTCCGACTTCATTAACCTCCGGTTGAACGACACCGAGTCTTACGACTTCTTCAGCTCGATAAGGGCTTGCTGATAGACCTTCTGAGCGGCAGCCAAAGGGATTTCCTCAATCTTGCAAATGACTCCAGTATCTACAAGGTTGAAGGACTGCAGTACGAGCAACAATACTGGAATGGTTTGCTCTAGTTCTCCTTCAGGTACGAGATAGAACGTCGATGTGGCTAGGTCAGAGTTCACCATGGTAAAGGATGTGTAGAATTGGGCCACATACTTCTTGAGAAAGTGCGACGGCCTCGCCTTGATGATGTTGAAAAATTTGTTGCACCTGGCGATGGATTCAAACATCAGGTTGATGCCGGCGTACCCGTAGTTGTCGAGAATGCCAACCTTCTCTAAGAAAATCTTGGGCATGACTTCCTCAACCTGTCGGGCAAACGATAATTCTACAGCCATAGATGTGAGAGTGGTTTTGAAAGAATAGTGAATCGAAGGTTGCAGAAAAGAAATTTTAAAAGATGAAGGATTTTTGCACAAGAACAATGATGTGTTCTACTAGCCCTAACACATCATATTTATAGGGCTTTATTTATCAACGGCTAGGATTAGTTCAGCAGAAATCGGGCGGTTGAGATCGTGGGTGTTGTGCTATTGTGGGCGAATGGACTACGAGTATTAAGGTGAGTGCAAGAGACGCGCGTAGCCTTCATACCCTAAGCCTATCGGTTGATTGATGTAAATCCCTTGATAAATGCAGAACTTTTCATATTCTTGGATAAAAGATTTGAGAAAATATTTACTGTGTCAGAGAGTTATGATGTTAAATATGGCACAGATAAATATGAGAAGTGAAGGCATGAGAGAATCTCCAGTTCCCCCTCAGTTCATGATATGCAAACTGATCTTCAGTAAGTCATCAGTTTGGCTAGAATTTCTGAACTGAATCCTCTTACTTCTGATTCACTCAACTATTGAAAAGTGATAGACTGGGATCATATAGTCAAAGAGTCAGATTGATATCTTAGGCCACTTGACTAAGTACCACACGTTGTGTTAGGTACTACTTTGTTGGGTCTTATTAATCAATCTGATGAAATCACTCAAACTGGGTTCCTAACAATGATTATCAGTTGAGTATTCAAACTGGCTGGAGGATCTTAATATTATAATTCTGAACTGATGAAACACAGTTTAGAGTGTGAGAGACAGTTCTCATCGTAGATGTAGCCTCCTGCCTTCATGGCATAATCTCTTACATCAGAGCCAGCTGATCTCGATTGATCACGTATATACTTGGCAGGTTTATTCAGAAATGATCATCCTGCAAAATGTTGGTAAGAAAATTTCTTTTCCTTCCTTAAATCTCACGAGATACTAGATTAGCAGAGTATTTTACTCATTAGCCAAGAGTAAATCTGGATGACGGTATAATTGATAAGATTTAATCATAAGTGACACGGATTACCGTCTCATCTGATGATGATTGTGATGAAGCCATTGATGCACAGAGTGCTTTTAATTTGAGTCAATGAATCAGGCAGATTCAGTGACAGTTTGACTTTTGTTCTTTGTTGTTCCAATCTGCATTTGTATAGGTTTTACAACCCATCTGAGGTTGGATGCGTTGTCAGGAGATTTATCCTTTGTTGCAGCGTTAGTTCTCTTATTTCATATTGACCTTCTACGCATGTGTTGGGATATGAATCGATACTAAGGTTCATGGAAGAATTGATCTTCTTGATAGCCAGACAGATAGTATGGCAGTTGAGCATGATGATAGTGAGCTGGATAGATAGGTTGCTCATAGTGCCCATACTAACACCATTGATCTGGGTAGTTGCTCTGTTGATCTGGTTGATAGCAGTTGTATTGATAGGGAGATTGGAACTGTTGTCACTGATGAAGATAGGGATCATTATTCCACTACCTATGGAGGCCATAATCATGTTGACTTGACCATTGCTTAAGTTGACTCTACCTTTGAAAGGCAGAAATCTTCCTTTTTGATCTTCAAGCAGCTTGCTTCTTCTTTTCTCCTGTTTGAGCAGTTTTGCCTATGGATGGCTTAGTTTGATCTGCCTTTTTCTAGACAGGTGGCTTGGGTTGACTCTTGGATGTTGAAGATTTTTGCTTTTTGATTAAGATGCCTAGGCCTGTCGAGCTGGATTCTTCAGTTTGATCCTTTGGTTGAGCAGACTCTTATGACCTGGATTTGTGTTCAGCTTGCTTTTTAACTTTACGAACTAATTATTTCCGTCAACGATCTGTCATTGGTCCTTCTTTTCATTTGCAAACCCTAGACCAGTTTTAACGGTCGGTGGGGTTTCTTTGAACTGATTGAATCTCTTCCAGCTTGTCTTTCCCTTTAATCATACGATCGATCTTTTGTTGAAGATTGGTCAATCGTTCTGTTAGAGAGTTAATTACACCATTTCTCTCATTGAGCATTTTCTTCAGGAATTCTTCTTCCTTAGTCGATTCCTTCAGCCATGCATTCTCCTCTTCTAGATTCTTTCCGACTACTACAAGCTCCTTTAACATGGTTGCGAGCTTCTTGTAGTCTGTAGTTTGTCGACTAAACTCCTCCCATAGAACCATCTTGGGTGGGTTGTCATCTGCATTTTTGTTATCAGAAAGAGTTGTTGAGACCAGTTCAGAGATTACCTTAGCATTCTCAGGACTTGTCATATTATCTAGACTGAGCTCCTCTACATCATCATTTTCATCAACTTCATCGGCAAGAAGAGCTTGCACAGTGTAGTTGACAGTACTCCCATCTAGATCAATATCTGCAATGTAGTTCTTGTATTCGAGAAATAATGAAGCTTCCATGAAGAAGGTATAACAAAATAGTAAGTGAAAGAATTTTATGAGTATCTAGTCCAAGTTGACCAAACGCTAAATGTAAGTAGAAATTGGGTTTAAAACTTAATATGCAGAAGCGATGGTTAAAAGAACCACCGCTCTGATACTACTTGTTGGTCCGAAAAGAGCTTATTGGTGTATTGGGGGGGGAAGAATACACCAATTTCTAACAGTTTTTCTAAATGAACTTGAAACTGATCTTGCAAACTGACTAGCGAACTAAGTCAGGAGAACTGATCAGAGTGAGTTCAGTTTATTAAACTCAGACAGTGGTCTGCTGAGTTTTTTAAACTGAACTGCGATGCGGAAGTTGGTGGCTTGTGTTAGAAAACTCTTTTTAAAGAAAATTCTTTATATAAAGGTTACCTGCTTGAGGGATGAATAAAGACTGATATGCAGGTTAGTGTGCAAGGGAAGATTGTGAAAAGATGGACCACTCAAACAGACAGAGAGAAAGAGAGAGAGGTTGAGACACGAGAGTTTATCGTGGTTCGGAGATAACCCTTCTACATCCACGTCAGGTTCCGTTGAAACTGAAAATCCCTTACTTTGGATTTCCCTTCTCTCTTATTTAAACTAGTTGAGTGCGAGTCCTAATCTCCGTCATACTTGACAAAGATTAAGCACGAGTTGTGGGTCGTGACCCTTACACACTTCCTTACAAACTTGCTATGAACTGAGCTTACTACACTACTACTTCCCGGAGCTATGCAAACTCCACAATGGAAGATTTAGACTACTCTTCTAACTACTGTAAAGATATCAGAAACTGGGTGAGTAGAGAGAGTATGGATGAGTTCTTAGACAGTAGTAATTGTCTAGAATTCAGAATCCAGAATTTCAAAATCTCTTTATCAACGCTTGGGAAACTCGTTTGATTTCGAACGTTAATTGGATATCAGCTTGAGAGATTTCTACAAAGGTTCGATTTGTATATTTGAATTTATGCTCTTGATTTCCCGTTCTGATTCTGGATTGGGAGAAAGTATCTATAGGCTTGGATGAATAGAGCCGTTGTAATGTGTCAGGTCCATACATTGACGTCTGTACTTTCTTCCCATTAAGGTAGATCAGGTTGCATCCGAGGATGCATGAGCCAGATCAGATCAACCCATGTAGGTAGGTTGATGTTGCCTCCATATGCAATAATCTTCAGCGATCTTCTTTTGTCTTCAAGTCTTGAGCTCTTCAAGGACAGATGACTAAGACTGCCAACCAAACCTTAGAACTATCAGATTGACTATAATGAGTAAGATCGTACTTATGATCTGAGTTTTACAGGTAGTCGATTAGACCTATGCTTAAGCTTGAACTTGTGTAAAATTGTTAGATATTAGTTTCGATAAATATCATCAAAACTCACAAACTGAGTCGGGTTCCCAACACATTATAATTTGTCATACTAACTAGTTTATCAATTTGCTTTCACTTCTCGAATTGTTAGTATAAGTCAAAAGAATTCTCTTTAAGAGTTTTCTAACACAAACCACCAACTTCCGTACCGCAGTTCAATTTAAGAAACTCAGCAGTTCACCGTCCGAGTCGAATAAACTGAACTCACTCTGATCAGTTCGCCTGACTCTGGTCGCTAGTCAGATTGCAAGATCCGTTTCAATCTTATTTTGAAAACTGTTGGAAATTGGTGTATATTTGAATTTATGCTCTTGATTTCCCGTACTGATTCTGGATTGGGAGAAAGTATCTATAGGCTTGGATGAATAGAGCCGTTGTAATGTGTCAGGTCCATACATTGACGTCTGTACTTTCTTCCCATTAAGGTAGATCAGGTTGCATCCGAGGATGCATGAGCCAGATCAGATCAACCCATGTAGGTAGTTGATGTTGCCTCCATATGCAATAATCTTCAGCGATCTTCTTTTGTCTTCAAGTCTTGAGCTCTTCAAGGACATATGACTAAGACTGCCAACCAAACCTTATAACTATCAGATTGACTATAATGATTAAGATCGTACTTATGATCTGAGTTTTACAGGTAGTTGATCAGACCTATGCTTAAGCTTGAACTTGTGTAAAATTATTAGATATTAGTTTCGATAAATATCATCAAAACTCACAAACTGAGTCGGGTTCCCAACACATTATAATTTGTCATACTAACTAGTTTATCAATTTGCTTTCACTTCTTGAATTGTTAGTATAAGTCAAAAGAATTCTCTTTAAGAGTTTTCCAACACAAACCACCAACTTCCGTACCGCAGTTCAATTTAAGAAACTCAGCAGTTCACCGTCCGAGTTGAATAAACTGAACTCACTCTGATCAGTTCGCCTGACTCTATTCGCTAGTCAGATTGCAAGATCCGTTTCAATCTTATTTTGAAAACTGTTGGAAATTGGTGTATTCCCCCCCCCCCCTCATACACCAATGAACTCTTTCCGGGACCAACAGTAATGATGCGCTTGAAGGCACATCTTGATCCGTAAGCTTCAGTCTTCATATCCCTGGATAGAGAAATCCTCACATGCACGAAATAGAGATGCTTCCATGATGACAGTTCAATGTAACAGTAAAAAGTAATAGTAAGAAGAAATTTTCTCGGATCTAGTTCTAGTTTGACCAAAAGCTTTAAAAATTGGAAAAACTTTCAGTATTCAGAGGCGATGGTCAAAAGAACTACCGCTCTGATACCACTTGTTGGTCCCAAAAAGAGTTCATTGGTGTATCGGGGGAGAATACACGAATTTCCAACAGTTTTTGATTTTAATGCAAACTGACAAACATGAATTGACTAAGGTGAACTGAGTCAGGTAGTTTGATAAGAGTGTGAGTTCAGTTTATCCAACTGAGACTGTGAACAGCTGAGTTTGTTAAACTGAACTGGGGTGCGGAAGATGGTGGCAAGTGTTTGAAAACTGTTTTAGAAAATTCTTCTCAAAACTAACAGTTTGATAAGTGTATGCAGATGAGTGTGCTTGTTAGTATGACAGTTTAAGAACAGATAAGCTGTAAAGAGAGAATAAAGAGATATAGGTTGAGACACGAGAGTTTATCGTGGTTCGGAGATAACCCTCTACATCCACGTCAGATCTTGCGATCTGAAATCCCTTACTTTGGATTTCTTTCTCTCTTCTTTATACTGGTTGAGAACCAGCCTTAATCTTTGTCAGTTCCTCGACGAAGACCAAGCACGAGTTATGGGTCGTGACCCTTACAACCTTTCTTTACAACTTACAATAAAAATAGACAGAAACCGCTAGCTCTCCAAATTCAAAATCTATCCTAACTTTGAAGAAAGAATTAACAAGCAAGAGTATCTAAACAAAGAGTGATTCAACGAAACAGTAGAAACTCTCTAACAATCACTTAAGCAGCAGTAAACACTCAGTAATTTAGTACCAGAAAATAGAACTCTCACTAAGCACTCAACACTTGGGAAATTTTCTTGATTTCGAGCGTTGAGTTGAAGACTTGAATGCTTGAGAATTCGGCAGACGTTTGGCTTTAAATATTAAATTTCCCATAGAAATTCTGGTTGAGGGAAGCAGTATTTATAGGCGAGAAGATAAATTCTAGCCATTGTATGTGTCAGAACCACTGTTCTAAAAATCCCCGTCGTCTAGTCCTCGCCTAGACGCTAGACGGTAGCCTGCTATCCCGATTAATGTATAATCCCTGCCTAGGCTCTAAGCGACACCTTATCGGCCCGATTAAAGCTTAATTTCATCATGTATTCTTCTCTCTCCTTTTATCATTAACTAAAAAATAATTTTATGAGTAATATATATTTATATAATTTATATTATAGGACATAATGTAAATAGTAAAAGAAATATGCATTATAACTCTCATCCGCCTAGTCCATCTAGACTTCCACCTAGCCGCCTAGACGCTAATCCCCACCCCACCATCCTAATAGTGTCTAACGACTTTTAGAACATTGGTCAGAATGGTACCCTGACACATTGTACTTTTTTCCCATTGAAGTAGTCCAGCTCGCTTCAAAGCGATGTAGGAGCCAGATCGTTCAACCTATTTCGGCAGGTTGAGACTACCTCTTCAAACTGGAGTCTTCAGCGAACTTCCTTTAATCTACGAGTCTTGAACTCTTCAAGGCAAGTGTTGAAGTCCTTTAATCTGGTTAACTAAGATCTGCCTAAATAAGATCATCAAACTAAGCTATACATGGTAGTTTGATCTAGCAACCTAACTCTATAAACTTTTAAGTGTTGTTTCGATAAACATCATCAAAACTCACAAACTGAGTGGGCTTCCCTACAGGTAATAATCACAGTTCGAAGGTCAAGCAGATTCACCTTCATGAATCGAGACAACCTGTTCTCTGGTACCTGTTGCCACCTAGGACAAAATCTCTCAACGGCTAGAAGTGAGTCAGCAGTACGGCCTCTCTGCCATCACTGATTTTTCCAATGGCTAGAATTCAAATTCAAAGCCTATAAATACTTCAAGCCTCACTCCAGAATTTTTACGGGAAATTCATTATCAAAGCCAAAACTCTGCAGAAATCTCTATCAATCAAAGCTCAACTTAGCACTCAAAACAAGACGATTTCCCAAGTGTTAAGTTCCAAGATTTCTGATTCTGGAATCCTCTGTTCTTAAGTATTCATTGTTGCTTAAGAACATCTTTATTTCTTCACTTAAAAGCCTGTAAAGTCTGAAAGTGTTAGAAAGTTTGTTAGATCTCTCAGTTGTTAGGTTTGGACTAACTTAACAGTTTAGAGTTCTGGTTTGTTAAAGGTTTGTAATCTCTGAATTAAGAGAAGTTTGTAAGGGTCACGACCCAAAACTCGTGTTTAGTTTTCGTCAAGTTTTGACGGAGACTGAAACTGATTCTCAGTCAGTATAAAGAAGAAGAGGAAGTAAGGAATTTCAGCTACGACGGTAGTTGACGTGGACTTAGGGAAGTTTACCCGAACCACGCTAAAATCGACTGTCTCAATCTCTCTCTCTCTCTCTCTCTCTCTCTCTCTCTTTACTCTACTTACAGTTGATCTTACTTCATTATCTAACCTGCATTCAACTACACACGATCTCTTTAGTCAATCTGTTGAAACTTTGGTTAAAGAAAAGATTTTTAAAGAGAAGCCAAACTCACTCACCAACTTCCGCACTGCACATACGATCTGTAAGCTCAACAGTGAACATGTCTTTGCTTAACAGATCGTCCTCATCTAATTCATGATGATCTGACAAGTCAATCTGATTGTAGATTTATTTTGAAAGTCAAAACTGTTGGCAATTGGTGTATTCCCCCCCCCCCCCTCCGTACACCAAATTGCTCTATCTGGGACCAACACATTATGATGCACAATGTATTATAATTATGCATAGAATGCACATTTTTTTATTTTTACATAAAAGTCTTTAACAGGATCTCACCCACTTATAAAATCATAACTTCTTTGCTTGTATTAGTATCATATTGTGATTAAAATTCTCGTATTACAATCATGCAAAAATAAAAACATATATAAATAAAACATGAAAGCATTATTTCCATAAAAGCATAATTGGACGCTTCCCCTCCAACCAAAGGTCGGGTCAGTCACTAAGGGGAATGGTACCATTATCTTAAAAAAAGCATAAAGTATAACTAAAAAGCGAGCTTTCACGGTTCTCACGAATAGAATAGTTCTCATATGAACCAAATATATATATATATATATATATATATATATATATATATATATGTATGTATATGTTGTCTTACATATCATTAGTTCAACATACAAAACGAAAACCGAAAATTTTACTTTTTAACAAAATAAGCAATTTTCTCAACAAAAAAAAAATAATTAATGTTTATATTGCTTGAACTACTCTTATCTGATTCACTTAGGGTCCGTTTGGTATCCATATACGTATATCAGGTATGGGTATCAAAATGGCCCATACCCATACCATGTGTTTGGTATATCAGTATATGAAAATTCAATTGATATCTTTGATATACCAATTTCCCACTTTTAACATTCCTGGATATACTATTTCACCACCGGTATCACTCTTTTCTTTACAGAAACTTTATATTTCTTTTTTGCTTCTCCTCTCCCAATTTCTTCAACGTTGCTCCAATTTTTTCAAGAACTTCACAATTTGTCGCTCATAAAAAAAAATAAAAAATAAAAAATAAAGTGGAAATTTGAGGTTTTTCTTCTTCCCTTGTTTCAATTTTTCAATTTGAAACTCTACATTTAAATGTGCGAATCATATTTCCCTTCGTTTTGCAAATTGTTTAACGTAATGAGGCTGGAATTTTATTTTTCAAACAAATAGGTGTTTTGGGATTTCTTGTTGGGATGGTGCTACATTTTTTTTTTTTCCTGGGTAATTATTATTGTTGTAAATGGGAAAGGGTAGCTAAAAGAAGAAAATTGATTTGACATGTTTTTCCCAAATGTGATGAAAATAGCTTTTTTGCTTGTGATTGCAAGTCATTTTAATGGTGTAAATTTTTTGTAGCTTTTGCGTAACTTACTATTATTTTTATAGATTTGTTAATGTCTTGGATTGTTTTTAGTTAAGAATTGTAAGTTTGGAACAAAGAAGAAGAAAATATGAAGAAAAAGGAAGAAATAAAGTACAACAACAATAATAATAATAATATATATTATTATTATTATTAGTTAACTTTTATATTAAAAAAAAAAAACAGGATTTGATATCTCATATCGGAAGATATTAGATATCAATCTCATACTCTTACCTGATATCTCATACCCATAGCCCCCCATACCCATATCTGATAACTGATATACTAGTATATGGATACCAAACAGACTCTTACTATATATTATTCCTTTTGTTTTATCCATCTTCACATATTTTATAATAAATTCAACTTAAATAAAAATGTGTCAAGATTAGAGCTGGCCAAAATAATCGGAACCGACGATTCGAATCGGAACCGTCAATTTTGCAACCGGAATTGGAATTGGAACCGTAATTGGTGGTTCAAAACCAGCAGTCCGATTCTAGTTCCATTCTCTAGGAACCGTGAACCGGCAATTCCGAACCAGCGGTTCTGGTTTCGAACCGGCCTAACCGGATTTTTTTTTATTTTTTTCTAATCTTGTTTATATTTGATTTTTGAATTTTTAAACATCATGCTAAATATTGTTAATGCTTAAAAATATTACTTAAGAGATAAATAATTATATCATAAATGATTTTGGACTTTGAAGATGATTGAGCGTTTCATAACATGTAGAATTAGAATTGTCTAAATAGTTCGATTTTGGTTAACCAAATGAATTTTTGGCTAACCGAGCCGAAAAC